>MU204315.1:635997-694813 GCA_017309775.1 Paedocypris sp. Pulau Singkep
GAAAAAAAAAAACAACTTTCTGATAAAAAAAAAATACATTCTTACATGTATTTTTATCTTACTTACAATATGTATAACTAAATTTTAATTAGTTTAAATAGTACGTAAACATTGAGATAATTAAAATTGAAATAAAAATTGTGGCTCACTATGAAGCATTCAACACTATCTGTGCACAAATAGTGTGGTTTTTTTATTATTTAAATATTTATGTTACTAACTATTTCAACTAATTGTGCATAAACTGGAATTATTTTAGTGTGTATTTTTTTCTAACTGAGAAAAGCAAAGTCAAAACAAAGACAAAGTCAGACCACATACAATTCCCTTGGCCATTAAAGCAGAGTAGAGTCAGATTGTCAATTTTACAAAATATATACCATATTGAAATTGTTTGCTTTTAACCAGTAAAGTTGATGTTCACTGTAGTGGCTCCTTGGAAAATGTGAAGTATCTTAATCCTGCTTTATTCCTGAGTTCCGTGACTCCTGAAGTTAAACAGCTTGCACTGTCACATGTGGCCTTGGGACAAGAGGCGGTTGTTTTGTGAGGGGAACGGTGGTCCGGAGAAGTGACCTTTTCCTCATGCTCCAGCAGACATGACAAGGTGCCTGATGGTGCCCATGTCTCCAATTGCCCACAATCGGTTCCTGTCCCGACGCTCCTTATTGCATTTTTAGTAGAGTTTGACTTTCCACTTTGGGAAAAACTAGAATGGTTGAGCGAAACTCTAAAGGAGAATATTTTAAATTCACAATACTTCTGAAATTATCTTGATTGGTTTCTAAGTATACAGTGGTACCCCGACCTACGAAATTAATCCGTGCCGAGAGCCGTTTCGTTGACAAAATTTCACTAGCTGAGCCGCATTTAATCGGTGCCGTGACATCATAAATTCAGGCTGAAATGTTTTATAAATGATAAAATATTGGCTATAAATATAATAAAAACAGGTTTCTCAGCAGTTGTTAAGTTTGTCCTTTGGCTGATTTCTACCTCTGATATGCAAAGATGGCACCAGTCTGTCCGGCCTGCCGTCTGTCAAGGTCTAATCTGTTTATAGCTATGCTGCTTTTAACAATTGTTATTCCAAATTTCAACGCTCTGCTTGTGTATGATGGCCTCACGCTCTTGGCTCTTTGTGTAACGGCCAGGAACTTGATGGAGTTTAAAGTCAGCCGTTAGGAAATTTGCCACCTTTCTTGTCTGAGATACCTGCGCACCTTTACAGAGCCGCAGTGCTACCTGCCCGTCGCCGAGGCAAAAGCTGTGCCATCACATCCGTCCAGCGCGGCGTAAACCTACAGAACCTGCGGCCTCTCTGCCATGCCCGCCGGTCAGCTTTGGCCTGGTAAACGTTAGATCGATAGCGAACAAAACTTTTATTCTGAGAGATTTCTTCAGCTCACAACTCCTGGATTTTCTCTGTCTGACAGAGACGTGGCTGCATGTTTGTGAGTCCAGCGCTCTTTGCGAAGTGTTACCTCCGGACTGTTGTTATTTGAATTGGCCTCGTACGTCAGGTCGAGGCGGCGGTATAGCCGTGGTTTTTAAATCTGCTTTCAAATGTAGCCAGCCATTTCTGACTAACTCTTTTTCTAGCTTTGAGCTGGACTCATTTGAACTCGGTGGTGTGGTGGTTTAGCATCCACCCAAGTACAATGAGGTTTTTATCAACACATTTTCTGATTTTCTGGCTGAAATCATGCCCAGTTATGATCATATTCTTATTGTCTGTAATTTTAATATACATGTTTGCTGTTCTGCGACCATATGCCGGTTTTGTTTGACATTTGTGTGCCATGAAACATTGTTACCCCCTTTTTACCCCCTCCACTGCCACTCAGTTCTCTGCCTCTTAATCAGTTCACCCCTGATCCTATGTGTTCTGATACGGATGAGCTCAGCGCCTGGTTACATTCCACCTGCGAAACAGGACTTGATGCTGTTGCACCATTATAGCTCAGACAACCTAAAACTAAATCTGAGCCCTGTCTAAATGACACAACGCGTGCAGCCAGACGTGAGTGGCGTAAAGCCGAGAGGAAGTGTAAGAAAGACAAGCTGCAAGTGTCACTGCAAGTGTTAAAAGACTGCTGGCGTCATTACCAAAATATTATAAAGGAGACAAAAAGAGCATCTGTCTCACATCATCCTGTCGAACTGTCTTAAGCCCAGAGTCCTGTTTAATTCTATAAATGCTGTTCTGAATGCTCCTAATGCTGCCTGTTTAGAACCATGCCTAGAGACATGCGAAGGTTTGCTTCTCTTCTTTATAAATAAGGTGAACTGTGTCAGGGCTCTCATAATGCCACCTGCTTCCGACCCTTCAGTCTCTGTGTCTCACCCAATAACCTTTCATAATTTTGTCGGTGTTGTATGAGACTGTGAAACATCTAAAACCTTCAGGCTCTCCCCATTGAAGTACTTCTTTTTAAAGAAGTAATCAGTACTTTAGCACCTTCTGTTTTAACTGTTATTAACAGCAGCCTCATCTCCTCATCGGATTGGGCCCTTCTGATTGGCTGGTGAGAATGTGATTGACAGCTTCGTGACAAGAAAATGTGCTGAGCATACATTCAGAATTGGAGCATCTTCATTGTCTTAGTAATTATCCGTTTGTAGTGATGACGAGTTCTGGACCGACACCTTCAACGTCACAGCACCCAGAAAAACTCTTATTAAGTGTGCTATTTTACAGGGTTTCACATTAAATTCTAATCAGCATGGAAGGACGACTTTTTAAAACAAAACGAAACATATTATCAGTATTTTTATTAATGATATAATTCATTTTATTTGTAAGACACTTTTCGGAACCTTCTCTGCACATACACATGAAGTATCTGCCAACACAACAATTGCAATAGCAAAATTGTGCAAAAATAACAGTTTGTACTTTAATAACACTTTATTGTATACTAATATTTAAACAGCGGCAAATGCATTCTCACCAGCCAATCAGAGAAAGGTCTGCCTCCACGTGAAACTTAGGCCAGAAATCCAAACAGAAAAAACAAAAGCAAAATTTGAAGTGGAAAAAAAAGTTTCAAACAAAAACAGGAAGAGTGCGGGCGAAAAAGAAAAAAAACCTAAGACAATTACAAGCAAAAAATAAAAAAAATGTGAAGCATTTTCGTTCGCTTCTTAGAAATTTACGTTCGGGTTATACATTGTTGCCACTAATCTGATTCCAGACATTTCAGAGTCTCTTTGTCATGAAAAAGTGTGCACATTTTTGGCCTGCACTTACAATATGGGGACATTTTGTACGTATGTGCGCAGGTATCTACGGACTGGGAGCGGACTTCTCTGAGGCCTAGCAGTCAGCCCAGCACTATTTACAAGCCGAGCCTTCCGGAAGAGAACTTCATGACCGAGGGGGCCTTCATCAACACCAGTCTGGTGCAGGATGAGGAGTCGCAGGAGTTTGATGATCTTATATTTGCCTTAAAAACCGGTGAGCGTATTGCTGTTAACACACATTTTATAGTTATATTGTACAGGGCTCCTACCGGCGCTTGAAATCTTTGAAAATGATTGGATTTCGAGTCTGTGTCTTCGAGGCTTTAAAGATGCTTGAATTTTAAATGAAGACCTTGAAAATGCTTGAAAAGTTCATTATACTGTACTTTAGGATTGCAGCTATTGATTATTTTTTTGATGGATTGGCTATCGAATCTATCGACTCATTTTTCGATTAATCTAACAACTAATTTTTTAATTATAAAAAACAAGTATTTGTTCATAAAAAATAAAATAAACATGCTATTTGGTTTTTATTTAACACTGTCTTTTTAAACACAAAGGCAAAATGAAACGTTGGGGCACAGACACACACACACACACACACACACACACACACAAACTGATTAAAGATAACCCCGCCCCCTGTAAAGTGCATTTAAATTCAGCCAACAACTAAGTGACTTAACTTAAAACTAAAGCTTATCTTGTACATAATCACATATTATGTTTCAATATCACTTACAAATACATTTAAGCCAGATTAAATACATAAAAAACACACAAAATAAATTAGAAGGCCTTTTATGTCCTTAATCGCAAAATCACACTCATGTAGATATTGCACCAAAAACAGACATTTACAGCTAGAATATTTATTCACCACATTAGTAATGTATAGAGTGTATTTCTGAATAGTTTAAATTTTTTTTCATTGACAAAACAGTTATTTTATTTTAAAAATTAGGACATTTCAAAATCACCCCAAACTGTTGAACAGTAGTGTATATCTTACCACAACTCTGTGGTACTGGATAAGATTGAACAAGGACCATGAAAGTGCTTGAAAAGTGCTTGAATTTGACTTTTCTGAAACTGTAGGAACATGGTATGTAATTTGCTTTTTTAATTTCAGTGGTATTATTTCTTATGAAATTAATTTGTGCTGAGCTCTACTTTTTAAAATGTCATAAGTAGAGACGCATTTAACGTGTAAATGCCCTAATCTGTTCCAAGCCCTCCTAAATTCAGACAACTTTTGGTTACCTATTATTCAAGTAATATAATATAAAAATGATACGAGTCACAAGTTGTTAAATAAAGAGAATATTAACATAATTGAACCAGAAATGTTAATCAAAAATGAAAAAAAAAAAAATTTTATTTTAATTTTGTTCTTGAAAAATCAGGGGGCTTCTTATATTTTTTTGGTGTTTTGAACTGACTATTGACGCGTCAGCTGTTCCGGAAGTAAGACATTTGTAACCGACAGCTTTTTTTTTGTTTTGTTTATTTGACGTAAAAATGTAACCTATAAAAACCATTTTTACACGCCTGGGCTCTCTCATCTTCCTCCTTCCTAGCGGTAAGAAAATGTCTTGCTCACTTTTGTCGCTACAACATTTGGCCATTTGTATCTTGTAGCAGTTTTGTAACTAGAGACGTTAGTTTCTCGAAGACGCACTTCGTAACTAAAAACTTTTGTTAGTACAGGCATTCGTAATTGAGGTACCACTGCATTTCCAAAAGTAATTTTTTTGTGCTATTTTTCATTAACTTTTTTCAAAAATGTCTTTTAGATTGCAATGTGTGTATACATGAATGCCACTTCTTGAGTTTTGTGAGCATCACAGACTGATGATTGAGTTTAAGAAAAGTTCAGACTAAATTGCGTTTTAAGCGTGATTTTGTTTTTTATTTGTATGTCGTTCACAGGTTCCGGCCTTAACGTGAGTGACAGCGAGTCCATCCACGGCAGTCATGATGGTGGAAGCGTGGCCAACTCTCAGATTGTAGAACTGCGGCGAATCCCCATTGCAGATACGCATCTCTAACCTTGACGTGTTGATTTCTTCTTTTTAGAAATGATAAGCAAAAAGATTAGCTGTGTCTACTTAATAGAGAAAGTTTTTTTTTTTTACCTTTTTAAAAACTGTACAGAATTTCATTTTTTGTTTCTAATTAATACTAAATTAATTTGTGAAGATTTGTAGCATTGTGTGATTGTAAATATCATTGAGTACCAATAATAAATGATTTTAATAGAGAACTATATAGTTTTTTTCATACAGTGAAGTGACACACACAAACCCGGAGCAGCGGGCAGCTTTAAATTTGGGAAAGTTATTAAGTAATAAATTAGCTTTTTCAATTACAGTGGTACCTCTACTTACAAAATGTATTAGTGATGAAAGAAGTTTTGTATGTAGAGAATTCTGTAAGTAGAGACACATTTACCATGCAAGTACCCTAATCCGTTCCTAAATTCAGACACCATATTTTTATTAATGATAAAATACAGTGGTACCCCGACTAACAAAATTAATCCCGACGGCCATTTCATTTAATGCCGACGGCCGTTTCTTTAGGTGGGAATTTCGTTAGCTGAGCCGCATTTTACATGCAATTCGTCTAATTCGTGCCACAAGTTCGTGAATTCAGACAAACATTTTTTTTGTTTATTGTTAATAAATATAATAAAAACATTTTACAAAGTGGTTGTTTAAATTGCCCATTGGTAATTGTTTAGAAAGGTACAGTTTATAATAATACAGCGGAAAAACTCACATGAATGGTGACCGGCATCTTGAAGTGACGTCACACAGACGCGGAACAAACGTCATCAGAATGTTCCTCTGCCTGGACCATTTAGAGTGTAACACCCACTGTTAGTGTGTGTGTGTGTGTGTGTGCGTGCACGCGCTTCTCTGTCCCTTGCGCCTCTCGCTCGCTCGCTCTCTCTCTCTCTCTGTGTGTGCTACTCTGTGATTGGTTGACCGCCAATCCTGGGTGTGTCTCACCTTCCATTGCTAGGATTGGCTCCAGCTGTGCTTGACCCAGAAATGGAAAAGTGGGTTTATTTTGTTTTTTTTTTACATTTTTTACAATGATTTATTTACATTTTGTTGCTTAATTTACAAAGGTGGAATTGTGCTATTTTATGGAATCAGATTAGTGCCAAAATATCAATGGTAAATTTCTAAGAAACAAACAATTCTGTTTGCAAATTAAATCACAGTCTGTGTACTAATATTAAACAAAGCAGTGAATGTCAAGGTGTACATTTACTGAACTCGTCCCACCCTTCCTGGTCAAGTAACTGTCAATCACATTCTCACCAGCCAATCAGAGTAAGGGCCGTCCCCACATGAAACTTAGGCCAGAAATCCAAATGAAAAAAAAAAACGAACAAAATATCCGAAGCGGGTAAAAAAGGTTTCAAGCGTAAATGTGAAGCATTTTTGTTCGTTTATTAGAAACGACTACATTCTAGTTAAAAATCTACTGTTGTTTAAAATGCTAATTTCTTTAGCAATGACATAAAGCAAAACAACTGTAACTGTTTTCTACATTTCTGATTTAGTTTTTCTCGTGCATTGTGTATTCCGACAACTACTACATCTTATGTTTTTAACTTTTCTAACTACGTACGGCATTCTGCATTAATTAGCATCAATCTTTTCCTCGTAGCCGCATTTGTACATCTCAAAACGCCATTCTAACCGTAAACTTCCATCTCACTACTAAAGCAAACACATTTGGTAGGCCGTGCAACACCCGCAAAACAAACAGATCATCTTTGAGGTCAGAGGATTGTAACCTCTCCATTTACACACAGCCGGAGTGGGATCAGTTCCAGATGAATATGCCGGAGTCAGTGGGAGACAGATAAACTCCACCATATGGTCTGTCTTACCATCTGATTTACATCTGTTGTTGCCACCGAGACGCTTTAAGTAGCTCGGCACAAGTTTTAGCATGTGAACTGCAGAATGTAGATTATGCAAGAGGGAATGATCTTTAGGGGTTTGTGGGTCATGAGAGCCATGGGACAGAGCAGAACTGTTTTTTTTTCCACAACTTTGCATCAAATGTGTGTGTGTGTGTGTGTGTGTGTGTGTGTGTGTGTGTGTGTATGTATAAATCTTTTATAATTCACATTATACATTTTTTTTAAATAGAAACACAAAAAAAATATTGATCAGAAAAGTCCAAAGTTATTAGAACTGGACATCTGGACCTGCTTTACAAGTGGAAAAAAACAGTTTAAGGGATTTTTAACATGGTTTTTCCTCCTAAATTATTTTCTTTACTTTACAGTCATTTAGCGGACACTTTTATCCAAAGAGACTTACATTTCATTACAATTTTACAATTCAACAAATTCCTGCTTTCCCTGGGAATCGAACCCATGATCCGGTGTTTCAAACACAGCGCTGAGCTACTCGGAATTATGGTAGTCTTGTAATTACTAGATTTTGTTTGTTTAAATAACAACAAATAATACTGTCTAATGTTGAAATCAAATTCAAATTTTATTGGTCACATACATATTGTACGTGGTACAACATGTAGTGAAATGTGTTTTTTATCATTCCAGCATTTTAACATTGGGATGGGGGAAATACAATTAAATGTGAACAAGGGAAATACAAAAATATGACAAAGAATAGAAATACAATAAAAACAGTAGATATAAGGATAAAATACCAAATATGAATAAAATACAAAATTACCAAGATAAAAATACAATCAAATAACGTGAATAAAGAAAAAATACAAAAAGTGACTATTTTTTTGTAGAGGCATTTTTGTGAGATATAGTAGCAATAACCAATATACAAACTGGTCATAGCCATATCTTAAACACCCACCAACGATTGACAAAATGCAACAATGTTGTATTTTTACATTTTAACGCAGCGGCTCTGAGAAAATAGTAACTGGAAAGTGCTTTGCAAATACATTGAATTATAAAGTGTAGAGTACAAAGAGTATGAGTTAAGAGTACTGGTTTCCATTGCCATTCGATTCGCCTATACGGTGGCCGTTACTAAATGTCAACATGTAAATCTAAATGTGTCTGTGCTCCGTTCCAGACCAGTGTAAACAACTTGAGTTAAACATGCCAACGACACCTGGTTAGGAGTCACTCTTTCATCACACCGAGCTGTTAATACGAGTAAATGAAATAGCGACAGTCAGGACGGGATAGATAGATGGATGGATAGATAGATGGATAGATAGAAGGATGGATGGATGGATAGATGGATGGATGGATAGATGGATGGATGGATAGGTAGGTAGACAGACAGACAGACAGACAGACAGATAGATAGACAGACAGACAGACAGACAGACAGACAGACAGACAGACAGACAGACAGACAGATAGATAGATGAAAACCTTTATGTGTCTCAAAAATGAGAAATGTACATAAGGGTTAGGATTTAATTCATTTACATAAATACTGTTTGTTAATTACTATAAACCATTTAAATTACTGTTCAAATATCAATGTCTCATTATTGCCCGGAAATGTTTATATTGTATCAATCTTTTATTTCTTGTCAGGCATTTATGATAGCGAATGCTAGCAAAATTCTAAATACGCAATCCACTCGCCACTTGCACGATTAAACCAATATTTGAACAAAGATGTGCTCATAATACGATGAAGAACTTTTGACTTACATTTCTAAAATGTATCGATACTTTTATTTTGCATATTTCCAGCTTATCTAAAAGCACCATTGCTCTTTCCTAACAATGTTATGATTAGTTGCTGATTAGATTAATTGATTTGTCTTAACCCATTGTATAATTATGGATTTAAACATCTGTATGATCTATATATTCTTATGGAACTGCACTGGTTTCAGTGGCATGTACTATCAAATGATGCAAAATAATGCAACAATAATGATGATCAATATACTGATAGTGTTTGTTCATTTAGAGCCTCTGTTACCTGTCTTTACCTGGGTCCTCGGGAGAATGGGGAGGTGTGTGATAGCTGGTCTGAGAACTTACTGCTAGATTTCAACTCAGATTCTAAAATTCTTACACTTTATATGTCATATATTAAATTGGAAAGTGTAAAATACAGGAAATGCAAAGTGCAGTGACCAGAATGTCTACTCTGCCTTTTTAGACTTTTCTACTTCCTAGAAATTTTATTGACTACTTACTATTTACTTACAAGACATTTTCTGTCTAAGTTGCGTCTTCTATTTAGAATATCTTTTATTTTTATTTCACAAACCTCAAAGGGTGATGTGACTGCTTGTCATGGCGTGTCACATGACTTTCTGTCAACAGAGGCGCTATGGCAACAAGGAACAAGGAAGTGGAACCTTATAGCAATCATTTTTCTCTGTATAATACATTTTCAAATATATTTGAAATAACATTTCTTTCACTAATTTGCTACATTTACAAATTGCAGAATATTTTACCTGTGAAAAATTAGAGGTGTAAACACATAGAGCCTTTAGTATTAATTGCTGTTTGTTTTAGCAATAAATCTCAGCTACTATAAAAAACAATGTGTCTTCTAAGATGTCAAGTGGTTGGGACAAGACAGAGACGCTTTGACTACAAGGAACAAGGAAGTGGAACAGCCTGACAGCCTCTAACCTTATAGCAATCAGACATTTGCTCTATAATAAAACATTTCCCTCTCACCTGGTTTATTTATACATTTGGCAAAGGCATAAATAAGATGCCATGAAGCACAGGACATGGACTCCTAAATCTTGATACTCTACTACTCAAATATTTTTGAAATAACACTAATCTTTCTTCTTTTCTTCTTTCAGTAATTTCCAATATTATTTACGCATATGTGTTTTATATGCGTAAATAATAACACATTACAAAAGATTTGTTTGGCACATTTCTTGTCAATACAGCAAATTTCAGCAGAAATAAATCTCACAATAAATAAATCTCAGCACAAAGGTATTTTTTACCTGTAAAAATTGGAATAAACCTTACGTAATGGGGTTCCTAAGTGAAACACAAGTGTGTTCGAAGTGGGTCCGAAGGGCCAGAGGTCGTGCGCAAACGGCCTAATTAACATAATAAAAGAAGCAGTTCACAGAAAGAGTTAGAACTGTGAAAAGTGCATAGAACTTAAGTAATAAAGAACTGAACACTGTAGGGTTTTTTTTTTTTTTAAAGATTTAGTGTTCAAGAAACACCTATAAGTCGACCTATGTGGCCTCTTGCCACATGCGTGGAACGAACATCGGAAGACCCCAAAGGAATCAAATCCCGGGTATAAACACGACCGCACACTCACTGTGTCGATGTCCTTGACACAACACGTGTGGCGCGAAAGAGGAGAAATCCAGGTTGTAGAACCTTGCGAACGTATCACGTGAGGCCCAGCCTGCCGCCTTGCAGATGTCGCTGATCTCCATGCCTCTGACCCACGCCCATGACGACGCCAGAGCTCTCGTGGAGTGCGCCCGGACTCCCTCCGGGCACTGCTGTTTCTGCAAAACATATGACAAACGAATCACATTCACAATCCAATGCGACGTTGTTTTGACAGGCCTCTTCCTCGGTCCAGCAGGGCAGACAAACAACTGCTCCGATGACTGAAAAGAACTTGTCCTGTCCACATAGGCTCGTAAAGCCCGCACCGGACAAACAGGGGTCTCACCAGACCCAAAGCCCCTAACCGTGACCACCTGATCCCTGAACGGTGTGAACACGCCCTTGGGAACATAACCGTGCCTCGGAACCAGTCTGCGTAAATGGCGTAGCAACACTTCCGTGTGCTGTAGAAGCACAGCGGGGGATTGCGATGCTACTAGCCAGTCGTCTAAGTACGAAAAAATTCGGATTCCCATCATCCTTAGCAGCTGTAGCACGGCCTCCATGCACAGACTGAAAGTCCTCGGTGCTAACGCTAGCCTGAAAGGCAATTTCCAAAACTGAAACGCCTCGTTCTAAAAGGAGAACCGGAGGAAACGTTGATGTTTCGGGACAATGTCTATGTGATAGTATGCGTCGCGGAGGTCGATTGTCACAAACACGTCCTTGTGCTGTACAAACCCCATAATGTGTTTCAACGTTAGCATTCTGAACGAGCGCTTTGCTAACGCTTTGTTCAAAGGCCTCAAATCCAGGATCGGCCTCATCATGCCGTCCCGCTTCGGAGCGAGAAAATAACGGCTGTACAAACCAGAGTTTATTTCCCCGTGTAATGGTGTTTTTCACGAACGGGGACATAAACGAGAGGTTGTGCCATGCTTCCAAGCAATCGCCCGGGGAAAGTCTCTCTCCTGTGGGCGAGACCCTAGTTGGGCAGAGTCGCGTTCATTTTGCTGCCCACCGAACTCCGCCGCTTTCTGAGGAAAAGTCACACAAGCAGGCCGCGTAGCAACACACAGAGTCTTTATTTGCACATTTTTCAATAAACCAACATGCATTGAACAGACCCTCTTCCCGCCTCGTGAGCCTGAATCGCTCGGCGGGGCAAATGCCGTTTTTCTGGGCCAGAAGACAGCCGCTAAGCCCCGTCCGGGCCTCGGGCCGGGCACTGCGGCTTCCCGCTGCCGCGCTTCTTCTGCGCCGCTTCCGGCTGCCGCTTCACAGGGGGCTCAGGCCTGGTCGCGGCCTGCCGTGCGCGCGTTGAGTTGTCGCGTGGCCGAGCAGTGCGTCGGAACTCCGGCATCGGTCGCTGCCTCCGGTCCGTGCCGCTCCTTTCGTGGAAAAGCCTTGGCATAAGCTTTAGAACTCTTGTCTACTTCAGAACAACTCTCTGCGATCTCCCGCGGCGCCAAAGAGGCTGTCGGTGGAGATCGGTGCGTCCAGCAGAGATCGCCGCGCGTCCTCGCACATCTCGGCCAGGTGACGCGGCAAGGTTTTGAAGGCAGGGAGGGAATCCCCCACTGCGCCGATGGACAAAGATGGGCCGCCATCCTGGAATCCACTCGTAGAATGCCGCCGTTGCCCACCTTGTCTCCGCCGACATCAGGGGAAGACCCTTCGGGCGTGTCCTGGCCGAGAAGGGGGCCTGCCAGGAGCTGGAGAGTTTCTCATGGATCTCGGGTACAAAGGGAGCACCTCTCGGCACCACCGGTCGTGCAGAGCCGAACGACCGGAATCCACATCCGTCCAGCTGATCCCCGAGAGACTCACAGTGTCGGTGAAGGACCCCAGCAGCTCCTCATTGGTGGCCACGTGGTCCGATGGCGCACACGCAGAGTCCTTGTTGTCGTCGTCTGCGTCGCTGTCCTCAGCTGACATTTCTTCATCCGGCGTGCGCTCACGCGCGTCCAGCTCTACATGCAATTCCCAAGAGGAGACGACCGACGCTCCAAGACCGCACCTGCGGCCGTGTCGCGTCGACCCTGGACCAAGCCAAGCTGATGGGAATCTTGCGGCAGTCGCGGCACGTGATGTCTCTTCCCAGCGCCGCCAGTGCGTGCTCGTGGCCCAAGCACTGAACGCACAGCGTGTGCAAGTCAGTTTGCAGCAAGGGCTCCAAGCACGATGCGCAAGATCTGCTGCCGGTGGGCTTCTCTCCCGAAGCACGCGTAGATTTCTTGCCTGACATATCAGCGTCGTGAAGAAAAGGTTCTGACGGCTGTGCTGACGGTTCCGCTTTTATAGCAGTTCAGTCTCTTTGGCGGGACATCGGCACAGCTTCAGTGAGTTACTGCGTGATTTGATTAGACTTCAGCGATCGTGGGAAAATAGATTTTCCCATATGTGGCACGGAGTGACCAATGAAATGGAACTGTGTGTATTAACCTCGTTTAGTGAAAGTCAGTCACTGAGACTGGAGCTTCTGGTCTGATGGCACTTCTCTATATTTAGCTTGTCTTTTCGCTCTGCTCGTACTATAAATCTCATCTGATAATACTCTCTGTGCACTGGTATGACTAAAGTTACAAAACAGCGTGTATGTGTAAGCGAGGTGTAAAGACTAAAAAGTACTTGAGTAAAGCGAAATCTAGGGTAAAAGCACTGAATTTATGGTTCAGAAACAGCAAGAATTGTGAAAAACAAGAAACCATTTTTAAAATGTATTTCCTAATATAGAAATTAACTCCTCAACGTTTTTTACCAGCAAAATGTCAGTAACAGTCAAATTAAAATGTGCAAAAGAGTGCAGCCGCGAACGTGATTTAGCTGATGAAAAACAAGAAATAAACCGCAGTAAGAGTTCATTCAAATGTAGTGAAGTAAGGATACTCAATCACAAATGTTGTCAAATGTAGAGAGTAAAAGTTACTTAAGTTACATTATGTACTTATGATACTCAATACAAGTACAAAGTAGCAAAAATTTAAGTAACAAGTCAATTTACTCAAGTACTTTATAACACTGATTTATCCACTTAAACTAACAGCTATCCTACTGCGCCGTTAAATATACGTTATATGCTTTGCTAGGAAAGTAAAATCATCTTCCACTCTTTAAGTTTTTATCATCATACTACACAAGTAGGGTTATAAAGCATAAACAGTCTATATCGCTATCTCTATCACTTTTTGCAGCTCGACTTGACAGTTTTGATAAGGCTTGTTTTGAGTTTCTGGTTTCGTAAAACACTTTATGTAACTGTTCATAATTCCAATAGCAACCAGAACGGAAGGGTCTAGATTAAACCATAACTGCTGTTTCAATGATTAAACATCTTTTGTAGTAGTTATTCCTACTACACACTTCACTTTATTCCACCTTTTTAAAAATCGTTAACCAATCAATGCTTTACAACATTTACACATCTACTGTGGCACATTAAAGCTAGTTGGATTTAATTTAAAATAAATTATTATTTAATTATTATTATTATTATTAGTGAATCAAAACATCCATTTAGCCAATCACAGCAGCACAGATTTGTGGCCAACCAATCACAGATAACACACCCTTATGCTTTTCATTGAGGTGTTGGTATGTTCTTTATGAGTTTGTGTGTTTTTCTCCTGGTCCTGATGTTTCTTTACAGTCCAATAACGTTCACATCAGGATGAACTGGAGAAACTATATAATCTAAAGTTCAGTTTATCTGTAAAGCGCTTTTCACAGTTAAAAGCAGCTGTGATATAAAGACAAATGTGACATTATATCCGTTCTGAATGCACCTTTTTAAATAATATAAGTTCTTAAATTCCACTAAAATCAAAGTAGAGTAATGAATACAATAAAATGCATTGATCTAGAGGAAAGTGACATTTTGAAGGTACCATCTACAACTTTTCCCTTTATGCGCATGTGATTCCTTGTAAAAAATTAATAGAAAGGATACATTTTATGGATTTTGTTTTTCCCAATTTTTTACTTTGAAGTCATCTTCTCCAGCCTATTGTAGTCTCCTATAGCTTTGTTTTTTTTTTTTTTTACCAAATGCTAATGTTTTAAAAACATTCCGCGTACCGCTAAGTAAAGTAAGAATAAAAATACATGTCATTTTAATGGTATAGAACAATATTGTTATATTAAAAATGTTTTTTTAGATCAATGACAAACTAACTGAAATGAATTAAGAGTAACCAGACTATTTTTAAAATGTAAGGAGTAGAAAGTACATACATTTAAATACAATTATTTAAAAATACAAGTTGTTCGCAAGTTTCAGGTTGCGCAGATTGGTTGCCGCTATTTCTCCAGGCAAAAGGATGGTGTGCATGTTCCTCATTGTAAGAGGCGCTTTGAGAAGACTTGTAAAAACATAGACTTGTCGAAAGCATTATTATTATTATTAAAATAAAGCAGAAATAATTACTCAAGTACAAAAAAACTGTATATTTACAAGGTATGTTTACTTTATTACTTGGCTTCTCTGGTGTAGACGTACCTTTGGTCCTCCTCATAACCTGAAAGTGAGAAAATACTGTACGATCCAATCCATAGTGCACACATATTGTACAAAACATAATTACAGTAGAGTTATGGCGTCCATTCAATAATGGAGAGTGTCAGCATGCTTGAAGCATTTCTCTCACACGTCTCTCAGCTCTGACTCCATCGCTCGCTCATTCTCAGGATGTGAGACTTACAGCTATTCACATACAGCTTGATTCACTGAGTCTGACAGCATCTAAATTACAGTCCCTGCATCATTCTGTTTTTTTTTTTTTTTTTTTTTTTTGGGGGGGGGGGGGGGTTCAACTTATGCTTACTTTTGAAGCAATTTTCACAGAGGAAGACCCAATCAAACCGACCGTCTAAACCATGTGAAAACTACAACCACACTACGTGTGTAGTGCGCATAGTAGTGTGAGTTCCTTCACTGTGTGTCCATACACGTCACTGCTTTTTACATTACATGCACACAAATATTTTTCCCTCCCCAATTTCAAGATACATAATACACATTTTTATTTTATTTTAAGTGCTCCTCATAGTCCAGAAAATAACTTCGTTAAAAATAGTAGAAATCTACACTGGAAGAAGAAAAGGAGGATGGGAAGTTGGAGGTGGGCTAAACAAACTGAGAATGGGCGTGGTATCCTGTGGGTGTGTACACTGACCCGATTCCTCATTGGGTGAATTCGGCGGCGTTGTCCTGATTGTAATAAATATTTAGCTGTTTGCATTAGCTATACTTAGCGGTGACACTTCTACTATGTTCCTGCTACTCAAACAAGCAGGAGTTAATTTTGAACCTTGCGGACTGAGTGTTTTCCCAAGTATGAGTTTTATGGTGGAGATTTCAAGTTTCAAGTTTCAAGTAACTTTATTGTCACATATGCAGTACATCTGTGATATACAGCACAGTGAAATTGCATTCCCCTCAGCCTACGGTGCAACATAAATACAAGTATGTACACAAACAATAACAATAAGCAAAACAATAAACAAAACAAAAACAGTGCAAAAAGGAAGACACTGGCAGTGTTGTGCAAATACTGCAAGAAGAGGGTGTTGTGCTGTTCATCGGGTAGTGTTCAGGAGGTGTAATTGTTTATGTTGGTTCCTGGGTGGATGGTCCAGTCTGACGGAGCAGAGGAGGTAGAGCAGGTAGGGCCGCCAGAACAACAGTCACATAGCTAAAGATCTACATGTGCACGGAAGACTAAAAAAAATGAAACCTGAAGTCTTTGCCACACTTTATCCTCCGGTTATGTAATCTACAATACTACATGTCTTCGATACCGTATTTATGCGAATATAAGGACCCGTTTTTTTTTCCAAATTTTTCACACAAAAACTTGCGGGGTGCCTGTAATCGTCAATTTCAAATATGTGCATAAATATAAGCCCCCATTTTTTCGTATTTCAAGTCAGGAACAATCACAAATAATCAGAATCATGTTGTCTTCATGCAGAGTGTGCGACTCTATATAACGTTAAACAATGGTCCGTAGGCAGACATGCTACAGTATAAGCTTTTATTGGCTCAATAACAGAAATAAAGAAACATTAGACACGCCGCGACACTTCCATAACACTGGAAGAAGTAAGATTAAACTAAATACAGTACAATAATTATATTACAACAAACAGACTACAAACCACGACCGCTTAGTTTAGCTTAGCGCAACCGGCTACAAACGAGTCCAATGTGTCATCACAGAAAGAATCGAAACGGTTGAAAATGAAATCCAAGGAACAGACATAATCAAAACGCTCAGTCGGTGCAGGATGCTGAAGGTACTGGATGCTGTTTATCAGCTAAATCTTGTGAATTGGTGGTTGCACTTTTTTGTGAGGGGGTGGTGATGTTTTTTTGACTCTTCTGTAGTCTACAACGATCTCTTTTCAAAAAATGTGTCTTAGCGATTGAGAACAACTGTAAAAGAAAAATCTTGAATATTCACTACCTCTCCGCTGATATATTCTGCTGCTGGTGTTTACTGCTCATTGAATTTTGGACACGGTTCGGAAGTCTGCACCACGGTTATGTCACATGCGGCCTGGCATGCGGCACATTTCACTGTTTTACTTCTGGCTTTCGGAGCAAAGTTTAATCTCTGTGTAAGACGACCCAGAGCTCGTGAAAAAGTGAGTGTCTGTGCATGACTTATGCCTCATGTTGCACCTGGGGGTCTCTGGGGGTCAAGGCTCGTCATGACTAAGGAACACGGGCATTCACGAGTCAGCCAATCGCACAACATGGAATCTGTTTGGCGGTAAATAGTGAGAAATATAGCTCCGATTTTTGACAAGGTTTTAAATGACATAAACCAATGTAATTTTTATGTCAAGCAAAATGCACATCTTGGTTTTTACCCAACATGGTCATGTTTTTATTCAATTGAAACAGGACCAGTTTGAATCTATAAAGTCTCAAAATCAATAATTACCAACCAATGTAAAAGTAATCCAATGTAGATTAAAGACATTTGGAGACTTACGGGTCCATTTGAATGATTTTAATAAATGATGAATATAAAATTAATGACTTTAAAAATAAAAAAATAAATAAAATAAATAAATATAAAGTATATACACACACACACACACACACACACACACACACACACACACACACACACATATATATATATATATATATATATATATATATATATATATCTTGACCATGTATGTGTGTGTTTCCACTTTAGTGCAGAACAAAATGTCACATCTTCTCTTTTTAGAAGGGAAATAATCACTGTGAACTTAACTCTCGTGAACTTGAACTTATGTTTTTGCCACTGAAGTGTGGACAGAGCCACCTGTGTAAGTAAAGCTATGCGACCTATCCTGGGACCAGCAAACCTCAACCACACTTGAGAAATCCCACCCTATCAAGTTTCCGGCCCCTCGTCCGCGGCCGAAGCGACTGACTGACCTCTGCGAGCTCACAGCTGTTCCCTGGGTGGCTTGTGTTTGCTTTGTTGCCATGGCCACAGATGGGTGTAAATGTTTAGGTTTTGTAATGGTTGTCGTTTTTTCTGTTCTTGACAGGAAGCAGAACAACATGAAATGTGTCTTGTGGATAAACAGTACGTGTAAGGTCGATCGTGCATTAAAATTGTTAACCAGAGGTAGGAAGAGTTTGTGAAAGCCACACTTGAGTAAAAGTACGGTAAAAAACTTTACTGTACAAATTACTCAAGTCATCAATTCCAAGAAGACTTGAGTAAAAGTCATAAAGTGTAATTGTAAAAGAAATTTTGCTCATACTGAATTTAGGCTAAAAAAAAAACTCCGGAAATTATGAAAAACAAGAAATTCTTTGTTTATGAGGTTTTATTTCCCAATATGGAAATGATATTTAACTTCTCGATGCATCAAAGTGCTCAGAACAAAATAGATAAAAAATAAACAAAAAGTCTGCGTCAGTCAAACTCAAACGTGCAAAAAAGTGTGTGACTAATTCACATGACTTAGTTGTTTTGTTTTGTGTGAACATACGTATTTACTTTTTTATATAGGTATTAAGTGTGTAATATAATAATTTATATATATCTATATATATATTTTTGGGCTGTCAAAGTTAACGCGTTAACTTGTGCGATTAATAACATTTGTTTGTCGCGTCAAAGACAGATGCCTAAGTGTGAATTTATTCCAGTTTCGCGGGAGGCTCCTCGTGAGGAGCAGGAATAGTTCGTTTTGACAATCGTTGTTAGGTTAGTTTTTGAAAATCGTTAAGTCTAGTGTAGCGTCAGCACGAACTAAATCAGCAACCACTATGGACTGGTAATCCAACACTTCTTTTTTGTGGGGGCCCCGAGGCCACAGGCAACAAAGGGTTTGATCGGTAAGGGTCCACGAAGAAGGGGCCGCATGCTAAAATGCTTGGTCAAACCTGACTCATCACAGACTCGCACTGTCCTCCTCTTATGTAATACAGCCAACATGGCGACATGTGACGACTCGCTAAAGTAATGTTTCGCCTCTGCTCTTTACATTTGTACACTATTTAACCTCAATAGACAAAAGCTACTGTTGGGCTATATATATATATATATATATATATATATATATATATATATATATATATATATATATATATATATACTGTACACGCATATTATGACTTTTAAAACATTTTATAAAATAAATGTTTTATTGTCAAAAAAGAAAAAACTGCTGAACAGATAATGAAAGTTTTGATCACAACTTTACTTCCTTGTAAAATTTAACCCGCAAAATGTTGGTTGCAAATCTAGAATTCCAACCATTGCCAAGACGTGTTTTATACACTATATTGTATATCTAATAGTTTACCGACTACACCCAGTCATCTTTTTAATACTGCTTCGTACATACATTATTATTTGATACATAATCACTGGTTATTGATCTAATATAGTGCTTATCCTAATATAGCCAACCAAAAAATGTCTTTTGATTATGCGTCTTGTTTTCAATGTACTGCAAACAATACATTAAAATATATAAATTAAAACAACAACTAAAATGTTTTTGTTTGTATGTTTATTTTGAAGAAAACAAAAAAAACTAAGATTAAAGTAAAACACATTATGAACATGGACTTTTAGGCATAAAAGTTCATGATGGAAATAAAAGACATTGCAATATGACAAAATATACAAATTCTGAAAACTGAAAAGAACAGAAAAAAATATTGCACTTTGTTTTTTAAAAATAAATTCCAATTTAATTCCGTTTGTCCAGCCAGAGTCAAAACTTAGCATTGTTCAACAAAGAACTGACACAAGAGGCAAACAATAGACAATAGAGCTGACAACCACAAAACTCTCTTTTCTAGTTTCGTTCTATGCTTTCATTCATGAGAGAGTGTGTATAATTTTAAACTGCACAACACAACAGAAAACCGCCCATTTTCATCTTCCTCTCAAGCTTTTTGTCTATAGGATCCTGCTGCTTTTGTTTTGCGAGACGGATTCGTGTGAGAAAATGAGAATTACATCGAGCTGTCAGGAACACAAATCTATCAGCAATTATCATCCGTCCAAGCATTTTCACAAAAGCTGGCACGAAAATAAAAACTAAAAAAGTGGCATAATTGATGATTTGAAGAACTTCACAGTTTTCCCTTTTTGTCCTCTGAACTAAAGTAATTATTCGTTAATAGTCAGACTAGAAATAAAAAAATAACCGTTGTAATGATTAAAACAACATTTTACTGATAACAGATTGATTTTAATCTCTGTGCTTGTTGCACCTGGGAACCAAACAAAAGAAAATACTAAATTCTATACAAAAAAGCCAAACTAAAGTGTTCGCCAGACCTCAGCCATCTAAGAGCTTTATTTCAGGATATTTTTGCTGTGCTTTTTATTCCGAGCATATTTATAAAATATGTTCATTCTATGCATCCATAGTTGAATGAGTTTTAGAAACAAATGTGCAGCTCATTTCAACACAACAGGGACGACTCTGCGTAGTTTCGCAACATCGAAAGTCTGGCGTCTTCCTGTTTCTAGCATACGCCTGGCTTCACCGGTCTGAAGAAACTCTACGACAAGCAAGGAAGGACAAAAAGGGAATGTCCGAAGTCCTTAAAAGCCGCCTTTGAACATTTGTGCATTTGCCAGTCGTTTTTCCGTTGTCCTTGGAACAGTTCAATTCACTCATAGCCTTTTTGTTTTTATCGTTTGGCAAGTGCACGGCCGACCTAAGTCTGAGCTAGCATAACCTAGGTCAGCATTTTGAGGCAGCGCTGCATTGAAGCTACTATAAAGGCCACAGGGGATTCGTCTCGGAGTCCCTGTGTCTTTTCACTCTGCACAAAATGTTAAAAGCTCTACTGGAAAACAAAACCAATTGCGATGAACACTGCGGTGGGCGTCTCCGTTTAAAACTCTTCTCTGAACTGGAGTTGTCCAAAACTCTACAGCTTTTCGGCTGTACGGTATGTCGTGAACCGCAAGCCAATTATTGACTTTGAGGAACGCAAATGGGAAAAAAACACGACCTAATCAGTGCATTCCGTGCATTAAGTCAGGCTATATTTCTCTCACTCTGGCCTCTGCATTGCTCATTCATAGTGCGGACGATGCCAGAGTAGTGTATGGTATTAGTAGCGGACATCTTTCAACGATACAAGGAGTCACACAACTCTAGTGAAAATAAAAGAAGCAAGTGGTGCAAGAAGATCAAGCTCGGCTGTTCTGTCAATGGCGTAGTGTTGTTTTTTTATCAGTCTCGACCCGAGAGGCTAGAGAGAAGAAAGACTTGAGCTTCTGTGACTCTCTGGGCAGGAAGTCCTTTCCCACATGGTCTCCAGTCACATTTGTTTCCTCTCAGTGGAGACCGTCTGGTGAGAGGTCAGTCTCAAAGAGAGATTGACACAAACGAAAGCTCTGAACGTGTTGGACTCATGCAGTGTGTCTCTCAGCGTGATGGGCAGGAGTCGAGTCTCTGCTCCATGGATGATGAGGCTTGATCAGGATGTGGGTCAATCTGGTGGGAAAGAAACAAACACAATGGAGTTCACAAGATGTAGTGTCGCTGACATCAGTTTGTGAAATCTCCCTTACCTCTGAGTAGGGGGGAGGAGGTCGAAAGCGGAACTCCTGGATGTAGGCGAAGAGTGGCGCGTTGTAGCTTTCCGGCTCCGACGACACTTCCAGACAGTTCTGCCGCTGATCTTCCGTGACGACCTCTGCGTATGCCGGAGGAGCTGCGTGCGGAAAATCCACGTCAAAAAAATTACAAATTGATAAAGTGGTACCCGGACTTACGAAATTGCCCGAAAAGTTGGAAATTGCCCAAAAAAAATTGCTTACAAAAGTTGGCCGAAAATTCGTTGGATGAAAATTTCGTTAGCTGAGCCGCATTTTACATGTAACCCATCTAATCTGTGCCGTAACTTAATTTTATAAATGAAAAAATATTGGTATAAATGTGATAAACATGTTACAGCAGTTGTTTAGTTTGCCTTTGGCAGATTTTTTAAAAGTACAGTATATAACAATACATCGACAATCTCACATAAACTGTTACCACCATCTTGAAATGACATCATCCAAATCCAAGTAACTAAGTGACGTCACCGTTCTCTCAAGATTACAGAAATCTCAGGGATTTGAGCGAGGTCATTTCAAGATGGTGGCTCTACGGAAGAGAAATAAAAACATTGCCATTCTGGGAGAAAGCAAGCTTATTTTATATTTCAGAAGCAAGATCTCTGAAACTAACTAGTTGTTTTTGTTGTTTTTTGTCTATTTGATGTGTAAAGAAGATCAAACGTTTAAGATTAAACGACCTTTTACACACGTCTGGACTCTCATCTCCCTGAATGCTAGCGGTAAAAAAACGCGCTCCGCTCGTACAAAATATTTCGGAACTCGATTTCCGATCGCCCCGGATTTTTGTTATCTAGGACATTTGTAAGTCGCGGTACCACTGTACGACTTTTTCCGTTTGTCAGTTAAATGCTGACATTCTCACCTTCGAGTCTTTCCGGGAGAGACATGCCTAGCCAGCTCATGGTCATGCTGCACTGGCTGCTCACAGAGGAAGTCCTGCTGCCAAAGGGATGGAGAGGGATAGTGCCGATCACCAGGGGCAGATTGATAGACAGGTTCATCGCTCCTGGGATGTCCACATACACCTGCAGATGCAAATCAAAGACATGTGATTGGATGCCAGAATAAGAGTGTGGGACCAATTCCACTTGAGTAAAAGTATCCAATTTTAAAAGAACTTGAGTATTTTACTCGAACTGAATTTAGCCTCAAAAACACCAGGAAATGTGAAAAACAAGAAACACTCAAATGAGAAAATGTATGAGGTTCTTTTTCCTTATTTAGAAATGAAATTGAACTCAAATGGTAAAACAAAATAGATACCAAAGAACAAAACTCAGTTTCAGTCAAACTCAAATGTGCAAACAATGTAGCGAGTGACGATAAGTGTCTGTTCAAATGCGGTATTGTAAAGAGTACAGACGCTCAATCACTAATGTAATCAACTAGAGAGTAAAAGTTGCTTATTTGATACTCAGTACAAGTACAATGTAGCCAAAAGATACTTTAACAAAGTCAGTTTACTCAAGTACTGTACCTTGTACCAAAGGTAAATTAACAGTGTACAGCTGCAGATGTTCAATTGTTGTAATTTTACATTTTGCTTTTTACAATATTGATAAATGTTTATTATATTGAGGGTTCTTGTTCAATGTGACAAATTAAATTACACTTCCAAACTGAAAACACTTCATGCTTTTCCAGAAAATCAAACCCATGAGCTACTGATTGCAGAAAAAAAATCTGGTTTTCAACTTCCAACATTGTGTCTTCGATTACAGTATGACTTCTGCACTTCTGCAGTGTGTTTCTCATTCAACATGAAGTCTACAGACAATTTTGACAATCAACGGTTTGCTGATGCGTCTGTTCTTTTGAGAACCCGAAGTCCTCTTATTTTACGATTTAAAAACATCAAGTATGATTTAAGTGAGTTGTTTTTAGTTCCCATTATTTAATTTTATAGACCGTTCGTTTAAAAAAGGCCAATTGAATACGCATACTTGAATCAAATCATGAAAGATGTACTTACCATCAGCGAGTATTCCACTTTAATTATACTGCAGTCTAGGATAGAAGGCGACACTGGGGGAATTTTCACCATCTTCCCATTCCATGTTTCCGTCTTTCCAGAAGAAAGAGATTCTCCACGGACATTAGCCACCAGCTGCTTTATCTCTTTCATCTTCCCTTTGGCATAAAAGGTCTGTGTTTGATAAATGGCGGCCTTTGGCACAACCATACGTGAGGAGCAGTTTTCAATTTCAGCAAAAATCTGAATGGACTCTCCTGTAAAAACAAAAACACAATTCAGTTTGTACGTCTTTGGAAAAAAAAAACATGTTTGAGAGTCTGTCGCCAAATGTTTGTTTGTCATGTCAACTTTATAATGTCCAAAGGTTTAATTGAACACAGGCAAATTTCTCTATAAAAATCTCAAAAAGTTCCCAATAAAGGTGAAGAATGAGATTTGCATGGAATCAGATTAGTGCTAAAAATATCAAACATAAATGCTTCACATTTACTTAAATTTTTTTTTTTTGCAATTATGTTTGGTGTTTTATTTTTCACTGACAATCTTCACGCTTTCGCTTGAAACTTGTTTTTTTCGCTTCAGATTTTTTTGTTCGTTTCAATTTTCTCCATTTGGACTTCTGGCACTGGCTTCACGTGGGTACGAGCCTTACTCTGATTCGCTGGTGAGAATGTAATTGGCAGCAAACCTTTTAAAATCATCCAAAATTCAAGTTACAACTTCAGTGTTTGGGTAATTAAGTGCGGAAGCGTTTATACTCATTTCCCCATACGTTTTCAGTTATGATGTCACCTAACTTTACTTTACTTTACAGGTTTGTCAGAAGCATTACCTGGAGTATAACCCTTTCGTTCAATTTTGGCACTTAAGGAAATTGGGCCTGAGATGCAAAACCAGCAACATAGTGTCTTTTCTTTCGTTCCTGCCATGGGAGACTGTGAAGAGATGAGAAATAACTAAACATTGAAAGCCGTTCTAAAAATGCTATTTCAGATTTGAGGAGTGTACACTGACCAGCAGGAGGGGAGTGTTGATGTCAATGTGTTCAAAAACAGTGAACTCTTTCTTGGTCTTTATGGGCAGGAGCCACGGCCTGTGTAGCTCGGCTTTCACCCAGTAGCGCACACTGCCATGTTTACCTTCAAACGAGGTAGCCAGAGGTCTACGAGACACAAAAGACGCCCCGTGAGCGGGTCACAAGCGCACGTCGGGCTGCTACGAGGCAATCTGGACAGGCGCTTACGTTTGTGGAAGCTCAAAGCTGAACGCAAACTCGTGTCTTCCTGAATGAAATGTGGTGAGACTCTCCTCAGAGTTGTCATCATCTGAAACACACACAAAAACAATATTCCAAATATAGGCTACCTTACCTGATAAGATCTTCTGGCTTAATACATTATAAGCATTATCATCATTATTACCATAAATTGTATGCACCGCTGAAGCTGTGATTACACTTATCGTCTTTTAAGGGTGTGAGTAATCAACAGATATGACCCGCAGTTCACGTTAGACGTGCAAGGGAAATGTTATATTGTTTATGTAACGCTAACAAACAGCCAAGGAATTTATTTCATACAGGTCAGCAATTCACCTTACTCTGCACAACCGCCCCGGTGGTAAACAAGCACGAAACTGCCAATCAAGGGCAGATTGAGGCGAGAGAATACCGGACTGAACCGGAGCCGGCGGCTTCAGCGCGCATGCGTGCTCATTATGTATGCAGTTTTGCAGCAACGCGCGTTCACAATTCGGCTGGACGTGACGTGTTTGTGCTGCGGCGTGGAACTGGTTCAGATTCAGTCTCCCGTTCATTCAGACAAGTGAGAGAAAACCTCGCCAAACACTCGCACAGAAATGACAGAGAATAGAACAGTTCAGTCAATCAATCCGCTTTTATTGGAAGCAATCAGTCAGTACAGAATCAGAATAATGAATTACAAGATATTCGAGTTGAGAATTACATGAAACGGGGTGATTGTTTTCAAAATTACAGTCGTACAATTTACAAAAATGCACCGTTTCACTTGCAGGAAGAGAATATCAACAGACTCGATATTCGTCTGGTGTAACAGGTAAACGAAACCGAACAAACCTCTCAAACCAAAACAAACAAATAGCTGCTCAGCCCACTGCAATATTTGTGTTGAAATGCGTAACGTATGATATGTGAAATGATCGCAAACACTGAGTTTAAGCGTTTTAAGGAGCCTACCACGCTAAAATAAATACACCCGATAAAACAAGGGTAAGATGTCATTTTCTGTTTCAAAACAATTGTACTTAACTGCTCTACGTCTTTAGTACTAGAGTGTGAATCGCTACCTGAATATGTCTAGGTCGATAGATGTGTTTACACGGATGATGCCCAAAAACAGCCACTGGTGTAAAGTTGCTGCAGTTTTCCTCACTTTCCGCAAAAGAATGACGTAGTTGAAGACGCGTGGACGCCTCCGCCAATCAGAGGCGAGAACAGCTAGACACCGCATCAAAACAGGATTGAACCGCTTCTAACAATGGGTGGAAACTTAAGACAGCTAGTGTGCCGGCAAATAAATATTATTACATTATATATTTCGTATTACTTATAATACATAAAGTAAATGCACAAACAACGCCCAACTACGTTAAACGGCAATTGCCGTCTTAAGACGTGTGTGATGTCGGAGCACTGAATAGACTGATGTTCATTCATCAGGCTACTTCATTGACTAAAATCGCCCGTGTTATAACTCATCATAACGCTATTGTAGCCTACATAAGATATTTAAGCGGTAAAAGGGAAACAACCTCTTCAAAGGGGTTAAAGCTGTCACGTACGAGAGCCAACGAATAGCGAATTTCTATTTATAAACTATTTAAACCAGCAAATGAGCACACCACTTTGGTAGAAGCTGGTAAAAACAACACATTCAAGCATTCGATGCGTCTACAGGTCTAGTCGGCAGCAAGTGCATCCAAACTCTTGTGTCCTGGACCACTCAGCATCATCATCCATCACTCCTCACACACAAGCTCCTTTCCTCTTTAAACCACTCCGAGAAGACGTTTGCTCGGTTCGCTTACCTCTTTCATGCCCAATAAGGATGTTTCTGTGATTCAGATATTCCACTTCTTCTGTGTAATTCTGCGTGTAGGCCGTGTTAGACCCAGCATTTCGAGATTCTGTCCAACGAACTTTCGCAAATCCTTTAGCGTGAATTGACAGCGACTTCACCCGAATCTCCCCGGTTACTTCAATGATAACTCGTCCTGACACCGAGTCCCCGCTCGAGAAAACGGGGACATTGGTGTCGTTCAGACAGTCGTAGCTTACAATGAAGCTTTTTACCTTCCCTAGCACCATGGTGGCAAGAAAATGTGCAAAGTTCTAGAAATCAAAAGACGCTGCAAAATCTATGAAAATAATCTCTTGTAAAAAGAAAAAAAAGTAAGAGTCAAGACTGGAGCGTTTCAATGCGATTCGAGAGCTGAAAAACAGCACAGAATGCTGCCATCGCTTCTCTGTGAAGACTTAACGGTCTGCAATGAAAGACCGGCTCACTATATGCGCTTAGCTCGTGAAAAACAAGTCAGTGCGCATGCGCCTCTCAATCACCGCCCCCTCCTCTTAGTGCCGTTTTTGACCGGCTCTTAATAAAAAAAATAACGGCCAACTGCTGAGCGTGTTAAGAGCTTATTCAAAGAATACCTGGAAATCAAGTTCACATTCCCTCTGCAAATACGCATCAATATTTTAACTGTGTGGTTATAGAGTGACGTGACAAATTGTATTTGAAAAGTTGCATTTTCCAACCATTGAAGGCATACGAATTCAACTTTTTCCACACACTTTTCCGTAACGCCCTCGCGAGCCGTTTATGACATACACACATGCACATAATGTACATACATTGGGATAAAACCCACTTTACACTATATTTGATTACATATGGAAATAGTTGTTAGATTATATTAATCATAATATAATTACATTATACAAAAAAATCTGTATTAAGCAACCCGTTTCTGTTTATTTTTTGTTTCCTGTATTGGAATTGAGAGGCAAAGTCTGATGCGCCACTCAGCGGCTATTAAGCCTCAGCCGTCATTTAGGATGTTCATTCTGCTGTGTCGTGCTGCCCTCTAGAGTCGAAATTTAAAGATTCATTTTTATTTTTTACTATGCGTTTATACATTTAAACATTACTAGTTTGCGTTTTGCCCGTTTTGCGTATTGTTTTCTTTTTCATGTAAAAGCACACGTCTGAAGAGCCTGCGTGAGTAAAAATTTGTGGCCTTAAAAGTGTGTGTGTGTGTGTGTGTGTGTGTGTGTGTGTGTGTGTGTGTGTGTGTGTGTGTGTGTGTGTGTGTCTAAGATGGACATGGTGAAACAACATAATTGTTCGCATTACACGTTTTGACACAGGTAAAGTTTTTGGTTATTGTGGGATTGTATATTAACTAACTACATTATTTTATTAAAACTAGCGATTTAAACGAAAGGGCAGCACAGTCACAACCAAAAGTTCTCTGCTTCTGTTGTATACAAATTTATTGGAGGAGGTAAAGATCGAGTGGTCTTGTTAGGCATGTGCTAATTTGTATTCTTACTTGCAATGTATTGATTTAATAAATCCATATTTGGGTTAGGAACTCTAATACTATTACGACCCATTTCAAGTTTAATTTCAGCTGATTAATGCAATTTTTTGTTTTTATAGAAGCAAACAAGGCGGACTAGCGTTAACACTTTAGGATTGTTTCACAGATAATTTGTTTTAATTTACGTAACCACGAAAATAATAATAATAATAATAATAATAATAATAAGAAGAAGGCAGGGATGCAAGGAAGCAGAACAGCAACAGTGTCAAGTTAATAAGGACACGTTTTCTGTTTTTTTGCAGTTTGTATACAGGTGATTTCATCATGAGTTAGTGTTATGCAAATAAAAAAAGAGTGTAATAAAAATATGCAATGTTGAAGCTAAAGGTGGAGGCCAGAGTTCAGGCGTAATTCAGCTATACATTCATGTTTCTGAGATATTTTATTACTCATACAAATAATTGCAATGTTTCTCCTGAAAATATAAATGTCAGAATTTTGGAGTCTTTAGTAGGCATCAAGGCACAGTAGATGCTTTCAGACTTGAGCAGAAGACCTTCAATGCAGCCGTGATGTGGTACGATAATGGATTCTTAGCTGGGTTGATTTGGATCAAAACTTGGAGCAGAAGCCGACACAGGAAAAGTAGATGCCATGAAATTCGGGAATGTTCCAGGTTGAGAAAACGTTGCATTTGATGGGTGATATTGGTTGGGGTAAAGCCCAGGCGCTGGTGGATACAGGGCAGGGTTATTCTGAAGAACATACGGCTGGAATCCAGCAGCTGGACCTGGCCATGGAGGACACGATTGACCAGCCGGAAGAATGACCACAGGGAATTTGATCTCTGGATCAGAGGCAAAGGGCACGTCCAGATAAACCTGGAAGGAAGTGTTTAGAAAATGTAATATAAAATATGGCTGCAAGCAGCAACGTGGAGCTTAACTTTGGGTTTCTGTTGCTAGTTCTTCATGATTTCCATTTCATTCTTAATACATGTAAGATAAATGTATATATCTTTACTGTACAAATGTTTGAAGCTTAGATACCTTAATTCATATGACACATTTTTCTGGGTCAATTCAGCCTAAAATCACAATCTCAATAAATGGAACTATTGAACACAATTACAATTATTTTATTTATTTATTAATTCATTCATTCTATTTAATGTTCTAAAAAGTTGTAAAAAAATAAATAACTGGCACAATTGGAAACAAAATACATTATTTTCTTTAATATGTTCTTATTAAAAGTATAAAATCACGTCACGTGACTCCACATGCATTGGTGTTTTTTTCTAATAAATTAATTGAAATGATGGATCTGGAAAAATTTGATTGTAAGTTCTGAATGTCGATTTCGATTACTTTTCAATTAATTTCCCAGCCTTAGTCTTAACTCAATATTGATCAATAAATATCATATATTTGCATCAAACTAGTTTAAAATTATGACTGAACAACACAGGATTTAAGAATTGTACAAGTATACTATTTGTTTGATTTATGAAAACGCAGAAAACAAACCTTTAGTTCTTGTTGAACTTAATGAAGTCCATCCATTCTTAATCAATGTAAAATATATATATATATATATATATATATATATATATATATATATATATATATATATATATCTTTACAGTACAAGTACATGTTTGAAACTCAGATTCCTTAACATTTTGTATATTATAAACTCACATAATTTAAAAAAAAAAAAAAAAACAATTTTCAATATGTTCTAATTAAAAGTATAAAATTACATGACGTGACTCCACATGGAGTAGTGTTTTTTTTCCCCACTAAAGGTGTTTTAAATAATTGACCTGAAAAAATTAGATTATAAGTTCTGAATGTCGATTTAGATTACTTTTCAATTAATTCCCCAACCCTAGTCTTAACTGAATATTGATCAATAAATATCATATATTTACATCAAACTAATTCAAAATTAAGACTGTACAACACAGGATTTAGGAACTATACGAGTAAATACTATAAGTAAACTATTTGTTTTATATATATTTCTGAAAATGCACCTCCTGATTGCATTTTGAATGGATTAATTTCTAATGAATGATCCTATACTAGGGGGAAAAACACATTGTGGCACCTTTAGTTCATGTTGAACTTTGATGATTCGACAGTTGTCAATGTGGACATTCATGTCTGCTGGGAGCTTGACGTCGACAGTGAGCTTGGCCTTTTCTTTGGACGGGATGTAGTTCTTGGTCTCTTTGAGTACGTCAGTGTAGCCGTTATTTGTGTGTATGCCAGCAATGAATGTCTGGTGCTCCTTTACGCTGTATTTTAGCTTGATGTCACGAGATGAGGAGTTGTCAATGTCCACATATAGTTTGATTATTTCACCTGGAGATCAAAATAAAAATATAATTTTTTATCACACATTGTACAAGGATGTTGGTTTAGTTTGTGTTATTTTTACTGCACACACATACACACTTGCTACTCTCACCTTGCATATAGCCAGACTTGTCCGTTGTTACTGTCATTGACGTTTTTCCAGACGCAAAAAGTTTCATCTTCTTGTCTTTCGTGCCAGTTTGTGGTTTCTATGAGGCGACAGAAAAAGAAATTGAAAAAAAGACAAATTTATATGTTATTAAATGTTCAGAAATGTAAATTCCATACTAATAAATGGTCAATGGTCATGTCGTTTCTCAAGACAAAGGTTAGTTCCTTAGATTTAGTCGATGTTGGCTTCCATGGTCTCTTCAGTTTCGCTTCTATGACATATTTTATCCAGCCGTGATGTCCTTGGAACGATGGAGGCATGTTTCTAAAAGTAAATAGAAAATAAAATCAACACATACAGTCAATTACATGTCATTGGGACATGGATAATCTGAAAAAATGGGACCACAATTGCCATAGTACAGTAGATAATACTGTCTAGAAAATGTTGAGATTATCTGCAGTTAGGTTGCACAACTATACTTAAACTTGAAGTCAAGTAAGGGAAGTAAGTAAGTCAAGTAAGGTTGAAGGGAGTAAAAGCTGCTTATATATTTTTAATACTCAGCACAAGTATATGGAACCAGATTGGTGCCAAAAATTTCAAACGTAAATTTCTAATAAACTAACGAAAATGCTTCCATACAAGCACAAAGTAGCCAAAAAATACTTAAGTAAAGTAACAAAGTCCAATTACTCAAGTATTTTAAACAACTGTCTGCCCTTAATTAATTGCAAAACATGCGTTTCAGCCTATACGTGGTCAGTTCACTTAATTAAATCCATTTATTTTTCTCTCTTGATTACTATGCATTGTGAACCCTATTTGTTAGATAAAGCATATCTTGCACAACACAATTTACACACGTGTTACTCACTTTTGTGGCAACTGAAGCCTGAAGGGGAAAACGTGGGTTCCTGGTTTAATCACTTGTCCATCTGAGAAATGTGATGACAGATGTTTTATTTTATAAGATGCTTAATTTAAAATATATTTAATAAAAACAGAAATGCATAATAGATAATCTACTAAACACACACAAACACACACACACACACACACACACACACACACACACACACACACAGACACACACACACACACACACACACACACATATATATATAGATATGGCATACAAGTCTCTCCTACTACAACAGTGGCATCTTTTTCTTCCTTTCCTGTGGAAGGACAGTACAATTTTAGTTCATTTGATACATTGATTTTCCAAATTCTGAAATATTAGCTGCTACTATTTTTTTTTTTTTTTTTGCATTTATTGAACTTTGATAAGTTATCATCCAGCGTGTTATCGCAAGTAAAGCATCTATCTAGGTAGCCAGTCAGCAAAGGGCGGGGCTCACCAATCACCCGTATGTACGATGACGTATGTCACGTCATTACACATGTCGTCACCACACACACACACACACACACACACACACACACAATTTGTACAGTACAGTACCTTTCTTTGCGCTGTCTTGAATGAAATATTGCTTTATTTTGAAGTATTTTTCGTGGTCACTGTAGCTCTCCGAGTCGTCGCCGGATTTCTCGCTCCAGTGCACTCTCGCGTCCCCCTTCATTTTGACAAAAAAGTTATCCACCTTAATTTCTTTAGTCACCTCTAGGATCACGCGTCCGTCCACCGTGTCCCCACTAACGAACGTGTTTTGTTCGTTAACCGGATCGTAATGAACGCTGAGATCTTTAATGCTTCCGGACATGGCTGGTCTTGCTTTCGGTTTAGCCGAGATGTGACCGTTTCCATCAGTAAACTTCGAATAACAAAGTGCGGAAATAACGGCACAGAAGTGCGGAAATCATATCGAGAGATTGATTGTGTTTCCCCTCCCACACGTCATAAACCAGCTATAGTTATACAGTGTATAGCTTAACCAGTTTATTACGCTCCTCTTTAGTACAGTAAAAACGTTTCAAAATAAAACCCCGCTCACTTATTGCTGTAAATATATTACAAACTTGAAAAAAAAAAAGTTTGACTCGTTGTTAATTCTAAAAAATGAAAATCAGTAGTTATTGTGGAGTTAAAATTGTATAACATCTTCAACCAAACGAATAAATCAAAGCAAAGTATAACGGTATAAGTGACATAGATACAATTTAGCTTTTTTGTGTAAAGCTGAAAACTTTAGAAATAAAACGAGGGTCTGTTTTGGAATCAGAATAAGAAAAATGCTGAGTTGAAGATGCTTTAAAACAGAGGGGTAAAGTACTTGAGTAAACTTTAGAAATTGTTTTTAGGTTTTGTAATTATTCACAATGTATTCATATGTATAAAACAATTAAAAAAGTATGACAAAGTTTAGACATTGAAACACTGAGCATAGTATCTGTACTGTTATTAGTACTGATTTATTGCGTGAATTTATTGGCATTGCGTGAATTTAAAAGTTGCTTATATTTTTGATACTAAGTACAAGTATAAAGTAGCCAAAAATACTAATAAGAAAAAATAATGTTTACAAAATGTACAAAAATTCCTAAAGTTTACTCAAGTTCTGTAATTTACACCTCTGCTTTAAAAAGTGCTCTGAGATTATTTTTGCATTTAGGGGAAAAAAAATAACCGTTGAGTTTTGAGTCTGAATAATCAAAGGACAATTTCACTTAACAATGAAACTAACAGTAGTGTACTTGATGTAAAATGTAGAGAAATGTACTAGAAATGTATTCTAGTTCTAAATTCTAAACACCATCACGTTTGCTGTTTTAAAAGCAACTCGATTTGTATAACTGACCACAAGATGGTGCCATTGGAAAAGTATAATTTCACATGGTGATTTTCATCATGTAAGCGTTTGTATATCCATCATACTAACTGCAAAATGCGTCAGTGTCCAATTTTTACATTGGACACCTAACCTGTAAAGCATTTTGCTATAATTAACAGTCATCTTCCTGTCATGGAGCATTCTTTCGATATGCTTCCGAATCTTCCGGAGCAGCTGTTTAAAGTGTTGGTTCCTTGACATGCTTTGCATCCTTTCCAAGAGCAAAGAGCAACAGATTTGCTCTTGGAGTCTTTATTAAGATTAATGAACAGTTTGGCATTTTTAGTCCTCTTTGTGGAATCGATGAATGTAATATTAACGGAGCCAATGGGGAGCAGACACTTCCTTCTGCTAGCACATATACACTCATGCATTATGACTTGCCAGAGGCTTCGCGTTAAATGTCCAAGCAGTAATCAATGAAGAGAAATTAGCTATTGATTGTGTATAGTTTTGTAGTAGGTTACATATGGGTTTGCTCTTTTAGAGAATTCCGATATTTCTCTCCTTGGGAGTCGAGGCATAATGGCGGCTAGGCTTGGCCGGAAGTGTTTGGGGTCATTTGCTAATTAGTAGAAAGGTCAAATAAGAAATACACACGGTGCTAAAAAAATAACGATGCACTTGTGATCAAAAGCAAAGTTCATTCAGAGCAGTGTGGGAATGGACGCTCCGTGTTTTCTTTTCAAGCGCTTCTGACGTCGGGGTTTTGAAGCATGTATGGCCGAAAAAGTCGACACAAGTGGAGATCATGACAAGATGTCTGGTTCTTTTAATAATGGGTAGGCCGAAACGTAAAGCACATTTTAAGTCAGGGGCCGAAAAAGATACGTACGTTATAAACAAACAAAAAAAAAAACAAATGGCATATTTTTCCAGGAAAAATACACTTAAAGGAAAGCTTAAAAAGTTTCGATTCTACATGATAGTTCTACTAAAATAACTAATAATTTTGAAAAAAAAATATTTTTTTTAATATTATTTTAAACATAGCTCCACAGATACAAATTAAGGGTTAAAATTTCAATCACAACAATGTACCACGCCACAGTCAAGCAACCCACCAGACATTTTGAGTAGAAATTTTACTGTTTTCCCCTCTAGACATCCAAAACTAGTTTTTGTTAAGAAATTATGATCAAATCTTTTTGTTTTCAAATTTGCATCAGCTCCCAAAGTGGTCACTGCACTAATTGCTGCCACCTGGTGATCAAATTATGTATTAGAAGTGAATTCATCAAGTTAAAGAATTTAAAAAATAATAATATAAGTCCTTGTAAACTGACAATGAACTTAGTGTATCATCAGTGCTACAAAACGTAGACACATATTTTGTCCTTATAATTTTGTCCAAATTTTAATGTCCTTCAAAATTATGCTTAATTTGTAATTTTTAAGTACAAGATAGTTATAATTAAGTTATAAATATGACCGTCCTGCCAAAAGCTTGACAAAACTGTGCTTTATATATTCATTATGAAGTATTATAATTTATACAAGCATCACCATGTGGTGTATCATGGGATCTGTGTCATTAACAGCATCTTGAAGGCCGCACTTGAGTTTGACTCTTGTTAAAATATTACAATCACAGATAATTCACGAGCTAACATTTTTCCATTTGTGCGTGCTGACGTCTCTTGCCATTCGGCTTTATTGTTCACACAACCGAAGTCGGTGTGGGTAAAGAAAAAACATTCCCACCGTGCTCGGAGGAATGGATGATGACTTACTGGTCCATTTGGTAGAAATTCTGTTCCGGTGGAAGAACGAGCTGGCAGCACAGAATCTGGGCGCGCTGTAATAAATCAGGCAGTAGATAAGTCTCTCCGCACCTTTTAACGCTGCGCTGCTACGGCAAGATCATTACAGTAAAAAAGTGACAAAATTGATTGATTAAAATGGCGCTAGACGACATCGGCTAAGTGATGTGACACTGCAGTTTTCGCATCATATTTCTGTCAAGACAATGATGGTAAAAAGTGTTGTTGGCGTGCGATATCTGACAACGCTTGCCATCTGCCTGGATGCTAGGCTGGATTTATGGTGGGATCGCGGCGGAAAAGTAGACGTTTTTTTTGTGCATTGTCACTTTTCAGATGGCGGTAAATTCTGTTAGGGCACACTTAAGCGGCTTGACAAAGTGCCCATCGTAAAGGTGTGTACATGCTAGTTAGCCTGACACGGGCCCTTAAATGTTTAAGGCCCTTACATGTTTAAATGTTTAACGCTGTTCCCTGTTAAAAGATGAGGTGGAAAAAGAACAATTTATTTTTTTATGGATTAAGTCACTTTCACAATCCAATGCTGAAAAAAATACACAGTGCCTTTTAATTCAATAAAAACAGAAACATTCTGTTTCAATAATGTATCTTTGCATACAAAATTTATAATAGAATAGAATAGATCAATAGAATAGAATAGTATGGAATACAATGCCTTTATTGTCATTGTATCACAGGGTTACAATGAAATTAGTATTGCTACTAAACGTTTGGTGTAAAACAATGTTAAAATATACACACTGAATAACCAATATGGTCCAGAATATAGAAGGCAAAAAACAGTTTAAATATAACGCAAAATACAAGAACACAAGAAAAATCCAATTGACAAAATAATTTAATTGAAGAGTACTAAGTTGCACTTTCAGTTCAAAATAAATGTCACTTCTAAAAACAAAATGCAATTTTGTGTGCATTTAAACTGTCAGGACGTGTAAATTCACTGAACAGTAAAAAAAAAAATGACTATATAAATAATAATTAAAATTCTTAATTGGCACAGAACCTTTAAAGAAAATTGACTTAAATAAAATGTTATGAGTAATAAAATAAAGTACCTTTACGAAAATATTTGAGATTAATTGGAAAAAAAGCACTTTTTTGTGAGGATTTTATTTGAAAGTATAATAGTTATTCTGCTTTGAGACGGACTGACTACGTTATGCAAAAAGCGTTTTATGAATGAAAGTTTTATGTTGATGCTGAAAATATAATGTATGAATATTATAATAATCAATGCGTCATGTCTAAACTGGAATTTAATTAACTAGTTAATGTCCTGGAAGACAATGCGAACAAAAGCCCAGTCACTACTCTTGATGGTCGTTGTTTGGCTGTTTCTGATTTTTCCTCGAATCTTAACCATTTCATTTACCGACAGCAACTGCCTGATTGTCTCGCCAGCAAATCCCCATTCAAATACGCACAGAGGATTTAGTACAGTTACACAAACCCATTAGCCTAGTTTCTCAAACTCACACTGGATCCAAACCCAATCAACGGCAGACCACACATGTCCAAAAGAAACGTCTTTTGCCACTTACATCACCATCAGAAAGATAATGATTCTCAATCCATCATTAAACTGTGCCCGAGGCCTATCGGCGCGTCAGTCTCACACTTCTCTCTCGAGGCAGGTCGAGTCCTGCGCGATGGTTATTGTTTGTGCGTAAACCATTTTCATGCCTTACGTCGTCGCCTTTGTGTTATCAACTTGAATATACACGCTAATTCAACTGGAACTGTTTTCCAGATTGGATCATCTATTGAAAGTTTTAACACGTTTTGCTTTCATTTATAAGAAACATCGGGCTGATATCTGCGCACATTGATTAAACAGGTACAAGTTGTTTTTTGATCCAAAAAAATATTATCCCAAAAATTCAGAAAAGCTCAACTCAGAAATAACAAAACAAGCATATGGTAAATATACTATAGGAAATGATAATGGAAAAGGATGATTTGCTGTGGGGACCCCTGATAAGGGAAAAGCAGGAAGAAAAGTGATAGTTAATGTACTTGAAAAAAAATCTATATATACGTTTGATAATATATGTTTAATAAATATTACATACACATATAAATACATATATAAAAGCTAAAATAACATAAAAAACATATTTAACATTTTAATGCAACATACTGCTATAATTGCAACAAAACATAAAAGAACACAATTATAATAAATATATAAGTATTTAAATGTAAATATATATAATTTTTTTATTATTTAATTTTTTTAACTGCATGTGTCTGACACTACATTAGCAAAATTTGTTGTCGTTTTTATGCGTTTTGCAATTAATTTGTGCACTAACAGATTTGATCATACACCGTTGGGACATTACATGCGTATTCCCTGAGAATAGAGAAGTACTTAGGTTCAATTCCTCGAAAGAAGCTCGTCCTGCTGTCGTCGAATGTTCGTTTCCGCGCGTGAACACTAGATGGCACTGTTTTACCATCAATCCTCCAGCCGCGGCCGCCGTTTCCGCAGGAAGTCTGTCCGCTCTCCATGCAGACAGAGTTATCATTTACTAGTTGAGAAGGATCTGCCATTGCTGTTATCTTTTAATAGATTTGTAAGGGAAGAAAAGCAGGTGCCTCTTGTTAATGTGTCCAATTGCCCAAGTTGCCTACTGAATGTGGCGCATCTATCATTGTCTGCTTCTCTGACATCCTGTCATCCGCCCTCAGTGGCACAAGCAATGCAGACGTGCTGTAACAGATGAGCTTCCTCATGGGCACCATGCACACCCAACACAATCAGGACAAACACACACACACACACACACACACACACACACACACACACACACACACACCCGAAGTGAGCAATTTAGGCCAAATATAACAGGGACGTTATAAAAGTTTGGTTCTCGGGTCACTGGGCTGGTTCTGTTACTTTTTCTAACACACTTTTTTACTGTACAAAAGTATGTCTTCATTTTTATGTGTCGTTTTTATCTGTGGTAGCAAATGAGATGCACTAATCGCATTAGTTCTGAGATGCATTAATCGGCTAAGTTTCGTTTCTAAAAAGCCATTCAGAGTTTCGACAAAGAAAGTTTTATCTTTGTGTTTCATTGTGTGAAAACTTTGTGTTTGAATGATGGTGAAAATTGTTCAAGCCTGTTATTGCCTCTATCTAATTCACTTATAAAGTGTTAAATATTTTCTTGGGATTTTTATCAAGCTGTACTGAAAAGTGAAAGGAGCAAGGAAGGAGGAAAAAGAAAAGGGAGGTTGAGTATGAGAAGAGGAAGAAAATGTTGACGAAGACTAGGTAAAAAAGAAAGAAGTGGCAGAAGAAGAAGAGGAAGGTAGAGAAAAGGAAACAAAAAACGAGGAAGTTGGAGAAAGGGAAACAGAACACGCAGATCAAGATGACACAGAACTAGAGGAAGACAAGAGAAGAGAAGAATCATGTTGATGAAGAAAGCAGAATATGACCAAGAAGCAAAAACGAAGAAGAAGAAAGTGATGATGAAAACAAGGAAAAGGAAGAAGAGGCAGAATAGGAAGCAGCAGAAGAAAAAAAGTGGAGAAAATTAAGAAGAAGGCAACAATAGGAATCAGAAAAAATAGGAGGTGAAAATAAAACAGAAGAAGCAGATCAAGTTGAAGATGCAGAACTAGACGGGGAAATAAGGAATAAAACAAACAAGAAGACAAGAGACAAGAAGAAGAATCATGAAGGAGATACAGAAGATAAGCCCAAAGAAGCGAAAACAAAAGAAAAGAAACGGAGAAGAAGAAACTGAGAATGAAGACTAGGAAAAAGAAGAGGCAGAATAGGAAGAAGAAGAAGAAGAAGAAGAAGAAGAAGAAGAAGAATAGGAAGCAGAAAAAAGAGAAGAAAATTAAACTGAAGAAGCAGATCAAGATGACATACAAATCTAGAAGAAGAAACCAAAATAAAATAAGTTAAACAAGATGAAGAGAAAAGAAGAAAAAAAGAAGAAAATAATGATGATAATGATGATATTGATGAGGAAGACTAAAGGAAAAAATATAAGAAGTAAAATAGGAAGCAGAAGGAGAAAAAAGAAACAGAAGAGAAGGAAAAAGACGAAGAGACAAAATAGGAAGCTGAAGAAGAGGAAAAAAAAAATAAAAGAAGCGAAAAATTGGAAGCAGAAAAAAGAGGAGAAAAGGAAACAGAAAAAGCAGATCAAGATAAAGATATGATGGAGATGCTAAAGATGAACCCAAAAAAAACAAAGAAAAGAAAGTAAAGATGTAGAAGAAGAACTTGAACATCCTCAGTGCAGGACTAATGGCTGATCTACTCAGTGTAATATCACGGCGTAATAAAGAGTACCTGCACCTTTTGTGGGATCCACGCGAGTAGATTGCATTTGAGAACAGCTAGAGTTAGCGCAAATACGCTGTGATTTATCTGCTTCTTTATCGACAGAGACTCAGATGAACCTGTGTGTTGAGGAGCTGGAGGAAGTGTATGATTTGTTGCCGAGCTCAGCAACATTGTAGTAAATAAACACACACACAACAGCATGTCTCGGGCCTGAAGCAAACTTTAATAACACTCTTTACATTATCATCACAGACTATTGCTACAGTAATTTATTGCTACAGTAGAACTTTTAGGAATAGCTGTGTGGATAAAATAGTTTTTCATGTCGTATCATTACCCCAAATGCAAGACTGGGGAAAGAAAGAAAGAAATAAAGCAAGAAAGAAGGAAAGCAAGAAAGAAAAGTAAATTGAGTTTGTAAATAAGGAAGGAATAAGGAAAGAAAAAAAGTCAGTGCGACAGTTACTGTTACACAGAGGTGTAGAGAGTGTCTAAAAACCATACTTGAGTAAAAGTACAGATATATTTCTGTAAAAATACAAAATAAACTAAATAAAAAAAAAAGAACAAAAAGTCGGTCTAAACTCAAATTTTAATTCACTTGAGTGGCACAGTGGCGCAGCCTCACAGCCAGATGGTTTCGTTTGACCCTTGAGGTGTGAGTTTAAGGCCGGCCGGGCCGTTCTGTGTGGAGTTTGCATGTTCTCCCCGTGCTTGCTTGGGTTTCCTCCGGGTTCTCCGGTTTCCCCGAAAGTCCAAAAACCATGCGTTTCAGGCTAATTGGAATTGGAAAATTGACCAGATAGGTATGAGTGAGTGTGTTTGTCTGTGTGTCCGAGTGTGTATCCTGCCTCTGGCCCTAAGACGCTGAGATAGGCGCCAGCTTCCCGCAACCCTGTAAAGGATGAAGCGGTAGAAGATGACTGACTTGATTTACTTGATTTACTTGACTTCACTTGATTTAGCTGACAAACAGCATCCAGTACCTTCGGCACCCTGCAGATGGCGATATCACCTCGTCCGCCAAGAAATTAATCGCTGTAGAAAAAGATGTATATGAGGCTGTAAACAAGGCAAGCATCTTGCGGGTCGGGGGTGAGCATTTTAAGAGACAGTAATACCTCGACTTATGAAAGCCTTTACTAATGAAAGTTTCACATTAGGTAGCACGTCTTTGAAAAAAAATGACCAAATGTTGTGGCAACAATATTAAGCAAGTCTTTTTCTTACTACTACCATGCAGGGAGTAGAGAGAGTCAACGTGTGTTAAAAAAACTGCTGTTTAACCTTCAAACACGTCAATAAAAAAAAATCCTTCGGTTACAGATATCTTGCTTCCGGAACAGCTGACGCCTCACCTTGTGCGGGACGGGTAACGAACTGACCCCGATTACAGAAAACAACGTCTTTAAATAACAACACAATTAGCAAAATTATAATCATTAATGAAAAATATTTGTCTGAAGTAGGGAGGGCTTGGAACTTAGGGCATACAACGTGTTTCTATGTACAATATTTTCTACTTAAGAAATCGCTCTTGGCACAAATTAAATTCGTAAGTAGAGGTACCACTGTATTTAATTCCCGTTCTTAGAAAGCAAGGTAAGACAAGTAGTGATTCCCCTTCCTTTCTGCCAAACACGATAATAACATTCGTTTTTACACCGATGGGTGTTTATAACGAACTTTTTTGTCACGCGGTTTTGACATTGAACCAACACTGTTTTCATTACATTCTTTAGTATAAATGATTTGCACCGTCTCTCAGGACTTCTCAGAGTCCCTAACCAAGCCAATTTATGCAAGTGATTCAGTGGGCCATTCCTGCCCGCAGTCAAGCTCAAATGGAAACAGCGGTCTCAAATGGGGTTCAGCGTTGGGTTCTGTTATTGTTGTCTTTAGCATTAGCCTGTTGGGAAAAGTCTGTGGCAGAGTGGAAAGGTCTTCGCTTCCTTCACTACAGCTAATTTGGTTGTGCAGCTCGAGTGCTTCGTTTTGCACTCTGCTGCTTTCTGAGGTTAATCATGGGACAGGAGTGTTTATGTTGCCGTAATACGGACTCGACTCCCCGGCTGGAGCTTGTAGGTTGGAAAAACTGCATCTGCCAAGAAAAAAAAAAAAAAAACCCAAAGACAAACGTGACGTTGAACAAAAGACAGAGGAAAGTCGTTCCAATTAGCCGCTAATGAGACAAGCTCGTGAGGATATCCAACTCGCCAACGTGTCAACGTTTAGCACACGGCGAGAGAACGCATCAGTCATGATTGCCTGCACATGGCTGGCGCTTTTTCGCATTTTGAGTTGCACTTTTGTGAGCTGGAAACAACAGCTCACTTATGGTCAACATAAAAACACTAAATTGACATGGCTAGGCGGCTTTTCTGTGTTTATCTATCCGGCTTCAGCATCCAACCCTTCACCGCCGCTCGCAAAATGGACCCTCAAAGAACAAGGAACAAAGTTGCGCGCCATACTTTCTCAATTTTCTCACCGTAGTAAGAGGAGCAGAAGAAATATAATAACAGAAAAATAATTGTACGTCAAGAGAATAACCAGCTCTCTGCAGACACTTTTATCAGAAAGCTCTGACGGGGGACAGGAAGAGGAATGTGTTTTTGTAATGTGATTTTTTTTTCCATCGCCACTTTTAAAACAGCGCACGATGTGTTCCGACGTTTAGTTACACTGCAAAAGATCCATGTGAAAAAATAAGAAAAAAAAAATACAAAAAAGTACAATTATCTGCCAATTGGGTGAGAAAATTTTGCGTGGTAAGACAGATTAAAACAAGACAAAATATTCTTGTTACACGGTAGATTTGTTTCTGCATTTCAGTAGTTGTTCTCATCGGCTTCAATATAAAAAAGCAGCTAGTTTCTGAAATTGAGAAACATGGTGTTCTTAAAATAAGAAGATTTCACTTGACGTGTCTTGTTTCAGGAAGTTCGGTGTTAAAACATAATGTCTACTTTGAAAAATGTGTAAATTTAGTGTAAAATATAATCAAAATTAGCACTTTTTGTTTCAAGCAAAAAAATTCAAGTCCTATTTTCTTGAACTTAGCAAAGTAATCTCTCACTTTTTACCCTAACATAGTTAATTTATTTTGTAAGAGATAACAACAAGATTTATTGTCTAATTTCAATCATTTTAACTTTTTTTGCAGTGTACTGCTTATTCTGCTTTCTAATTGAAACACAGTCGTGTTCTTCTCAGCAAGTCAAACACTCGAGCGCGACTAGTAATTGTACAAAGACGTTTCGGAGAAGTCATGGAAATATTTACCTTGTTTACCCCTGAAACTGCAAAGATGGAGTTGGATTGAATTGGCCGGTAAACACAAAGTAATTTTATTGTGTGTGGAATGTTGGGTGACGCGCGTGTAACCGTGGCATCGGCAGAGCTGCAAGCGTCCCAGGATTTGTATCATTAATTCTGTCGGAACACGTTCATAAATACATAATGAAAGAAATGATGGAAATAATATTCCCTTTTTGCAGAGGGCTTGTTTCACATTTCCACTCTCGGTCCACGCACTGTGCCAGCTAATTGGCAGTTTTTGTTTTTGAAAATTAAGTTCTCACGGAAAAGAGATTTTCTGAAAGCTGTTTACTGCTGAAAGTATCACTCACGTGTTTTGTATTTTCCTTTTTTTTCTTATTGTCTTTACAGTTCTTACAGTTCAATTGTTCTTACAGTCTTTGTCCAAAGTCTGGCCCGGGACCCAGAAGTTAAAATTTCCATCAGTCTCGCAATGTCTGCCGCAAAATTAATGTACAGTGGTAGCCTGACTTACAAAATTAATTTGCGCAGAGAGAACGTGGGGAAGAATTTGTTAAATCAGATTCATCTAATCCGTGCCATGACTTCATAAATTCAGACAAAAACATTTTTGAAATATAAAATATTGGTAATAAATGTAAAAAAAAAAACAACCGTCAAATAGCAGTTGTTTAGTTCTCTTTCGAAACGGTCTCTCTATGTCACATATGGGTAAAACGTTTCCCGACAGAAGTTGAAGCCAATAGAACAATGCAGTGACAACTGCGGCTAATGCGACAGATCCCGCAAAGCGCGCGGATCTGCCAGCATTGCCTCAGAACAAATTTCTTCACGAAGTAACAGCCATGGTTACCAGTGACTCGTATTTTGAATAAAAATTTTTACTTTTACCTGGCCTCTTCAGCGAAGGAATGCGGTCTTCCATGCGGTCTTCAGGAAGGACGTTGAAGGTTCCACCGCTGCCGGGACATCTCCCTCGATGCATCTGGAGAGGATGGATGATCATGGCCGGAGACGCGCCCCAGCATTCGTTGCCAAGAGCGCAAGCCGGATGATCTCAGACCCTCAGAGGCCTTCTTCTTCCCCATATGCCTGTCGAGGCGCAGGGTCACAGCATCGCACTCTCATGAGTGTTCTAAGTATTCTCACCACGATTCACGGCTGGAGATGTGAAAATGAAATAATTTGATTTAAGAATATGTTTTGAGGCATGATATGGTGGTGTAAAACACTAGCGCTAGCACTAGCCCATGAGTTGCTGAAAAGCTTCCAGAGGCTGTTGGGGCGTGTGGCGCTACCATGATGGTTTGTGCATTTCAGATCAGCGGTGGATCCGCAACCACTCCAGGTCGCGACCGTGTGTTCTCTTGTCGCTCTCTCGGGCTGTATGCATGGCCCGGGGTCCGTGTGATTCAGAGGCGCGCCTCTGTCTGGCTGGGAGCTGTCTGCTACGGGAGCGATGCGTCACTGGAGGACCGAACTCGACTCTTTAGCTGCCTGGAGTTCATGGCAGTGGCCGTCCATTATGTGCTTTTCTTCTGGGCACAGAAGGCACGTTTTGTGGTGCGTTCACAGTCAAGGGTGATTTAAATTATCAAGGTGCAGTGTGAGGGCAGGATCTTCAGGGCGCCTCAGCGTAGCTGATGCTGTCAGTGGACCGGTGGCTGGTGGAGTCGGCAGATGTGATGGCGATGTGATCGCTAGGGTTGATTCGGCTGATCTTGCTGGCTGGGCGGGTGTCCCAGTCTTCCCCCACTGTTCCAAGTGTGTCCCTCCCAAAGCCCATGCTCGGTAGAAGAGGACGTGCTAGGATTAACTGCTCCTCTGCTAAAACCTCCAAACAAGTTCAAGGCAAAAGGAAAAACGTAGAGAAGATGAGCCTCAAGACTTCGGACAGATCCGAGTGAGGTGCTTCACGTGGCAGTCTGCCTTAATTCGGCTCCTAATTCGGTCAGAAAAGTTGGTCGAGGTGGTACTCAATTCCTAACCCCAAACATAAGTTCAAGTTCAAGTTCTGAGCGTTTGTAAGGCACTTTTCACAGTTTTAACTGTCTCAAAGCGCAAAAAACACAAGATGCCGCAAGAAGGACAGGAGTAGGCGCTGTCTTGTGTCGCTCAGTCCTTTGTTCAGAGGCAATGCTGGCAGATCCGCGCGCTTTACCTCATTGGCTCCGCCTCCGAGGGCGGGATCTGTCGCATTAGCCGCAGTTGTCACTGCGTTGTTCTATTGGCTTCAACTTCTGTCGGGAAGCGTTGTTACCCATATGTGACAACTCATTTCCTTATCTCAGGGAACAAGGGTTTCGTTCAAAACCTGAAGAGTTTACCCTTTGGCCGATGTTTATAAAGGTACAGTATATGATACATCGGACGACTTCACATGACTGTTATCACCATCTCGAAATGACATCGTGAATGGAAATCTCAGGGATTTGCGCAAGGTATTTTCAAGATGGCGGCTCTACAGGAGAGAAAAAAACATTGCCATTTTGGGAGAACACAAGCTTATTTTATATTTTAACTAAGATCTCTGAAACTAACTAGTGTTTTTGTTGTATTTTTGTTTATTTGGCGTGTAAAGAAGATTAAATAAAAACGGTAAAAATTAAAAATAAAACTATTTCATACACATCTGGACTCTCATCTCCCTGCACGCTAGCAGTAAGAAAAAGACGAGCTCCATTTGTATAACGATAATATTTCGAAACTCTGAACAACATTTTTGCGGCGACACATTTTGTTACTCAGGATTTTCGTTATCTAAGGACATTCGTAAGTTGAGGTCCCACTGTATTTTCATATAGCTGCATTTTTAACAGTATTTTTTTTACTAAATATTTTTTTAAAACTCCTGATTTTCTGACTGACATTTGATGTTATGTATGCTTATGTTAATGCATGCATGCTTATTTACTTGTTTAGTCTTCATATAGATCTAGATAGATAGATATAGATAGTCTTCATATAGTTTTTCTATACATATAATTGTCTGCTGAGGCTTCAATTCAATTTTTCTGCAATTCAAATGATTTTGCGCGTCTAATTGGTCATACACATCCTACCAATCACAAATCTTATCATTTATGCATGACGGTCGGAAATCTCTTCACCCCCATTGGCCACATCGGAATGTCTCACGTGACTCAGTGGAAGTTTTGTACTTAGAGGATTGAAGTTTGGGAACAATCCTGAAATAAATTGTGATTTCAATTACTATGTAAAAAAAAACTTTTTGAGAGCGGTGGGCAATTTTCTTACTTGCTCATTTGTATTTATGATTATTGTGCCAAAGAAAGATAAGGTGATTGGTAGCTTCCACCATTTTTTTGTTGTTTTATTTTTTCATGTGCATTATTTTGTGGCGTGTAGTTTTGATTGCCAGCATTTGGACACTTTAACACTTTCTTATCTTATCACTTTCATTTTTTATCTTCATTTTATTGTATTTTCCTTTTGCACATTTGATTGTGTTTTGTTGCATTCATGTGCATTTTTTTGCAGTGTGGGTTTGATTCGCAGCATTTGGACTGCTAAAGGGGATACATGTAAAAACGTCAGTAGCCATCTTTTTTTTTTTTTACTTTGGCTTATACAATAGGCCTTAACATTGACCTCGGAGTTTCCAAAGCGACACATGGGACGTTAACTTCCCCGTGCACACCTCTAACAAACACGTTTAGGATCCTACCTAGTCCACCTTGTTCACTCCAAAGCTGGTCATAAAAGGCTCATGTGTAGGTTGCGTCTACGTTATGTGGCTCTTAAATAGACTGTAAACCTTCAGCTCTAGCAACAACCTCTGTCACCTTCTGGCTCGTTCTCTTCCCTCATTAGATCCTAGTCAAGAAGAATGAAAAGCCCACGTGCTCACACCGCTTCTTTGCAATGCGTTTACTGCTAATTAGTTTGCTTTGTAAGGTTATATGTGTAGACGGAGCAACTTTGAAAGCGTTTGGCCGCCATCTGTGTGAGCGCAGTGATAACTACGTACAGATGGCCTGCGCTCAAGACAGGTTGCTTCTAAGAGACAGAAAGAAGTTCAGCTATTTTATTCTTTCGTTTATGCTAATATCAGCGGCTGCATTGTCACGCAGCTCATTTACGAAACCATGATATTATTCCACGCTGTAATTTCATAAACTGGAAATAAAGCCATTCGAATCTTAAACTTAATCTCATTCACTACACTGCAAAAAATAAATTCTTGACAATTCAAAAAATCTTGAAATTAGACAATATATCTTGTTGTTTTTTTCTTTCCAAGATCAATTAACTAGCTTAGAATTGAGAGTGAAAGATTAATTTATTTGTTTCTAGAGGCGTGAAGTACTTGAGTACACCATTTTTTACAAATTCATTTTTAATTTTGTAAAAATGTTTTTACTTAGTATTTTGCCTACTTTGTACTTGTCCTGAGTACCAAAAATATAAGCAACTTTTAAATTCACGCAGTCCCAATAAATTCACGCGATCAATAAAGTACAAGTACTAAAGTACAAATACAATACTCAGTGCTTCAATGTCTAAAGATTTGTTTTCAGTTTCTTTGTATTATACAATGTATACATGTTGTATATTTACAAAATGCACAAAAATTCCTATAGTGTACTCAAGTACTTCACACCTCTGCGTAAACATTTCTCTCTCCATTGGCAGACAATTTTACTCGATTTACACTTGTTTTACTCATTTTGTTTCTTATTTTCTTATTTTTCATGTGAATTTTGTAGAAGCACTTCAAATACTATGGTCCTGATTATTTGTACTTCTGTTGTTTGCTTGAGTTTGGATATTGTTAAAAAATTAAGAGTATACAAGATTAATTTTCCAGCTTCCTGGCAACATTTGAATGTGACATTGTTTCAGTGTTTTAGTGCCTCATCTTGTTGAATTGAACATAATAATGAACTGGTACTTAATAACACTTTAGTAATTTGTGAATTGATGAATTGATACTTAATAATTATATTTTTTAAATCTACTTTACAAGTTTTTCCCATCGGCAATGTTACAATGTCACTCTTTTTGTTTTACTTCATAAAAAATACACTTTGATTGAAATGGTGAAGAATTCTGGAAAAATATAATGAACTTGTGTGAATATTCATATTTAGCAAGCTCTAGTGTGGAGGAAATTTCAGTAAATTTTTCATTTGCTTTTGATATTATCAATTATATTATATATTAGCAATCTCACAAAATTAGAACAAACAACTTGTTAATCATGGTCATCATATGAGTTTCAAGTAAAATGGAGCCCGACACATTTTATTTTCTCATTAGATAGTAAACATTTTGTGTGAACTTGTTACACCTAATCACTTTACTTCAACTTAACATTTTTACTTTGAAAGGAAATAACTATCCACTACTTAGCCAATGCAAACATTTTTTTATCAACATACGGCATTATTACCTTGTTTAAACACCTATTGTCTCATTTTAAGACAAATCGCTCACAAATAGCAAAACAAAATTGCTCCTTCTTCCAACAAAACGAGATCATGTGAACGTGTTTATGACTTTTTTCAAAGTTTAAAAGGGTTCAAAAATTGCGTACAGCACATGCAAGCTTCTCATTGGCTCATTGACCAATTCTCATTGGCCACTCCAAGAAACAAGGTCTTTTCTTCTCATCACCATCCATGGCTCCAAACCAAATTTTTCTCTACTTTAAGAAATGTTTTTACTTTACACTACAAGATTTACTTGGAGGAATTTAACAGACTGATGGCTTGGCAGAAAATTAAATGTTTTGAGTTAGATCAAGTATAAAAGCTTCTTTAGAGTAACGACACATCTTTTGCACATTTTTCAGTGTAAAGAACTATTTGTAAATTATTATTTTTGCACCTTATGTACTATTCTCAACTGAAACAAAGAACAACAACAAAAAAGTTGAAATGTATTAGTGCATTTATCTCTTGCATCAGTGAGACTATGTTCTACTCAACACACTCTTTACGTGTCAGAAAAACAGCTCTGATAGATGAGCGTCATTAAACAGTTAAAGTCATTTAGTCCCAGTTTAACAGGTTTTCTCTCCATGTGCATGGAAAATGTTCAAAATTTGCCAAATCATCAAATTTATCGATGATAAAGTGCCATCACAAGTGGTCGGTTACTCAGTAAATGAAAATGGAATTTCGGGTAAATTGTCTGGTTTTGTTTTCTTTATTTGAGCATTTCGGATCAATGCTTTATAGTTTCCAAAGGTAATCAACCCAAACCAAACGCTCACATTTCTTCGCCCCTCTCTGGCTCACTGCCTCGTTTTTTTTTTTTCCCGAGGTTTTATTAGGAAATGGATCCCAGGTGTTCGATAAGCCTGTAGTGGACATGACAGCAGTGCAATCAAGTGTATAAATTTAATTGCAGGCTCATTTGGGGCCGTTTATTAGCCTGTTAGGGGGACCCTGCTCCACTTGAACCCTGTTATTGTGAGGTAGAACATCTGTTTGGCTCTCCTCGGCCATCACATGCTTTCCGAAATGCGCCATTTTAATTGCCGCAGGATTATGGACGCTAAAGTGGCAGAGTGGTCTTGATTGTAGAAATATCATTTTTGTGAGCTTATTTTACAGATCAATCTGATATCCGCTGAATATTAAAATTGAAAGGAGTCAACTGGGCCTAAAAACGTCTTGTGCATCCTCAACCTAGTGACGTGTCATTTGTGAATGATCATTTTATGTTACTCGGAATGAGACGAGAAACGAGTCCCCTAAGCGAACGATTCATTTAGCATGTGAGTACTGGCCGGCGCAGACACTGTAACGAATCGTAATTATTCGCGACTTTGAATGGATGCTTTTAGATAATTTGTTCGTTCACTTATGATGTGACAGCTTTGTATCAAATATGAATTGTTCACAATTTGTTCAAACAGATGCTATCAGATCATTTGTTTGTTCGCTTATCATGCAACAATTTTGTATCGAATCAGAATTGTTCGTGATTTGTTCGAACGGATCCTTTCAGATTATTTGTTTGTTCACTTGTTTTGTATCGAATCAGAATTGTTTGTGATTGTTTTGAAGAAAAGTTTCAAATCATTCGATTGTTGTTACTTTTTACATAACAACTGAGCAACACAGGCTCTGTATCAAATCAGAATTGTTCGCGATTTGTTCGAACGGATGCTTTCGGATCATTAGTTTGTTCACTTATCATGTGACATCTCTGTATCGAATCAGAATTGTTTGTGATCAATGTGTTTGTGTTTGTTCAAACAAATGTTTTCAGATCAATCGTTTGATCACTTATCATGTGACAGCTTTGTATTAAATCAGAATTGTTCACGATTTAACAGATGCTTTCGGATCAATCGTTCGCTCCCTTATCATGTGACAGTCGAGCTGTGCAGGTTCTGTATCGAATCAGAATCGTTCTCGATTTGTTCGAACGGATACTTTTGGATCTGTCGTTAATTCACTTATCACCTGACCACTGAGCTAAAAGGAAGGAGCAAATGGTAGGAGCAAATGACTCTAAACGAATCATTTACATTACTGTTTGAGAGCTAAAGATCTGAGTCAATTGAAAGAATCAAACTTCCCATCAGCATTTCATTCTGCTTACCATGTTGCGGCGTCTTTTGTTGCTTTAAGCGGAACAGTTTGCCGAACATGGTAACTAGGCAAACAAACGCACACTTGCTCCAGTGCCACCTAACAGCGCTTTCCAGTGTGCAACAAGGGCTAAATATGTCTTGGCAAAGGTCAGGCTATGATTTGTTATGGAAGAGCTGGTGGGGAATTCTGATGCGCACTGATCAATCCCGGGCCCCTTGACACGCACATAAATCAATGGCGTATCAAGAAAAGCCCTCCCACTGTACCGCAGATAAATCCCACCTCGCGGATCCCCGTCTGCTGATAGATCACAAACACACCGGCCTTGCCGTTCCCTGGGAAAAAAAACGCAAAGCCTCACTCTTACTCGCGCTAACACTCTTTAGCGTTGATGGCTTATTACCAGGCGCTGTGATTTGACGGGATGTGTTCAAGGATCTCCTGTGCGGAGGAAAAGGTCAGCAGCTTTTAGCCGTGGCTCCGCCGGAATACTAATACAGTCCTTATTCAAATGAACAACTACGGCGCTTATTAATCGAGCTTGTCCGCTTTAATTCAATAGTGAAAGTGCGACGGACGGACGGATTTGAACGAGATCCTTCTGAAGGCTGCAATCAGGAGGATGTGGAGGCCGCTTTCAGGAAACGCACTTGTTGTATTTACATCGGTGAGAGTGTTCCAGCGCGTTGAGCTTATGCGCGATCACGTACAATCACTTACTTTAATTGGGGGCAGGGTTCATTTTGACAAAGATTTTTTATTTACTTTTAAACTAAAACTCAGTTTTGTTTTAGTGCCAATTTAGTCATCTTAATTTTTTTAGTTTTGGTCCAAGTTATTTGATTTAGTCCAAGTTAGCCGACTAAGTTACAGTGTAGATTTAGTCAACAAAAACATGGGTGCTATATATTTTAAATGTTTACTGAAGTTGCTAGGTCTCTGAAATCTGAATACATAGTAAACTATGAACTTATAAAATATTTATAAAGATCTTACTTATTTGAAAAAACATGTATTTTTCTTGAACTTATTTTTATGAACTTTTTATGAAGAGGGAATTAAATATATTAAACAGTAAAATAAAATAATATCTTGTATCACGTTTATAAGTAACAAATGGTTGCACGGTGAAAAAATTACTTTCATCTGCAGATGGCGCCTCAGGTGTGTGGAAATTTTTGCCCGTGATGGTTGAGAAATTGAGTTTTTATAAAGTTCTCATTTTGTTTTCGTCAGGGAAAAAGTGTTGTTGACGACGAACGTGGCGAAAATATTTTGTCAACGAAATGAACACTGGTTGGGAGCAGATCTCGTCCTGTCTCACCTTACACATGTTTGGTTCTTGGCTTGAGTGTTAGTTCTGTATTCTTCTTAAAACCAGTGTTGTGGATTTGAACCGTAGTGGAAGGACGAGGCATATTCTGCCTATTGGTTGGGCTGGTAAAAGTGAAAAGAATAAAAATTAGCAGCTTTATTGAATGTTATTGTTCTTTGCTAAAACAAGTTACGTTCATGAATTCAACAGACACTTTCATCCAAAATACACAATGCACAAAACTTGAGAGAGAGAGCGAGAAAGAAAGAAAGACAGAGAGAGAGGGACGGTGTGTGTGATAGAGAAAGAGAGAGAGAGAGCGAGAGAGGGATGTGAGAGAGAGAGTGAAAGAGAGAAAGAAAGACACTTACTGAGAGAGACACATAGAAAAAGACATAGAGAGAGAGAGAGAGTGAGAGAGATAAAGAGAGACAGAGAGAACGAGAGAGAAAATATTTAATGTAAAATAAGATGGATGCTGGCTGAATGGATGATTGTGGTGTTATTAATTGTTTTCTGGATGATGATGATGATAGGGAGACGTTCTGTGGAAGTTGTAGCGTCGGTTGAAACTGATTATTTATTGTTTGCGTTATTGCCGCACGTGTGTGTTCTAAATAGTAAAGCTTCGGTGATGGCTCATGTGTGATATGAGCTCGCGTTCATTCCCTTGTCTCTGTCTCACCTGGTGTTTGTTTTATCAAACACACACGCCTATTTTTTTTTTGTATTTAAGCGATACACGTTTTGAACAGCACTACGTTGTTTTGTTTTGTAAACAAGACAGAGTCCCCGAAAATTGCCTCACATTTACACACGTCTACGCGTAGGTGTACGTTTGGCACTCTGGTGTTGCGTGAAAGTGACATCATTATCATAAGATAACAGTGTGATTCCTACCCACCGACTCCGGGCCATAAATCAGAGTGACTGTGTCATCACTGTGGGATGTGCTGGAGCTCACTGTCGAGGCGAATGGCGTCTCGGGTGTGAAATCACTTGACCTCTTAGCATTAACTTTTCCTTCCACGGGTCCGCACGAATCTCCCTGAGCCTCGGAACAAAAAAAGGAAGAGTCCTGATTAAACACAAGTGTCCTCACTCGATATTAAAGCCAGGCTTTGCCGTGAATGCCTTTGCTTAGACTGTGTGTGTGTGTGTGTGTGTGCGTGTGCGCGAATGATGTTTTGTCGTCTCAAGCAGTGTTTACTTTCACACCCCCTAACACACACAGTCCTCCGTCCCTGTGGAGTGGATCGATAGCACTATGATGAGCTCGGAGAGGCTGAAGCTCTGGAGGAAAGCTCAAATGTCTTGTTCTGTTAGATTTTCGCTGCGTCTTTGTCAGTAAAATACCTGTAGATGTAGAAGCTTTCACTCTTCTTTTGGTTTATTCAGTGGTATGTGAAGTTCAGTGTGATGTCAGACTGTCCAAACGTAACTGTGCAAGCGTATGATCTTTACTTTTTCAGATACAGATGCTGTAGTTGTAAATGTTTCACCTGGAGAGTATGTCTTCCTACATTCTAGTACTTGTAGTAGCAGCATAGGTACTACAGTATAACTCTCAATGGGAGTGAACAGAAGCGTTCAAAAAGTGGACTAAAATGCTGAAATAAAAATAGATTTTTTTTCTTACTTTGTCTCTCTCGCTCTAAATCACTCTAAAAACTAACATGTAAACTACATATAAACGTATTTTATGAAAACAAAATATGCTATATTTGGCAGAGGTGTAAAGAGTACCTGAAAAACATACTTGAGTAAAGGTATACCTTACTGTAAAATTACATTTGGCAAGTACTAAAGTCGAATAAGTATCCAATTTAAAAACAATTCACGCATTTTAAAAAATAAAAGTGAAAAACAAGAAACGCTTTTGTATGAGGTGTAATTTCCTGAAATATGGATAGAACTTGAACCCTGCAATGTTTCAAAATTGCAGAACACAATCGAAAAAAAAAGATCAAAAAGTCAATCTCAGTCAAACTCAAATGTGCAAAAAAGTTCAACTGCTAATTGACGTTCACGTGATTTAGGTGCTAAACAGCATCCAGTACCTTCAGCATCCTGCAGATGGCGGTGTCACCTTGTCCATGGTAGAAAAAGATGCAGACTTGTCGTGCACAATCACAATGTAGCGAGTAATGGTAAGTGTCCATTAAAATGTAGGTGAGTAAAAAGTACAGTTACTCAATCACTAATGTAATCAAGTAGCGAGTAAAAGTTGCTAATTATTTTGATACTCACTACAAGTACAAATCAGCCAAAAATATTTAAGTAAAATAACTTAAGTATTTACTCAAGTACTTTACACCACTTACAATCAGGCTAAAAATATAAAAAGTGAAGTAATATTTTACTGCCAATTAAGTAGTTAATTCACATAATTCACTGTAACGCAAGAATGAGCTATAACTGCAAACACGGTGTGTTGACAATGACAAACGTTCTGATGAAAAAATAAAAACAACAAAAACTGTTGTAACCCTCGCGATTTAGCTGCTGACAAATCAGAATTCAGAATTGTGTAAGATAGTTTATATTTAATAGCAAATAGTTTATGATAGGTTTGTCTTGATCACATTATTGGGTTTTTGATCAACGTCATTTACATTATTATTGAGCTCTATTCAATATGGATTGTTAATTTAGACTATGAGAGACTGTCCAGGCTGGAAGCTCTGCTGGAGTCATGCAGATATGCTCCGCGTAAAAGCCACACGTCGATCTGGATCGGACCAGTGTGTCATTAACTACGGCTCTGCTTTTGTCTGCCGCTAGGTACTGAGCTTCTCGGTGGAGAAAAGTCTCCTGCTCTGTGGCACTTCCCACCCTGTGCCACCTTCAGCGCACCATGGAGATCTCAGACGATGATCCCGCCGACATCGGCCAGTTCAAGGCTGCCTTTGTCAAGGACCTGATCCAGCGGATGGAGAACTTGAACCTGGAGTGGCTCAAGGTTCGCAGAAACTGACCGGGAGGGGAGCGGCATCCATTGAAGATGTGTACTTTTCTCCCTTTTCCTCACTTCTCGTTTATTCACACAAGGTTGCGACGGCTTTGGATCCATGTTTTAAAGACCTACGATGCCTGAGCCGAGCAGAGAGGAAGCCAGTGTGGCTTGTGGCTGGTGGCTTTCAAACGCGGCCACATTTTGTCGCATGGCCGCAGTCGCTCACAAGTACCTCGGGACTCCTGCCACAAACGTCCCGTGCGAGAGACTTTTTTCTCTGGCGGGCCATATTGTGCAGAAAAGGAGATCCAATTTGTCACCGGAAAACGTAAACAGACTGGTCTGCCTGAGTGACTGGTGGAAGAGCTCGGAGTGACTGTTTGACAATAAATCAGTGTGCGAAAAAGACGAGTCTCTGTTCCTCATTTATTCCATTAAAAAATGTAATTCAATATAGATTGATGCAGATACATTCCGAGAGAACAGTGATATTAATCTAGATCCAGACTTTTGATCTTTGCCCATCCCTATATATATATATATATATTTTTTTTTTTTATGTTGTGCTGTTTTCAAATTATTATTAAAAATAAATAAGCGATTAGAAATGATAATATAGAAATATAATTATAATATAATAGTTAATACATGATATTAGTTTATAGTTAATATTATGATAAAAAAAAAACATGTACCTACATGTAGTTTTATGTGTAATTTATACATTTGTGTGTGTGGGGGTGGAGGGGTACGAGCCCATCTGAATTATGTCCCCCACCCCCCATACTTATCCCTCTGCCCTGTCATGTTCCTTACATCAGGAGAAAATAATTAATTACTGAGTCCACTCATGATTTATGATATTACTGACATAATTAATGAAACACATCAATTTTCCTGTTTAATTGAAGGGGGTCTCAGTGCACGTCTGGCACAATGAAAGGATTTACATGACAGGACACACCTTCCATTTTTATTTACTTATTTTTCTTCTTCCTCACATGAGTCTGTTTAATACAAAAAAAGATTGTGATAACATAAAATTGCCAATATTACAGAGTGGGCAGTAAATGATGTAAAAATGTTTTCTTGGCAAATTTACATCCAGACGTGCCTTACATTAATGCGAACGTCTATAGTGTATTTATGATTTATGAGGCGGCTTTTCTAGACACGAGCTGCTTTCCCACTAGCCTGAAGACAATAGACAGCAAGGTAAGCCATGAATATTTAATTTTCCAGTGGAATGTATGGAACATATAGAATAAGCACTTCTTATATTTCTCGTTTATTTTTCAACAGATTCACATTGTTTATTGATTTGTGTATTTTTGTGCATTTATATTTTGGTAAATTTTTAATTTGTGAATTCAGTTTTATATTGCAATTCAGTTGGAAAAGTACACTTAAAACTTATTAGATTTTTTTTTTTTTACTTTTGTTGATGAATTAAGTTGCTTAGTTGGTACAATGTAGTTGTTTATTGTACAATTCTAAACAAATAAATGTACAAATACATATATTATTGGATACGCACATTGTATAATTGTTGCACATTCTTGCACATGTCTTCTGATACATACACACACACACACACACACATATATATATATATATATATATATATATATAGAGAGAGAGAGAGAGAGAGAGAGAGAGAGAGAGAGATAGAGAGAGAGAGAGAATGTATACAGTGTATTTTTGTTGGTACAAATTAGTTATTTATTGTACAATTGTTAACATTAAATGTGCAATTACATATACTGTATTACTGTATATGCACATTGTATAATTGTTGCACATTTTTTAATAATAAAATGCATATACTGTTTATATGTATTTATTGTACAATTGTAAACGTAAATATATTTATTGTACAATTGTAAAGGTAGTAGAGAGAGAAAATTTTATTTCTTAATAATATTGATGGAATTTTTTGAACTTTTAGAATTTTGGAGTAAACAGTCAACAACAAACAACAAAATAAAAAAAACTGAATCCACTGATCTTAATAAGAGAAGCAACGAACTGAAATGAAAATAACAATCTAATACTCACCGCAACTAATTCATGTGCCGTGATTTAAGTAGTATTTCAAGTTGACTTTGTCAACTGCGGGAATGTGTCTGCCTGAGAGAGTGTCCATGTATTTAAGCGAGGGGGGGGGGGGGGTTAGTGGCCATGGAAACATCCAACCATCTTTGTTTTTAAGGAAGACAAACTCTACACGCGAGAGTGATTGACGTGTCTTTCTCTCTCAGCCTGACCCGTAGAAATTAGCACGTTGGAGTTATTCTGCCGCGGCACTTTGAAAGAAGATGGGGGTGGTCGTGTTTTAAAGTGGCTCTTGAAACGTCTCCTCTTCATTTGCATGAGAAACATGTCTGCTTTGTGCGGGACGGTGTGTTTTAGGAGGTCGAGCTGCGGCTTCATATCGTCCTCTGTTATTGGCCTGTCTGGCCGAAGGAGAATAACTTTATTTCCCGCCTGTGGGAGTGTTTGCGCTCATGTTTGGGCCATGAGGTCGTCTCTCCGCTGCCCTGCCTTTATTGCTTTGAGACTCGGTTTTATCGATTTGATTGGTTGATTAAAATGTGTCACGTGAGCTGTTGACTGGCGAATTGACAGACGGACGCTGGCTGGGTGTGGTTTGGGAACTTTTAAACGGAATTAATTACAAAAGCATAACATACATGCACATACACACATACACGCACACACACCTACACACACGCGCACACACACGCACACACACACACACACACAAACATTTAAAAATGTATAAATATACATAAAACTACATGTAGATACATGTTGATTTCTTTAATTTCTTTAATTAATACATACATATATATATATATATATATATATATATATATATATATATATATATATATATACGTATATATAATATCATCAGGAATATAAATATATACACAGTAATAATATATAATATATAAGGGTGTAAATATATGTGTGTTTGTGTAAAAGTAAATGTGCAATTACAAGTATTATTGGATATGCTGTATAAATATATATAAATTTGATAAATACTCACAGATACACACACTGACACAAAGTAACATTTAGAGGGTCTATGTATGAACAATAGGGGGCAGTGTTGTTCTATCTAACGCTACCTGAACGTTTCGTAAGTGTGTGTAATCAGATTAAACTGTCCAGCGAAAAACTACATTTTACAAACACACTCACACACACACACATATAAAAATGTATATATTATATATTATACATAAAACCACATGCAGGTACATGTTTATTTTTTTGTTTAATAACTTATCATAATGAAATGCTAAATATATTATCATTTCTATATGGTTAACGATTTGAAAACAACACAACATTAAAATGCCTGAAAAAAGATTCATCCGATCAAATTTTACAGATTATTTTTTAAAACAAAATAGGTTTTCAGTTTGCTGCTAGAAGTTATGAGATCGGTTTTACAGTTCAGGTTTATTAAATTACAAACATTCTATTTTTCCTGCTTTTGAGAGTACTAAGAAATTAATGCAATTATCTTTGCAGTAAAAATGTTTAGTTTCGTTGAACTAATTATTCAAGTGTTTGTTTTGCTTTTTTTTTTTTGTTTCTCCTTGTAAATCCACGTTTAAAATGGTCCATTCCTTATCATATGAGACTCTTTCTTTGTGTGTATTCATGCATCAAAAGTGCAGACACTCTCCACCTACTTCCTTTTGCTTTTGGAGACCTTTATGCAGAAACATACGGCTAGTATAGTTACAAATTACCTGTTAAAAAAAACAACTTCTCATCACTATCAGATAATTCTACCCATCAGACATCTGATCTTTCCTTTACAATTAAACCAAATATCCTTTGTCCAAAATTCCACTGGATTAGTCGAACGGAGCCTGCAGGAGGTCAGCGGAAGTTGTGGAGACAAATAGTTTCAGTAATTTGAAATAAAAAAAAAGAAAGAAAAAGCCTTCTTGAGTTCTTCCATCTCTCAAGGGAACTATTGTGCATTCAGGCTTCAGAGATGAGCGCCAAACCGGACAACGGCGATGATCTGGC
>MU204315.1:697262-740172 GCA_017309775.1 Paedocypris sp. Pulau Singkep
ATATATATATATATATATATATATATATATATATATATATATTTATATATATTTATTTATATATACATATACACATATAAAACATAAATATATCAAACATATAAATATATAAAAATACTTTGTGACAGTCTCGTGTTTGTTTGCATTTAGAAAATGTATACTCTGGTCTGTTAACTTTTAACGTTTAGTTTTTATCCCAAAAAATCATGAAGTGGTTACAACGTAAAATTACAAATGTATTTGCAGCATATTTGTTTCTAAAAGTAAAAAAACACAGCGATAAATTGGTAGTAAATCCCAAATCAAGGCTCAAATCAAGTAACATTTTCTGCCAATGAGGTGAGGACATTTTACTTGGTAAGGCGTCTTGAAGCAAGCCATATTTTCTCAAAAAGCAAATTCATCTTTCACTCTTAATTCTAACTTAGTTCATTTATCTTGTAAAAAGCAGGATATACTGTATTATCTAATTTCAAGATTTTTTATCTTTTTTGTCAGCAATTCTTCTGCCTTTTTTCTGCAATTTATGTTTTTTGCAGTGTATCCAGTGTAGGTCAGGCTTTGACACATTGATCATGTCACCTCGGCAAGATTTGGATTCAGTTTCAGTGTATTTTGCCCAACTAACCCCGTTTCTGCATCTATTCAAACACTCAGACAATTCTAAAATGCACTTTTTTGTGCACAGGCTCTTGGGTATCCGTGGCTGAACCTCGTGACACCTCATCTGTGGTCTTGTGTTGCTTGCCTGGACTTTAATTGAAGATGGTTTGTCTCTGCTGTGTAGCATCATCCCTCTCATCCGCCCCTCTCTTCTATGGGTCAGTGAGATCCAGGATTTCTCCACTCCGGCTCCGGCCCGTTGCCTTATTGCTATTTGCCTCCTGCCGTCCTGAGAGAATATGTTAGATTGAAGTTATTTTATGCTTGGCTTAGCACTTCTACTTTCACTTTTCTGCATCATGTCTCCTCTGCTTTCCTTTTTTTTCCTCCCCTTTTCTTTTCCAGCTCTTTTTCTTGTCTGGCCTGTTTTGGTGTTTCCCCCCAATCAGGAAACACTTTATGCAGTGAGGGAGAAAGCGAGAGGAACAGAAGGATGAGAGGTTTCAGTGCTGGCATAAAAGCCGAGTGTGTGAGTGAGCTGTTTGATATAAATCCAATACTCCAGAGTGTTAAACCTTAGAAGGCAGCTTTTTAATGGCAGGGCTTTAGTTTTTTTTTTTTTTTCTTCTGTTGAATGTGAATGCAACAGACATGGCCGGGGATTCCGTCTGTGTGTTATTACATCTGTTATAATGTATTAAATTATATATTTATAATTAATAATGAAAAATAAATATTTATATTTATTTTATATAAAAATTATATATAAAAATTATATAAAATTTATATTTTTATCTTCTTTTTTATTATATTTCTTGCTTTAGTATGCATACCCTGGCCCAAAAACTCCCCCCAATGCATTTCATCTGATGTTGTACCATGTAGAATGGGAATGTGACAAATACAATTTTGAATTTTAATAAAAAAAAAAAATAAGAAATTGCTTCATTGCTAAATATATGAATGCTTCATTTATTTACAAAAATTGCATATACTGTATGTTGAACAGCTCACAGCAGTGTTCTTCCCATGCTTGCGTGGGTTTCCTCTAGGTCTTCGGTTTCCTCCCACAGTCCAAAAACATTCATAGGAATTGAAAAATTGACAATGCATGTGAGTGCGTGAATGTCTTTCCACATGACCCAGAAATGGAAAAAGCAGTGGAAAAATTGTGATTGCTTTTTCCATTTCTGGGTGAAATAGACCTCCAATGCCACAACCTCAAAGGCCACAATGACAGAAGAGTCATTCTCAAAAATAGAAGGCCCCCCTCTATTAGAAGACCACTTTTATACAGATAATATATATGTGTGACAGACATCACATTCCTTTGACATTTGGGGCTTGCAGTAAGTTCAAGTTCAAGTTCTGAGCATTTGTAAGGCGCTTTTCACAGTTTTAACTGTCTCAAAGTGTGAATACGCACGTGTGAATATGTAAGAAAATTGTTGCTTTTTATTCATTCGATCGTCTGGTTGTTGGTGTTAAGTAAATGGCTATGATTGTCACTATGACAAGCAGCTGTCAATCACATTCTCACCAGCCAATCACAGTAAGGGCCCCCCCTATGTGTAGCTAGTGCCAGGAGTCCAAACGAAAAAAAAAATAAACGTACAAAACAATCTGAATTGAAAAAAAAAGATTCAAACCAAAATGTGAAGATTGCAAGCGAAAAGAAAAAAAAGAAACGTAAATGTGAAGTAAATTATTTTATGTACATTTTGTTTTTATGGTTCCGCTTTTTAAAATGTGTTACATAGAAATAAAATGTACCTTCATAACAGATTAACCGGATTTACATAAAAAAAAAATCTGACTTTCCTTACATTTTTACACTTTCGGTGGGCTGGATTAAAACATTTAACGGGCCGCATGTGGCCCCCGGGCCGTAGTTTGCCCACTACCGTAGTTTACCCACTATCCATCCCCCAATTGCACATGCTTCTAATAAACAAAATTCCAAGATGCTTAAACTTCTCCACTCTTTGCTGAGTGGGAAAGGGTCCGAACTTGTTTGAATAATTTGGGCTTGGGGTACAAATACTGCAACGACGGACTCTTGGTTGTCAAAACCATTTGCCAAACTTCCCAAAATGGCATCGTGCTCCCTTTGGAACTCAATTACTAAATAGCAGCCTTGTAAAAGGAGCATTTCAAAAGTTGAAGAAAAACCATTACACCCCTGAATACTACACCATCCTAGCGTGAAAGCAGGTACAAGCGATTCTCACAAGCCCACAATAGCTGGTGCGCTTCCCTCCAAGTGACTATCCGACTGCCAAGACGTGTCTTTGTGCAATGTAGCTGGAAAAGCTTCCACCGATACACAAGCGAGGAAATGAGGCCTCTGGCTTCAACGGATCCCAGCGCTGCCACCAACACGGCTGTCTCCAGCAGCCCTGCCACATGCCAGACAGAGCTGTTGATTCCCAGTTCTGACGAGAGTACATTAGATTGTGTGTTTGTGCCCGCAGGACTGAGTGTGCGCCTGTGTTTGGGCCTCTCTGTCAAATGAGTCAGGCTTTGTGATTTATGGCCCCTGAAAAGGTTGTGCTACGAGCGTGCGTGAATGGCCCCGCATGGTAAATGGAGAAATTCTGAATTTATTAACATACAATGAATGATGATTAATGGATCAGCGTGAATCTCACAGTCTCTTTCATATGTCTCAACACCCCTGATGTATGCGGCCATAAAAAGATTGTGTGTGTGTGTGTGTGTGTGTGTGTGAACGCCTTTTCTTTACTCTACTGGTGTAAGACACTGGTTAATGTATGGAGAGGAGCAAAAAAAATAGTTCCGGGGAGGCAGGAGGGGTCATACGTGTTGGTCTTCGAGTACACACGAAGAGGACAGGTGTAGTCTCACGTGCATTTTTTACCATACATTACCAAGAATGTCCTCTGCTTTACTAAGAGCTTGCATAGGCAATGAAGAAATGAATAAATTAAGATGTGGAAAACAGCCAAGTAATTTAAAGTGGAATCAGAATGCATTTGCCCATCCATTAATCAAACCTCACCAACTTTTTTTCTTTTTCTTTTCCAGTAACGTGTCCGCTGCTCTGTGGTACTTTTGAAATCGTCCGTGTTCTGTTAGAGGACAGAACTCACAGCACATTGGGTTTAAGAGGGCCAATCAGGGTCTAGGAACAAGCCTGTGAAGAATGAAATATCCATCCATATTCTACTACTTTCTATTTTGAGTAAGTAATAGAAAGGGAGTTGTGGGGAATTTATTGTCCAATGGATTGACCCAGAGTTGTGAGAACTTGTGATCCACGAGTAGGGGACTTTGACTTGTTTTGGACTCCATTTACTTTACTTTACAATTCACCCAAAGGAAACCCGTGTGCAAGCCCTGCGGGTGCAATCCATTGTCTGCCCTGCGAACTCACACCTCAAGATTAGGATGAGAAGCTTTATCACTCAAGAGGAAATTGGAGTAGGACAGGTTCTCCTCCACATTGAGGAGACAGATAAGGTGGATCGGATCTCCAATGTCTCTGGAGTGTCTACCAGTAGAGGTGTTCTGGGCTTGTCCCACAGGGAGGAGGCCCAGAAGAAGCCCCAGGACCGGCTGGATGCACCACATCTCTTGTCTTGTCTGCTGTGGGATTGTCTTCTGCAATAGCTAGAGGAGGTGTCGTTGGAGAAGAAAGTCTGGGCTTTGCACTTCAGGCGGCTGTCTCCGCATCCTGGTTAAAGTGGAAAAATATGGATAGATGGATGAGTGCTAAAGACATTTCTAGCTCTATATGTTTTTTTTTTTTAAAGATGCTTTGTAACATTGTGATTCATTGTGATACCAACTAGAAGTGAGGTGGAGAAGGATGATTTGCTGTGGCGACCCCTGATAAGGGATATGCCGAAAGAGAAGTAGACCAACTTGTAGTCAAGTGCTACTGTTTTACATTGTCTGCAGTATCGATGCCATAATGGATGTATTTCTTCTGCTTCCTTCAGAATGGGAATCGTGCCTGGAGAAATCATTCCACATACTTTTACTTTAATCCTAATTTATTATATTCTAAATTAGTGGCAATGACACAGGTTACCCAAGGTTATATTTACAGCTGCATTTACAAATTCTGACTGTACAGAATCTCAAAAAGCTGTACTCACTGAACTACACTACTCTGGGATGAGGCACTTGGGCAGTGTCCAGTAGACTCATTAAGGTAGGCCCTCCCCCTACACAAATAAAACAACCTCTCTCTAATTAGACTAATTGAGCTAAACACTCACTCAATTGGTGGAGCTATACATCTCTCTCATAGCCAAACCTCTAGACAGTGACATTGTCTCCTATTCTTGTGGTTTCAGTGTTGGCAGATAATGTACGGCGGCAACAATGGCCCCAAGGCCAATCTGTCTTTTAACCTTGAGACTTCTGTCTCGGAGAGGTTGCAAACGTGAGCGGTTGAGTGCAGCAACTTACATCTAATTTTCAACTTGCAATTTTGTGTCGTTCTTCAACGTGTAACATTCGCACGACAAAACCTTATTTTTCTGCCGCAAATAATAATCACCAGACTCAATTCAGATTGAATCAACCATTCATTTGTCCCTTTTAAAGCAAACAAGAACACCAATATGGCTTCTCTCCCGAGAGCTATGATTCTCATAGGACGTATAGAGATGCACCTTAAATGTTACTGGAGCAATGATCAACTACATTCACCCTGCCTCATTTTCCTTGCCTTGGTAAAGAGCAGGTAATGGCGTAAAGTAGGGTATGTGGGGACGTGAAATTAAGCCGTTTTACACCAAAGGGTAATTTGGTTTGATGAATGTTCCGTCATAGCTAACTAATAATACATATTTTAAGTAGGGGTGGGGGTGGGGATAAGGGGTGTGTCGCGACAGGAAAAAAAAATGGTGGCACGGTTATTAATGGCACCGGCCACACTTTGTCTCATGCAGGGTTGTGGCGCAAGGTCAAAGCACGTTTCACTGAATTAAAAGCCATTTTGAGCTACGGCACTCCTAATCAGCTCAGACCTAGAGGTGCATAGCTCAGGTATAATGAGGCACCAATGAATTTAAATAAACAGGATGACTATGGTGATTTATAAAGGCAATGTGCTATCCTTATAGCTCATTAGCAATGACTGATACTTCTTATTCTTTCAAGTTCTTTTACCCATAGGACTTGAGCTTTTAACCGAGTAATATCCTCGTCTATTGTCAGAACTATGTATTCCGGGCTCAACATTTATCCTAGTCATTATGAAGAGTGGGGAACACAATCCAAGAGCAATGGTAATGTATGCCGTCTAAATAAACGTCCCCCCCTCTCTCTATCTCTCTCTTTGTTTGTCTGTTGGACTAACATTTATGCTGGATTCTATAATAGTCTCTGAATTCGAGCTTCCCCCTCACCTTCGTTCTTTCTTAAAAAGAAAATAATCCTTGATTTAGAAGATGTTTTGCATTTCAAGGAAGTCATTTTTTCTTCCCCAGCTAGTCATTATGGAGAGTAGGAGTTCTAAGGCGATCGCTCCTATACGTTGCAGTATCTTTGTTGAGCAAAGTTGCCAGTTCTTAATATGAAAACCGATACAAAGAACATTTGGCATAGTGTTAATGCACTGATTAGTAACTCTCTCGGAATAATGATGTTTGATGCTCTCTCGTTCCCCCGCGCCGAGAGGGAATTAATTCTAACATTCAAGGCGTCTGACAGCAAGGGCTTTTTTTTAACACCTCTTAACTTTCTCTCTCCTTTAAAAAGTATTGATCTAGCTGAGTGCAATTACCAAGGTCCTCTTAGCTCGGAGTGTTAAATAGCGTAGCTTAGGCTAATGACCCTACGAGCTTAGCTGCGGGCATTAGAGATGTAGTGCACTGAGGCGTGCCAGCGGCTTCGACCACCCACCGCTCGAGCCTCGACACGTCAAAGTATTAGTGACTTCATCAGGCCCTTTGTTGGGCACTCTGTTTTTTCCTTGTGTTGCCCTTGAAGACGAGACAGACGTAGTGTGGCTGAAAGTCTTTATTGTTCACCGGCTGACTGAGGTCTTTTAATATATTCCTTCCCATCATATCTCTCTCAAGTCATGCTTATTTTTTTATCACATCCGTTTCATTCCTTTTTCTCCTTTATTTCAATCAGGTGCTTTAAGATAGCACAGTGGACACATCATCGGGACTTTATAGGTGATTTGTACCCTTTTAAGTCTTTTTTATAGTGCAAGAATAAAGAGGTTTTTTTGTACCTGGCCACTGTCGCATATGTGTCGCATATATGCTCGCTGTTCTTTGTCTTGTCATAACCGCAGCCATTTACTTAACACCAACAATCCAGACAATCAAATGAAAAAAAAGCAACACTTCCCTTACTACCATAGTCTGAACAATAATAGCCATATTTTTTCCTTTTTAACTGACCCCTCCCCCCTCAAATGTTTAAAACTCATATAAAGAATCGACATTTCTCTTTTTAAAGACTTTTCTTCACATTAACGTCTTTGCGTTAGTCTCGGACTAAGAAAAGCGCTATACAAATGAACATGAACTTGAACTCAAGTGTCACTTGTTTGAAACGGCAGTAATTATTTGGCAGTAATGTTAGATTTTTAAGTCGACAGTGTCAAGTATGTGTCAAAATGAACAGCTCATCAGTGATCATATTACTATGGATAGAAAAGGAGTAATGTTCTATAAAGAAGCTTGTGTTTAACCCTCCTATTATGGCTGGGTCAAATTGACCCGTTTTCAAAGCTTAAAAATATTTAAAAAAATACTTAAAAGTATTTTTTCACTTTGAAACTTCTTCTGCTTGGCTTATTGGTGTCATCATCGTATATAAAAAATATAATGATTCAGTTCACATATTTGTAACACCACACTACATGTTTATATTAGAAAGATATTGTTCTGGTCAAAGTAACCTGTGTTAAAAGTTTAAAAATGAAATAAACAAAAGTATTTTTTCACTTTGAAACTTCCGCTTGCTTTAGTTAGTGTAGACTACATTTGTACAAAAAATGGTTCAGTCGACATATTCATAATGCCCGTTTCATGTTTTTGTTACAATGATAATTTTGGGGCCAATTTGACTCTTCATAAAAAAACGGAAGCTAAACGAGTCAGAAAGATCAAATACTATTTGTTTCATAATACATAATACACCGCTGTCTCACACTCACACACTCTCTCTCTCACATTTACTTTGTTTTGGGGACACCTTTTGTTTTATGACACAAAAGGCCCTGGGTCAAATTTGCCCCTTGAACATTATTGAGGTTCTTCTGAAACAAACATAACAGGAGGGTTAAGAAAAACCCTGCATGAAAAAAAAAGTGAGAAAAACATGCATTTCAGGTTAATCTGGCCGTGTGAATTTTTGAGCGTGTGTGTATGCCCGAGTGAAGTAGACGCTGGCGCGGATTGGGTGCTGCCATTTCACCTGGCAATTGGTATGTGTGTGAATGTTATTGTGTTTCTGTAAGGCGACCTTGAGTGTTGTGAAAGGCGCCAATAAATAAAATAAAATTGAAGGAATTATTAAGGGTGTTTAAGAAGTTTGTCTTCAAAGGAACCTTCACAATCACTCATCAAACATTAATGGTCTTTTTCTTGGGCGAATTAATGAACTCATGATCGTTCTTAAACTATTATAATAGTACCTACAGTTCTCTCTCTACCTGACAATGGAGGCAGTGCATTGTAAAGTTTCTTGTACTATTCACAAGTTTAGAACTTGTTCGTTTTGTGATTGTCATGTTTATTTCATGCAGTCGGGGATAGCTTGGGAAATGTGTGGATTTGCTGAAATTCCCACTTAATTTCCATGACTTTTTCATGGCTTTTGAAAATTTCCAGATTTTTCTTTTTGTTCCATGGTTTCAGGCCAGAGAGACCCCTGCTGTGAGCTGCATGTGAGGGGGTGGCACTGGTGCAGCCCTGGAGAACACTAATGCTCCATAAAAGATCTGTTTTTTTTTTTTTTTTAGATTTAAGGATTAGTATGAGTGGAATTCAGTGTATAATGGCTTGAAAGGCATATTTTGTGTCTTTTGGATTGATTGAACGAACGAACACAACGTCTTCGGCAATTCCTTCAACCGTCCAATTTGAGAGAAAAGTTAACGCTTGGTTGATATATTGGTGTTCATTTTTTAAGGTTCAAGGTTTTTAATTAGGTTTTAGTCATAGTCTTTTGTCATTGTCATTTAGTCATTTTGATTCTTTTCTTGTTTTAGTCGACTAAATACCACAACATTTTAGTCGACTAAATTACAGTATAGATTTAGTCAACGAAAATATAGGGGCTGTATTTTCTGAAAGTTTACTGCAGTTGCTATGTCTAAGAAATCTGAATATGTGGTTAACTATGAACATCTAAAATATATCCAAAGATCTTGCTTAATTGGAAAAACATTTTTTTTCTTGAACTTATTTTTATGAACTTTTCTTTCAATCCAAATAAATGTATTCTCAGGAGTGGCACCTCAAAATTGAGGAAATTAAAAGTAAAGTAAAATAAAATTAATTATAATTGCATCAAGTTTATAAGTAACAAATGGTTGCACGGTGAAGAAACAAGTTTCATCTGCAGGTGGCGCTTCAGGTGTGTTGTTTTTTTTGCCCGTGATTTGCCCGTGTAAAATTAATCCATATATCTGACCTCTTTTTCTTGCCGGGAGAAGACATTATTGAGGAAGCTCGTCCTGCTTTGCATTTGCGTATGATTGGATGTCATCACGAAAGGCGTTTTTCTTTCATTTTTATTCAATGACGAAAGTGTCAATAAATGTAGTTATAGTCTTCATCCCTGGGCCAGAGGTTTTATATAGTTCTTGTTTCTGCGTTTCTGTCGTTGACGAAGGCGATGACACGTTTATTTCATCAACTAAATTAATTCTGGTTGATATAAACAGTGGCTTTTTGGGGCAAGCGAGGTGGCAGTTTTTCTGGCTTTTGGCAGGTCAGGGGCTTGTGAAGCCAGCCGCTCCCCATCTTTCCCAATGAGCATCCGGGGCGACTCCAGGCTCGCTATGATTAATGTCAGCGCCGTCCAGCCACAACCCTTTCCACAGCAGATAATGCCAGGCAGCAAGCGCACTTGACACTTTTAATGTATAATTAAGTAGAAAAAGTCAGCACCGGCTATGCAAATTTTTCCAAATGATAAATGAGACCGGGCGGCAGCAGGGATTGATTTTGTGTAAATGAAACTAATTATGGAAATGTCAAACATAATTAATAAAACAGGTTTAAGCTGCAAAACACTGTCAATGGAATGAATGAGGAGGCATCGGCGCCCATTGTTTGGGCTTTATTTAGGCCACGGCGTTGTGCTTGTTCGGCGCTCTCCAACGCTCGCGTCCCGGCCTCCCACCCTTGCGTTCCTCGAGAGGGGGGGATATAAATTTGCTTGTCTCTCGTTTGACTGTAGAAATTAATTGCTGGAATCTTGTCCCATCCAAGTGTTGTATTCCCGCGCAGGACATTAACATAACTAATTTAAAAGAACCCAAATGACTGTGTAATGGAGCAGTGTCAGCGAGTACGACACTCTCCGGTCAGATCAAATTAGCTGAGTTTATAATTGAAAAAAAAAACCCACTTTCGGTGCATTTTTTACCTCTACGCTGCTTATTCAGGATTTAAGCAAAGAGTGCGCAATTTTACAAACAGTTCTGTTTAACCTATAATTAGAAGAATGAAGGTACGCTAGGGTGATTGGGCAAGTGCAGTCGCATCCGCGGTCCGGATCCCTGTAATGATGCCGGAGACCTTGCCATCTCTGGGGAGGAAAAAGAGTAATGGAATTTGCTATTTTTATGGGGACCTTGGTAGTAAAGGGCCGGAAGAGCCGATAAAACAGCACTGCAGGGTGGATTGGGGGCCAAATACCCAGACAGGCGGCACCAACCCCACTCATCAGTCCAGAGTGGCAGAATGACATGCATCTGCTGCCACCACTGCTTGAACATCTGCCACCCGCCCACGCACACACACACACACACACACACACACACACACACACACACACACAGAAAGAAAGAACATAAAATCAGTCTCAGTCAAACTCAATTGTTCAAAAAAGTGCCACCGCTAATTCACAATCATGTGATTGAGCTGATAAACAGCATCCAGTTCCTTCAGCATCCTGCAGATGGCAATATCACCCTGCCCAAGATATTAAACGCGGTAGAAATAGATGGCGATTTGTCACACACAATTGTGTAACAAGTAACGGTAAGTGTCCATTCAAATGTAGTGGAGAGATCACACATTTCACACAAATCTACGTACATTATTGAACAAACAATACAAACGTTTCTAATTGAAATAAAAAGAATGGCCTTCCAAAAGTTTTTTTGTGAAAATAATTTGTAGTTTGAATTGCTTAATTTTGATGTGAGATTATGCTATGACAAAGAGGTCATAATGCTACGTGCATAATTATTAAATATTTAGTCTTATGGTGTCCGTGTACAGTAAGTATAGTAGGTTTGTGCTCCGTCACAAACCACACAAAAGTGAAAGCAATTAGTGATAGTTGAACTAAGTCGTTTTAACCACATTTCTTGGTCTTGTTCAGTGGTGAGATTGTCAATACTGATTGTGTGAAAACATCTGGGTTCTTGTGGAAACAAGAAGTTGCAGTAATTGTTTAAATGTACATTTTCAGCATACTTAACTTTAATTGAGTGCTCGTTAGTAGCAAGTTGCTTAATTTCATTTTTCGTCAGCAGCGATGAATTATTCAAGTGTGATTACAAGTCACCAATTCCAAGAAGACTTGAGTAAAAGTCGTAAAGTATGCAAATTTAAACAAACTTAAGTATTTTTTTAAACTTAAGTATTTATAAAAAAAAAACTGAAATGTGGAAAAACAAGAAACTTCATTTATCAAATAAAATTTAACACCTCGATGTTTCAAAATGACAGAATAAAATGTTTATAAAAAGAACAAAAGGTCAGTCAGTCAAACTCAAATGTTCAATCACGTGATTTAGCTGATAAATATAATCCAGTACCTTCAGGTAACATCCTGCAGATGGCGATATCACCTCGTCTGCCCATGAAATTAACCGCGGTAGAAAAAAATGCTTGTCACGCAGTACAAGCGAGTGCGAGTAATGGTAAGTGTCCACTCAATTGTAGTGGAGTAAAGAGTACAGATACTCAATCACAAATGTAGTCAAGTAGAGAGTAAAAGCTACTTATATTTTCTGATACTCAGTACAAGCACAAAGTCGCCCAAAATACTTTTTAACAAACATTTCAAACTTTCCTCTTCCTATTTGTGCTCACAATTTTACCTAAAGTCCTGGTTAGTTTAAATAACGTTGAATTAAACAAACTACTTATTCTGCCGTTTTTTTTTTCTTCAAAATGTGCATACTTATGTACAGTTTGTGCTTTGTTTTGAGTTTTACACTTTTTTTTATCCCCCGTGCCATTTTGCGTGGCATTTCATGTCAGTGGAATTCCGGGGCTCCGAGCTTCCTTCAAATGCCAGGGGTCGCGAGTCAAACATATGCAGCATGTGTTACAATTTATTACTATGCATTTGCTTTCAGATTTTTCTCGCCGACTGTCTTAAGTCAATTACGCTCCCTGCTCTGAATAGAGAGACGGGTATATAGACCCTTTCTACACCAGTGTGATTGGCTAGAGCCTCTGAGATTGTACCAGTCCCACACGGCTTTGGATTCCGAGTGCCAGTGACACGGCAGCCAAACTCATCGTGGTGTCTGTATTTATAGAAAACATATGCAAAAAGCTCGCTAGAAGCCGAGTCAGAGGAAGAGTTTTGACAGTTGAATACGAATGAACAGCACAGCACAGTCTTGGAGAAATGTAATCAGCCAAATGTTTCCTGGCTCCTCATTGCATTTGAATATGGTTGATGGCTACGTCAGAACATGTACATTTATCCCTTCGAGCGTATTCTTTATACTTGAAGGCTCATTATTTCCTGTGGTGTAATGACAGGCACCTCGAGCCTGGGTCTTCAAACCTGCTCGGAATTAATTAAAATGTATAAAGGCTGACTAATAGTAGTAGTCGTACCGAGCAAGGCCAGAAATGACACAAACTAATGTGTTTTAAATTGCAAAACACACCCGATTTGCAAGCGCATGTGAAATTATTACATGTTAAAAGCAACAGGCAAGTAAAGAAATGACAGCATAACAATAACAAAGTAATTACATTGTTACAGCTTAATACAGTGGTACCTCCAACTCTTTTACCAAAAAAATTATTTTACGAAGGGCGTTTGTCTCTTTTTATGACATTTTTTCACTATACGACAGGCCAAATGTAGCAACAAAAATGTTAAGCATGTTTTTTTCTTACCACTATTACGCAGGGAGATTTTTTGAGTGAAACAAGAAAGAGTCCAGATCTATACACACAGAAAGGTACCTCTAAGGTACATTTGTCCCAAAAGTACCCCACAAGGTACATAAATGGACCATACGGTGACTATAATGGTCCTTTGGTTATTTGTAAAGGTACAAAATTCCTGCTGACAGAAAGAGGTACACTTTGTACCTTTCACAGCTTTAAGGTACCTAATTTGCTTTAACAATAAATCAGTGACACCATTTTACTTCACATGGATCATGGCACAGAGCGGGCGGCTGGAAGATGAGGTCTTGTCTTTCTATGCTCAAAAATTAGGATTTATGTCGCTGGTGAAAGTTAAGTTTGGAAGGAGGCAAAAGTGCGGGAATGTTTCCCACACCGATTTTAAACTTTCTGATTTTCTGGAGGAAGGTAATCAGTGCTTTGCTGCGTTTTACAGAATTGTAAGGAGCTGGATTTTTGGTGAAAAAAGGCAGATTTTAAGCAAAGTGGCCAACAACATTAATGTAGAAAGTTATTCAGCAGAGCAAAGGACTTCATCCCAAACCAAGAACTTCAGGACCTGATTCATTGTTTAGAATCAGCTGTGGACGCCGAATCGTTCATAATCAACGGTAAACAGGTTTCTAAACAGGTTTTAGTTTGTATAGTAGTTATTGTTTTGTTTTTTTTTTTCAAACCAACCGTGTCTCTTAGGATGGGTTTGTGGTCTTGCCTCACTTCTTCTTCTGCTTCACCTAATTCCACCATCAGCTTAAGGTCGCAAGAGAGCCGGAAAAATGTCGGAATCTCAAGCTGACAGCCACATTGTGAAAAAAGGTAAAATTGTCAATTTCCATTTCCAAGTACGTTGTATTTGTTGAAAAACTGTTGTGTAAACACAGAATATGACTGTTATTGTCTCATTTTATTTATAACAGGCACAAACTAGGTTATATGAACATCCAGCGCACCCAGCCCTATCTGCTTGCTGTCAGGATGAAGAAAAACTGCATTCATGGATGTTGACGTCATCTTCAACAAAAAAGCTATACCATGCAAGTCAGGGAGTGGTCCAGCTGCCTTCGACCAACTGGTCAATCTCCACTTTGTGCTTGGTGTCTCGTGCGAGAAGGTGCTTCACAACATGTTTGCCTTCATACAAAAAACTGTGTTTGAAATTGACATTGACGTTAAAGAGAATCCAAGACTTGCAGAACTTCGAGCCTGATTTCTACATTAGAGAGGATTGACAGCTCAAATGATTTGATTTGTTTGTTCCTGCACTTTTTAGCACTTATCAGTCAACCAAGGTTTTCTTTCAAATGTTTTTTCATATTTTAATTGGCTTGAAATAAAAAACACATTTTTTGTTTTATCTCTGAAGGAATTGAAACACATTTCATGTTAAAGTATCTACAAATAATTGATATTCTGACTTTAATGAATGATCTTAATATGTACACTAAATGTTAGGTTCTTTAATAAATATCAATGCATTAATAACTGTTTGTCTCATATTTTCAAAGGTATGATTTTGTTTTGACAAAGGTATAAAATGACATGTCACTCCAGCGGTACCTTTTAGGTGCCTATGCTGTACCTTTCCAGTGGGTACATTTTTGTACCTGAATATAAAAGGTACACAATATTTTTTAGGGGTACAAATATGGTCCTTTAGAGGTACAGAAATAAAGATAGTAAATGATACCATTGTCAAAGGTACATTATTGGTCCCTACTACCTTTAAAGGTGCATTTCTGTACCTCGATTTTTGTTTGTTTGTTTTTTGGCCTTCAACGCGTCAATAAACAAAAAGAAAATCACTTTTACAGACGTAATACAGTTACAGATATCTTACTTCCGGGACCGCTGACAAGTCATGCAGGTCATTTTTGTAGATGAAGCTGCGCCGCTTTTGATGTGAAACTGCGACACCCGGTGGCGAAGAAAGGCAAGGAAGGTAGAGTTGTTAGACGAGACACACAATATAAATATAAATGGACGTGTGCAACCAATTGTCGTGCTATTTTGCAACAACATTACAGAGAGAAGACGTTCAGAACAGTGCTGTTTCATTATGTTTACGCACAAAAGTACAACCCCGGTGATCTTGGGGATTTCAGGGTTCGCGCTGATCCGGCTACGTCACAGTTATCGCGAGAATATCACGAGATTCAAGATGTCAAATGTTTTTTTTTATTACAGTTATTACAATGTTTGATCATAGATGTCATTTTTTTTCCTTTATAGAATAGTATAGAATAGAATACCTTTGTCACAAAATAAAATTTTTATTGCTACTTCGTTTGGTGCAAAAAGAAAGATGAGATAATAGTAAAATATACACACTGAATAACCAATATAAATAACTACAATATATTAAAATATGGTCCAAAATATAGACGGCGAGAAACAATTTAAATATAACACAAGATACACTAACAAGAGGACAAGCAAAATGCAGGATTATTAGATTTACATGCAGCCAATTTTACGCAATCGCCATTTTACAAAATGGCTGTCGGCACGTACTTTTTTAACCCACCACACACACATACACACACACACACACACCTACAGAATCCACTTGGAATGTTTCAGAAGTAACTAGACAAAGATACAGTAGACACTTTTTTTTTATGTTTTTTTTTTTCTTCCCCGAGAACAGAGCTTCATTTCCTCCTGTGAGACCACTTTGCCCTGAGAATAAGTGGATGACACTCAGACACTGTTTTCTATGTCTTTCTTGCCACAAAGTATATAATGCCATCCGAACGCATCAAGAAATGTGAATCACAGGACCGGAGGCGGTTGAACACACACACACACACAGTAGAAAAGTAGCTTCTCGCTCCTGTGATGCCATTTTGACCCAGTTATGTGGGTTAACATTCTCAAGTGGCGTATGAGAGCCCGGGCTCCTATAGGCACCGCAACACCCACCAACAGAGCCGAAGGTGAGCGGTTGGAGTTGCACACACCCACGTTGCACACACCCTCGGACATTAAAAATACTCTGTTCATTAGAATCCAAGGATAGATGTGGGGGGGGCACGGCAAGAAACGCTGCCAGTTGAAACTCTCAAACTTTTTTAATGGAAATAGTCTTGACCCCTTGGCGGTGTTGTCGGAGCCGCGGCATTGTTGCAATCAATATGCGCTCAGGGGAGACGGTGCGGGTCACGGACCTTTCCTTTCCCACCATGGCGGAAATAATGCGAGATGCTGATTTGTTGTTGTCTACATGCGAGGGAAACCCGCAGACGGTGGCAGTGCGCACAGGTGCCTCATTTTGGGAATACTTTCGAAATGTGAAATGAAATATATAATTCGACAAATGCGGCATAAAGCGTGTGGTGTGGTTGGTGCTGGTCTGCTTTAGGCGCTGACAGCCTGGGCAAATGGTGTTCATTAGCGGTTCATAAATCATTCTTGTAATGTTATATTCAGGCTCCTTTTTTTTCCACGCATGTTTTTGCATGATAATGTTCGTAGAGGGGAAAAGAAGCACCGTAGCCTACCAATAAACGATTGTGAAGGCTGTGCTTTTTTACTTATCTCCCTGTTTATTACGTTAGTTGGTGCGATAATGGATATTTTGTTAATGTAATCATTGTTGGAATCTAATCATTGTGGTTGAAGTCCCAAATGAAAAAGGTTTTACACTAAAAAGCAGTGGTGTAAAGTACTCGAGTAAATTTACTTTACTTAAGTATTTTTAGCTTTTACTCTCTAGTTGACAGCAGTTGTGATTGAGTATCTGTACTCTTTACTCCACTACATTTTAATGCGACAAGTCTGCATCTTTTTCTGACGCGGTTCGTTTTCAAGGCGGTCAAAGCGATAGCGCCATCTGCAGGATGCTGAAGGTACTGGATGCTGTTTGAACGTGAATTAGCGGTTGCACTTTTATTTACTTTTGAGTTTGACTGAGACTAACTTTTTAACTCTTTTTTAAAATCTATTTAGTTTAGCCATTTTGTTCCATTTCGTTCATTTTGTTCTTGTTGTTTTTCAAGGCTAAGTTCAGTACAAGTAAAATACTCAAGTTCGTTTAAAATTGGAAAGTTTACAACTTTTACTCAAGTCTTCTTAGAATTGGAAACTTGTAATGGAGTAATTTTTACCATATGGTATCTATACTTTTACAAGAGTGGTTTTCAGGTACTCATTACACCTCTGCTCTTTGAAGAGGTGATTTTAGAGCTGAGGTTACAATTGAGTTTTGGTTAGTATTGTGGTGTTTAAGATTACGTTTTGTGTTGGGAATAGTTTAAAGCTTTTGTTATGATTTGTACAACTTTCCCTCTACAATGAACTACTTAAATTGCTTTATAAATGCCATAAATAAACACAGAATATACAATAAATACACACAAAAAATAGAAAAAGATTACAAAAAATATACAGGAAGTACACAATACACACTTTGTTTATGTACAGAATTGATAGAGGTGGTATTACGTCAATGGTGAGTCCCCACTTTCTTATATCTGCAAGTGTGTGTTTGTGTTGCAAGAGGGGCCTTGAATGCTACGTTTTTATACTAAAGTGCGAGTTTTTTTTTTCTTCTGCCGCGCTAGTGTGTGTGTGTGTGTGTGTGTGTGTGTGTGTGTCACTGGCTTTCAAATCGTCAAAACAAACAAAAATGAGGCGTTGGACAAATCTGGGCATATCTGGAGTGAAGTGGCCCACTTGGTTAGAGCTCAGCTTCCCCACTCGTTTTATTGGAAAGCCATTCCACCCAAACACCCATCTCTCACACACCTGGCTGAAGTGGCCATTTTAAAGTGGCTCTTAACTCCTGTAGAAGCTTCTGGAATGGCTGCACAGTCTGTAAGAACCTCTCGTCTACACAGTCCTTGTGCAAGACAACGCATTCGCTGTTACACTTGCACTCGGTTTTGGTGATTGTTTAGGTTTTGTTCTTTTAATGATGGTTTAAATTGAGATATAACCCTCCCGTTATGTTTGTTTCAGAGGAACTTCAATAATGGCCTTTTATTATGCATATACGTGTCAAAAGCCAAAATGTTCCCCAAAACAGTGTGTGTGTGTGTGTGTGTGTGTGTATGTGTGTGTGTGTGTGTGTGTGTGTGTGTGTGTGAGACAGCGGTGTATTATGACTCGCTAGAAGGATCTTTCTGTTTTTAGCTTTCGTTTTGTCTGAAGGGTCAGATTGACCCGAGCATTTTTGTAAAAAAAAATAATTTAGCAGGCTTTACAAATATGTCAACTGAACCATTTTTAGTTTATATGTAGATTACACTAACGAAGACAAGCAGAAGTTTAAAAATAAATGTTATTTTTAAACTTTTAACAGGGGTCAATTTTACCCAAACAGTATCTTTGTTGTATAAACATGTATCGTGATATTACAAATATGTGAACTGAATAATTATATTTTTATTAGATGATTAGACAAAATAAGCCAAACAGGGGAAGTGGAAAAAATACTTTTAAGTATTTTTAAAATAATTTTAAACTTTGAAATGGGTCAATTTGACCCGGACATAATAGAAGGGTTATGACATCAATTTGACAGTAAATTCATTGATCCTAGAGAGAACCTGAAGGAAACATATAGGCATGAAATTAAATTAAACAACCGTAATGTATAAAGTTAATAAATAAAAACAAAAGATTTAGCAGCATCTTCTGAAATGTTGCAGCATCTTCTAATTTGCTTCTTACGTATACAAACTTGTAGTGTGTTTGTGGGTGTCTGTGTGTGTGTGTGTGTGTGTGTGTGTGTGTGTGTGTGTGTGTGTATGTGTGTGTGTGTGTGTGTGTAACATCTTTTCTGTAATTTTATTTTCTATGAAAAGTACTATCTGACTGTATCCCCTAAAAAGGTGAAAACCTCAATATAATAGTTAGTTAATTCCAAAATGAGCACTTTTTAAATTTTAGCTTTTTTAAATTAAATTCCTGTGTGTGTTTTTGTCACACATTTGAGATTTGTCTGAATAAATTACGCATGCTGATAGAATTGTTTATTTGTTTTACCTGACGCACATAATGGGATTATGCAAATAACGGCACATATACGCCCTCAAAATTTGAACGCAATTTTCACGCCACAGTTCACAATCTTACGGGTCACAATCCCCGAGCTTCATTTAATAAAACAAAACAAGTCAACAGAGTTCCGGTTCTGCTGTATTTTGCCGCCATTGTGTACACTGCAAAAAAAATCTGCATGAAGGAATAAGAAAAAAAACCCAAAATGAGTAAAACAGACTTAAAATTATCTGCCAATGGGGTGAGAAACTTTACTTGGTAATCTTTTAATTCTAAACTAGTTAACTTATCTTGTCCAAAAGAAAACTAAATTTATTGTGTAATTTCAAGATTTTTTTTGGTTGTCGACAATTTTATTTTTTGCAGTGTAACGCTGAACCAATTTGTCTACACCTCAAAAAAATCTACATGAATAAATAAGAAAATGAGCTAAACAAATACTATGAATAGAAAAACTAATACTAAAAACAATTTTAATTGTTTAAAATTGGAAACGTCACAACTTTTACTCAAGTCTTCTTAGAATTTGCGACTTGTAACTTGTAATGGAGTAGCTTTTACCATATGGTTTCAGGTACTGTTCACACCTCTGCTCTTCGAAGAAGTGATTTTAGAGCCGAGGTTACAATTGAGTTAACTAGGCTAGTGAATTTATCTTGCAAGAAAAAAAGAAGCAAGATTTGTTGCCTAATTTAAAGACTTTTTGGCTCATTGAAAATGTGTTTTTCGACGTGTGGATGCTTAGCACAAGCACACCGTCTAGTGTTCTGTCCGTTGAGTAACTTCAGCCCTCTTTCTTTCCTTTTTATATTTTTCTCGTCCTCTTTCTTCCGCCTGCCCTTCCACCCTCACCCCCGACCACCTGGCAAATCGCTTCATCTGACTTCAGCCTAAGAAAAGATCTACGCGTTCCACCGCTCCTCGATGTATCGGTGGGCTTCTTTCATCCCGCCTGACATTGACAAGTTTGCCCCGTTGATCCACGCAGTGTGTGTACGCCACGTCTATCATTCCGTCGCACACATCTGGCCACCTGCCCGGATCCGGAGTGTGTTTGGGTGGGTTTGGGTGTCTGTTGATCCTAGCTCACCTCGCTCTTGTCAATCTAGCGTTACCTAAGGCCACCGCTCCTGACAAGCATCAAGCTCCCTTCCATGGCGCTCTTTGTTTCTTTGGTCTTCACTCAATTTCCTCTGGTCGTCCCTCAGGCTCAATACATGATACTGCTGCTTGTTGTGAGAATCCTTGTAGCGGCTTTCTGTATTACAGTAACCGGCGAGTGAGAGTGAGACTTGAGTAACCGGACCCTCTATAACCATATCCTCTTCATTTAAAGGCTGATAAGGTGTAACCCTGCGCTTCAGTTTCCTCTCACACCTGCTCGGCCATTGTGTAGCGCCGCTGCTAATGTTTCAGCCGCAACAGTAACCCATTCTAAGCCGGACTATTAAATGGATTGATCGACATTATTTTGATGTCATACTCAAGAGCCACGTTGGTTGGTGAATTGACGTGAAAGTTAATCTAGCGGATGGAACAAAGACGCTTCATTCAGCGCTGTCTGGGGGTCTGAGGTGGGGCCGGAGCAGGACGAGGGTGGCAAAGGGCCACTTCTCATGTTTGGGCACTGAATGGTATTCGATATGCCGGTTTTTGCTAAGAACTACAGGGAGGTGATGCAGTCGCTCTTGTGCGCATGAATGTTAGAAAATGTATCGGACGTGTGTCGTGTAAAAAAAAAAACTATTTTTCTAATGGTTGCTAAGAAGACTTGATTTATTTTGCAGACACATTTTAAGTATTAATTTGCAATTTAGACTGTAACTATTTTATTATGTATTTTGTGTTTATTGTGAAATTTCATAATTATTTGATACATTTGTGTGTCATTCACGTGTTGAGTAGACAGAAGAGGTGATATGGTAAAATGCCATCTGTACTTTTCAATAAAAAAGTGTAGTAAACATGGTCCAGTGAGTAGTACATGTGCTGTACATGTGCTGAGCATTCTCATGCTCATTCAGAATGTCATTCAAAGTTTTTTTTTTCTTCTTGGTATCAGCTCTTTCTCTCTAGTCCTCTCTCTTCCTCTCGCTCACTCTTTCTCTCTCTTCCCTCTCCCTTTCTCTCTCTTTTGCTCACTCTTTCTCGCTCACTATCTCTTTCTCAAACACACACTCTCTCTCTCTTTTCTTTATTTCTCATCCCTTCTTTCTCTCACTCTCTCTTTTTTTCTCTCTTTCTCTTTTGCTCGCTCTCTCTTTGTTTTCTCTCTTCTCTTTCTTTCTCTCTCTCTCTCTATCTTTCTCTCTCTCTTTTTCTTTCTCTCTCCCCTCTCTCTTTCTATCTTTTTCTCTTTCTCTCACTCTCTATCTCTCTCTTTTTCTTTCTTTCACTCTCTCTTTTTGTCTCTCCCTATCTTTTCTTTCTCTAGCTTTTTATCTCTCTCTTTCTCTCACTCTCTTTTCCCCCTGTCTTTTATTCTCTCTCTCTCCTCTCTCTCTCTCTTTATCTTGCTTTCTTCTCAATTTATCTCTCTCTTTTTTTCTTTGTTTGTCTTTCTCTTTCTCTCGCTCTCTCTCTCTCTCTCTCTCTCTCTCTCTCTCTGTCTCCCGATCACTCTCTTTATCTCTCTTTCTCTCCCTCTCTCCCGTTCTCTCTCACTCTTCCGTTCATTCTCTCTATTTCTTTCTTTTTTACACAAAGGACGACAAAGTTGATATTAAAAGTGTTACCGTTCCCAAAAATGTGAAAAATCAACCACACAAGAACAAAAACACTGAAACCACCCACACACACACAAACACACACACACACACACACACACACACACACACACACACACACACACACACACACACACACACTCCCCTCATCTTGCTTGTCTTTCACTGGCTTACTTGGTTCTGGCTGAGTAGGCACACTTGTTTGAATGTCATATTTACACCAACGCTTTGTCAGAAAGCGAACTTCCTCGGGCGTGAGCAGCGGAGCCCGAGCATATGGCCGTCAGACTCTGGGGAGATATGACAGCCTATCAGAGCGAGCGTGCGGCGCTGGCCGGGCAGATGCTCTGGGCTTGGCGGCGATTAAGTGGAGATCATCACTGTTTTCTTTGAGCACCACTGTGTCTTGTACTCCGAAGTGTTTGGTTAATCACTGTCTGCATTTGACAGAAGCTGCCAAAACGCTCATTAAGTCGGAATTGTCTCTGACATGTCATGCTCGGATGATGAAGGTTTTTTTTTTCATTCCTTTTTTTAGTTTCCAATGTTTTTTTTTTCTTTTTCGTTATAGCGGGAAGACCAATCACCATTTTGTGTGTGCAGATTGTTGATCATATGAGGAGGTATAAAGTACCTGAGAAACATACTCAAAAGTGCGCATGCCTTATTGTAAATACGACTCCATACAAGTTACAAGTCACCAATTCACCAAAGACTTGAGTATAGGTCATAAAGCATCCAATTTTAAAAGCACTGAAGTATTTTACTCGTATCGAATTCAGGCTCAAAAAACACCAAAAAAGGTGAAAAACATGAAACTTTTTTCCTAATACAGAAATGAAATTTAACGCCTTGAAGTTTCCAAAAAGTCAGTCTCCGTCAAACTCAAATGTGCAAAAATGTGCAATTCAATAAATGTAATACATTTAAATAGCATCCAGTATCTTCAGCATCCTGCAGATGTAAACGTTCCATCCTGCAGATGGAAAAGATGTCAACTTGTCATGCACAATCACAATGTAATGAGTAACAGTAAGTGTCCATTCAGATGTAGTAAGGTAAAGAGTACAAAGTTGCCAAAAATTCTCAATAAAGTAACTAAGTCCTATTACTCTAGTAATTTACACCACTGATCATACAACACTAATGGAAGGTTCTGGAGTTGGTGTGGTGTGTGATTCTTGCCGGTGTGCTTTGTCTCCTGAGTTGTCATGCATTGTGTGTGTGTGTGTGTGTGTGTGTGTGTGTGTGTGTGTTGGCCTCTGAGGATTTTCTTACTTGGCTTTTGTTTTCCGCATGTTATTAGTATAAAGCTTCAAGTCACAATTACCCACTGTCAAGCAGCTATGATTGTGTGTGTGTGTGTGTGTGTGTGTGTGTGTGTGTGTGTGTGTGTGTGTGTGTGTGTGTCTTTAAATCTGCACTTTTTCCTGTATGCATCACAAGCTCGCGGTAATTTATTATATATATATATATATATATATATATTTCTATATACTTCAGACTTGCGATGGCTCTCCAAGCTGTTCTTTTCTTTAAGCCATCCTGATCATATCCCACAGCGATTTATTTCCAGGAACCCCGCTGTTTACATTCATGGAACATATTTGAAGTGTGGCAAAGACGAGGCATTGTGGAACACGCAACCTCTACAAGTATTATGTCTGGCTAATCACGACGTAAATACAAATAATATGATTACTGCATCTCCGTTGTCGCTCGGCGCTGGAAAATAACATTTACCGTTCTCTTTTTATGTTAATCGTCTTGTTAGCAAATAACACGCCGCTTCTAGCGCACGGCTAATGCTTCTATTCTTCCGGCTGTATAGAGAAATATCTATAAATAAATAAATATATAAAAGCCAAAATAACCTATTTCTTAAACACCCACACGGGGATATTGCATCATGCTAGTGGAGGTGCTGTTCTCTCAAATGTAAAGCCTTTTCAAGCTTGCTACTCATTTACTCCACAATAACTCAGCGGTATTAAAGCGACTTTGAATGCATTTGCATGGCAAACAGTCTTTCTCACCTTGCATTGAAAACGGAGTGGGGGGATCCCGTTTTTTTTTCTTCTCCCATGCCTGGTGTAAGTTTGTTCTGTAATTTCTCAGCATTTTTGTTGGTGTACTTTAGCAGAACGTAAAAACAAAACTTGAGATTAGAATAGTAAATTGAGAAAATGAGAAGAAAGTAAAAAATAAAAATTGTAAAATACCGTATTTACGCGAATACAAGCACCCGTTTTTTTTTTTTTTTTAGCGGCTCAAAAACTTGCAAGATGTATATATATATATATTTTTTTAACAGATCGCTCTGTCTGATACACATAAAAAAAGTGATTGTTCTAATATTTTCTAAAATTATTTTTTAAGTTTCGAATATATTATAACAAAAACCGAGCTCAGTCGGTTTTGCTATTTCCTCTATTAGAGCAAAGGCTCATGGGAGCAAAAACAAGCAAAGCACCATGGGAGCTGTAGTTCCGATCTCTAGAATAGATTTTGTTTTAATATTTTCAAGTAAAACGACATTAAAGTGATACAAGATTGTTAAATAATGAAAAAACAGTATTTTATAGAGAATATGTACGTAATTACATTGTAATTTTTTATATAAACGTATTACAATAACATTTTGTACTTATATTTACATGGATGTGGTATGTTTTTTGAGAATATTTTTTCATCTCCCTCCCTGGTGCTAAATCACAATGACTGACACCATCGTGATCGATTTATTCACACCCTTCTGTCCGTTTATGCACATACGCATCCCAGACTATCGATATCCCGCATCAGAGTTTTTCCGCGGATGAATAATCTCCACTGATAATTCTATTTGCGGCTTTGAGTGTCCTCACGCTCACCACCAAGGGGATCTCAATCAGACGTGTCTGTGGGGATGATGGCCAAGAAACATTTTTGTGTTTGTAGATCACCGGCAGGATATGAGGTCTTGATTGAGTAGCAGTGCGTACGAGACCAGACAGTCTGTCATAGTGTCCATATTCCATCATGGCCACCCTTCAATCCGAGGCCTGTTTAGTTAACGTCTCATTAGCATGGGATTCTACGTACAATGTCAGTGGGCAATGCAATGGGGATGTTGATTTATTGTGATCCGTGACAACACACACGCATACACACATATGCACTTACTATAAAATTATACCATCATTCTAATACATTTCATGATTCTTTTTTAAACGCTTTTTGTACTTTTGCACATTTTTCCAAATACTTTTCCTGTCGATTTCTACAATTTAACCAGACTAACAATTTCCATGACAAACTGTGAGAAGTGGCAAAAAAAAGTTTTCACTGACACTGGCCGTTTCTGCGATATCTGTGATTCCCCGCAATTCTTACATTATATTGCTTCTCCGCAATGAGTGCCGTAAAAAACTTGATATACAAAAAATACACACAAAACGTGGAAACATAAAAATACAGGAAATACAAAAATACACACAAATATAAATACATACAAGAAATATAAAAACACACACTGAATGAATTGCAAAAGGTGTGTTGTTACTCGAAAGAAGCTTTTATACTTGTCTAACTCAAAACATTTCATTTTCTGCCTAGCTATCAGTGTAATGTAAAATGCTTGCTTTGATTTAGATTAAAAGTAAGTCTTGTAGTAAATACACTTCTTAAAATAAACTAAAAAAATGTGGCTGGAAGCCGGAGATGGTGATGAGAGGGGAAGATCTTGTGTCTTGGATAGGCCGTTGAGAATTGGCCAATGAGCCAATAAGAAGCTTGCATGTGCTGTACGCAACTTTTTAAAACTCTTTTAAACTTAAAAGTAAATCATAAACACGTTTACATGATCTTGTTTCATTGTAAGAAGGAGCAATTGAAGCAATTTGTCCTAAAAGAATGCAATAGATGTTTAAATAAGGTAATTCTGTAAATAATCATCAATGTGTTTTTGTTATGTGAACAGACACTCGGCTGCATTTCTACCTGTTTGCATGTCCAATAACGGCCTGTTGTGCCTGTCTGTTAAATGAACCAATAGAACAGATTTATTTGGATATGTTTTTGTTTCCCCTCATTACATCTCAGAGGTCAAGACAAGTGGGTTTCTGTTCAGATTTTATGATATAATGTTAGATGCTCTTATACTTATTATTATTATTCAAATTCAAGCCGTTTGTACACAAGCCACAATCTACAAAGGACGCGAATATATGCACACATTGGGAGGTGCACTTAATTTTGATTCAAAGATGCTTTTAACATTGGCTAAACAGTAGATAGTTAATTACTTTCAAAGTAAATATGTAAAGTTGGTCCAAAGTAAAGTGATCAGGTGTAACACGTTGACACAAAATGTTTACTTTGATCCAATGAGACACTTTTTTTCAGTGCAAGATGTACAAAAATACACAGAAAATGGTAAAATATACAAGAATTATAAAAACACATGATGTCCAAAAAATACACACTTTGGCTATGTATAGAATAGTATGGATAAAATATACAGTACAGTACAATATGCATTATATTGTTTATGAAAGTGACAAGTTTTGCTTGTACTGTACGGTTTTATTTCATCTGTAGCAGAATGAGAGAGGAGGAGAGAAAGAGTAAGAACGCTGGGAGTCTGGGGGAGAAACCACGGCAGATGCTGTACCGATTAGCTGGATTAGTTCCACTGCGTTTTCAGCAATAAAGTTACAAGTTGTTTGGCTGAGAGCGACCCAAACCAAACCTGAACACGGTGTAAGCAGCTGAGTTTGTACAATTCTGCTAACTCTCTGCGTTCTTACCACATGTCACACTCAATGTGCATCTCTGGGCATGTGCATGTCTGCCACCATAATCATTTAGTAATTTTGTGCAAAAATAGCACTTAAACCACAGCAGTAATATTGTGTACTAATATTTAAAAAGCAGTGAATGTCAAGGTGTTCATTCGCTGAACTAGTCCCACACTTCCTGGTCAAGCAACAACTGTCAATCACATTCTCACTGTATTCGTGCGCACTAAATGGCAAGTGCAGGCAGCGAGAGCGCCGTCGTTGTCTTTCTGGTGCTGTGATGTGAATGGTGTCGTGTCGTTCGGACAAACGGATCACTACAAATGTTTAAATTCTATAAATACGTTTCCGGTCAGAGAAACACAGAAACTTGATTAGCCAGAGAAAAAGGCCTTTTATTAACAGAGCAGAGAGGAGACTTCCGTCTCCTCAGATGGAAAGCAGGTAACTAACTAAACAGTACACAAACATTCTGTTTACATCAGTCTGGTTGCCGCGGAGTTTTGTGGAGATGATCTGGCGTTGAGCACACATATCTACAACAATGACGTAGCATATTCCATAATTGCATCAGATACTGAAATAAACCATATTAAATCCTGATTATTGTACTGTTATTGATTATAAGAAAGTGATAGAACAGTGGGAAACACACAGAATAAAACACACAATCTCCTACTCCAGGTAGACTTTCTTACTATATATATATCTGCGTATATATAAACAATAATTTTGGACGTATCAACCAACATAATAGGCTAAATATTGCACCTTGCAGCTATATTTTTAACCGCATTTACTGCGGTGTTAACATAATTGAACTACGTAGTCAAAAGAGGTAATTTTCACAAGTAAACATGTGAGGTTTAAACCTGATGCTTTTTATTTATTTTATTTTCGAATTGATTAACTATTTTTTGTTTGCTCTGCTTTATCTGAAATGACTTCCAGTGCTAACTAGCATGAAAGTGTGCGGCGTCTCCGATTTTGCACATCACAACGAGGGAAGAAATAATTGTGCTAATAGGATTGCGTCGATGTGATTCTGTTAATGGTCTGAAAATATCCCATTTCAGTTAATTTAGTGGAGTAGAATGAGTCTTATTGGAGTGCTTATCTATGCTTGTTTTTTCTTGATTATTCTGTATTTTACAGCAACAGCCAATTTTCTCCCAATTAAAGCATGATATTAGTGCTTAGAGGCTAAATGAATGTGAAAACATTGCATTACAGCTCAATATTTCTTGCCTTGAGTGATAATTGTTAGTGTGTGAGTGTGATATTTCTATACGTGTTAGCAGAGATATACTGTACACACTGATTCGCGGATGGATTGGCAAAAAATGCAGCTCTAGTATGGTTTAGTGACGCGTCACTCGTGAATGAATCGTTCCAAATGAACAAATCTTTTATTTGACTCTGAATGAACGAGTTCCCTCAGTGAACGATACTTGCAAGCAGCATCACTCTAAGTCAGTTGTGACATAACAGTCAGAAACAAAACAGTTCCCTAAAACAGTGTGTGTGTGAGAGAGAGTGTGAGACAGCGGTCTATTATGTCTCCTTGTTGCAAAGAAACAAATAGTATTTGAACTTTCAGACTCTTTTTAGCTTCCATTTTGTCTGAAGGGTCAAATTGACCCGAACATTATCATTGTAACAAAAAACATGCAGCGGGCGTTACAAATGTCAACTGAATATTTTTTTGTTTATTGGTAGATTAACTAAAATAAGCAGGAGAAGTTTCAAAGTGAAGAGTACTTTTATGTATTTATAATGTATTTTTAAACTTTGAAAACTGGTCAATTTGACTCGAACATTAATAGGAGGGTTAATGTGGTGTGCGGTTTGCTAGGTTTTCACATGATATGAATTTCACATGATATGAATTGTTTTGTGGCTTTTTATATATACAATTTTGTTCTCTGTAGCAAACCATGTTGTCTTATTTATCTATATTGTTTGAGAGCGACCCTACTGTGCCGTATGCTGTAAAAAAGTGAACGGAATGAACTACTGACTCGAAATGATTCGTTCACGTTACTGTTCGAGAATTAAATATCTGAATCAGTTAAAAGAATCAAACATCCCATCGCTAGTATGGTTAGCAGCGTGATAAAGTATTAATCTACATTAGAAGACGTGGTCTGATAGATAGATAGATAGATAGATAGATAGATAGATAGATAGATAGATAGATAGATAGATAGATAGATAGATAGATAGATAGATAGATAGATAGATAGATAGATAGATAGATTGATTGATTGATTGATTCATTGATTGATTGATTCTTTTTTGGATGGATGGACTGATAGATTTAAAATATTTAAAGATGTAGAAAATATTTCTTCTCAGTTGGCATAAATATGAATGGATGGAGACGGACAGACAGACGGACGGACAGACAGACAGACAGACAGACAGACAGGGTTTAAAAATGAGTGCATAAATTATGGATGGAACACAGCACAGACCGCACAAAGAGCACCAACTCCGCTCCGCTCATCTCGTGTTGGCTGCTCCACACGCACGCACACACGCGCACAAACATACGCACGCACGTACACACACACAAGCACAGTTGCACACTCTTTGGAACACTCTTATTTATTCCCAAACCATGAGTCAGCATTAGCATTAGCGTCATTCTTCTTTTCTTTTTCCTTAAAGGGCCAGGCACTTTTCCCACAAATCTTTAAAAATGTAATGCAACGATACCAACGGCAAATAAAACTTTAAACATAAATTAACAATAACTTAAATAGATTAATACCAACTTAAACAAACAGGGTTACTTTATTTTCGTGACAAGAAACAGGAAGTGAACCAAAATACACGCATTTACACGCAAATTGCATGCGCAAATACGCGGAGTGACGGAAAAAAAGTGACGGAAATAAGGCAGTGACAAACAATTTAAATTAAATGTCTCTGCAACTAAGGTGCGTAAGTCCGACAAAAAGTGCGTGAGTCCGTGACACTGTGTGCCCCAAATAACCGGAATTTACTTTATATGAAACACAATATTGTGTTTACTCATTTCTATTTTTTCACTTTTCTCTCATTTCATTCCCCCATCTTATAAGGGGATCTAAACAAATTGGAAACTGGAATGGAAGAGAGACACAGATGATCTTCTCAGCTGTCCTCACTTGCAGGGTCTTGCGGTCCGAAGTGGTGCAGTTCCAACACCAATCAGTGATGCAGATGCTCTCGATGGTTCCTCTGTAAAAGGTGGTGAGGATGTGTGGTGGAAGGCGTGATCTCCTCAGCTTCCTCAGAAAGTAAAGGCGCTGTTGGGCTTTACTGGTGATGAAGCTGGTGTTGAGTGACCAGCTGAACTGAAGTCTATGAACAGCATTCAAACGTATGTGTCCTTGTTATCCAGGTGAGTGAGGGCGAGGTGGAGGGTGGTGGTGATGGCGTCGTCCGTGGAGCAATTTGGACGATACGCAAACTGCATGGGGTCCAGAGATAGTAGTCTCTTGAAGCACTTCATGATGATAGGAGTGAGTGCGATGGGACGGTAGTCGTTGAGGAAGGACACAGAAGTCTTCTTTGGCACGGGAACAATGGTGGAGGTCTTGAAGCATGTCGGTACAACTGCACTTGCCACATCCGCCAGTTGTTCAGCGTATTCCCTGAGCACTCTTCCTGGGATGTTGTCTGGACCAGCAGCTTTTCGTGGATCGACTCCGCTTAGGGTTTTCCTCATGTCGGCTGTGGAGAAACAGAGCACCTGGTCCGTAGAAGGTGGGATGGACTTCCTTGCAGTTCTGTCGTTCTGTGCTTCAAACCGTGCATAGAAGCTGAGCGCATCAGGCAGGGAGGCATCCCTGTCACAGACTGGTGGTGTTGTCCTGTAATTTGTGATTGACTGGATTCCATGCCACAAGCGCAGAGTGTCTTTGCTGGTCTGGAAGTGGCCGTGGATTCTTATGGCGTGCTCGCGCTTTGCCCGTCTGATGGCTCGAGCCAGTTTGGCTCTGGACGTTCTTAAAGCCACTCTGTCACCAGCTTTGAAGGCAGAGTCTCTCATTTTCAGCATTGCACAAACTTTCACAGTCATCCATGGCTTCTGGTTGGGTCGGGTGGTGATGGTCTTGGAGACGGTCACATCATCTATGCATTTGCTGATGTAGCCAGACACAGACGTTTTATACTCCTCCAAGTCAACAGAATCGCCAGTTGTTGCAGCTTCCCCAAACATGTTCCAGTCTGTGCATTCAAAACAGTCTTGAAGAGCAGAGATGACCTCTGGCCAGGTTGTAATCACCTTCAATACAGGTTTTGAGCGCTTGACGACTGGCCTGTATGCTGGAATTAGCATGACAGTCGCATGATCTGAGTATCCGAGGAGGGGCTCCGCCCTGTACGCGCCAGATACGTTTGTGTAAACAAGGTCCAGCATGTTCGCTCCTCTCGTTGCACAATTCACGTGTAGATGGAGATTAGGGAGAACAGTCTTGAGATTAGCGTGGTTGAATTCTCCAGCGATAATAAGAATTCCATCAGGATGTGCGGTCTAGAGATCGCTGATGGTTGTGTACAATTTGCTAAGCGCTTCTTTGGCATTGGCGCTCGGTGGAATGTACACGCCGACGATGAACACGGAGGTGAATTCCCTCAGTAAATAAAACGGTCTGCATAGTAGTAGTAGTAGTAGTTAACTTTATTCATCTCCCAAGGGAGAAATTCAGAGAGTCTGGCAGCAAAACACACACAAATGCTAAAACATACTCCAATAAATAACACTACTAAAACAAATAAAATAAATATTACCATTAATTTAAAACGATAGTCGTTCTATAACTAAAACTATATTAAAAGTGCAAATCATTCAGTAGTTTGTTGTACAGTCTGGTTGCTGTTGGTACAAACGACCTCTTGAAACGCTCCGTTCTGCATCGCAAAGAGAGCAGTCTCTTGCTCCTCAAGCTCTTCTGTAGAGACACGGTGGTGTACAGTGGATGTTTTGGGTTTCCCATGATGCCCTTCATAAGGGCCTGCATCCTCCTCTCCAATACTACTCCCATAGAGTCCACATCCCTCCCAATCACCGACGCGCACCTCTTAATAAGTCCGTCCAGGCGTTTGCCATCCCTGGTAGTCATACCGCCTCCCCAGCAAACAAACCAGAAGAAAACCACACTCGCCACCACAGACTGGTAAAAACGGTACAGCATATCGGTACATACATCAAAAAACCTTAGCTTCCTCGGAAAGAACAATCGACTCTGACCCTTCTTGTAAAGGGCCCAAGCTTGTTCTGACCAGTCCAACCTATGGTCGAGGTACACACCCAAGTACTTATACGTGGCCACCACCTCAATTCCTTCCCTGTCAATGATCACAGGCAGATGGTCGGGCTTTCTGCGAAAGTCAATGATCATTTCCTTCGTCTTTAATGTGTTCAGCATGAGACCGTTGTCCTTGCTCTAGGCGGTAAAACTGCTGATAAGCTCCCTGTATTCCCTCTCGTCTCCTCCCTTTACACCCGCCACAATGGCGGTGTCATCTGAGTATTTTTGGACGTGACACGCTGTAGATATGTAGGCAAAGTCAGCAGTGTAAAGGGTGTAAAGAAAAGGTGATAATACCCTAGAGAAGGGTGTAGAGAAAAGGTGGAGTTCCCTGTGGTGCACCTGTGTTGCTCATAAGTGCCCTGGACACACAGTCACCCAGGTGGACATACTGTGACCTCAGAATCAGGTAATTACTGATTCAACATACAAAAACAGGATCCACTCCCATCTTCTCCAGCTTCCCCTTCAGCAGTGGTGGCTGGATCGTTTGAAGTCTAGTAAAAGTCGAAAAACATAAACCTCACGTAGCCACCAGTCCCCTCCAGGAAGGAGAGCGCCCTGTGGACCAAGAAAAGGACTGCATCATCCACTCCCATATTGTCCTGATTGTCCTTGACTTGAATCTCCCTCCACCTGAGGTTTGAGCCGCCGGAGTAGCAGCCTCTCAAATGTCTTCATGATGACGGATGTCAGGGCGACTGGTCTGTAGTCCTTCATCCCTGCCGGCATCTCAGTCACAAACTCCACTGACAATGAGCAGAAACTAGACACAAGCACAGAGTTCCCACACCACTGTGTGTTAATGTAAACACCTGCGGCACAAGTCTTACCGCACAAATCCGAGTTTAGATCGGCCCGAAACACAGTAAGTCCCGCGAGCTGAATAAATAATATGATAAATAAATAATGAATGAATGAATACAGACAGACAGATAGATAGATTGTTTTACGGATTTTATAGATGGATGGATCGATAGATTGAAAAATATTTAAAGATGTATAAAATATTTCTTTTTAGTTGGATGGATGCAGATCGATAGACAGAGACAGAGACAGACAAACAGACAGAGAGACAGACAGACAGACAGACAGATAGATAGATAGATAGATAGATAGATAGATAGATAGATAGATAGATAGATAGATAGATAGATAGATAGATAGATAGATAGATAGATAGACAACCACAAACAACAATATGCAAATGAAATACATTTGCAACATACAGCGAGAGTCTTTGTTGTTCACCTTTACTTTCACTCTTCTGACTCTGGATCCCTTACTCGATACGTGGTCTGGTTTGGTATAATTTACCTCACGTGTATGTTGCAGAGCTTTTTGGGAAGTTGCTCTTTTTTTCCATCACTCATTAAAGGTATACATTATAATATTTGTATTATATTGGGTGGCGTAAAAACTCCACTTCTGCCAGTTGGCCCAAAGTTATCTGGGAGCTGTCGGCGTAAATGGCAGCAGCTGCTCGCAGTTCTAAAGAGCATGTCCCAGTCAACGCAGGAGAAGTCATGGCATCTACATTAATACTACCTTAATGGCCCATCTGCTGCTCCGTAGGGTCCTCGCACTACTCTATGGAGTTATAGGCGTTTGACAGGCAGTCTTCAGCATGCCAGACGCCCACCGCATGCCAAATGGCCCAGAGACGGCCTTACGTCGCCTGGATCTGTCAAACTCTTTCCTCGCTGCTCGTCAAAAATGTCCCCGGTGAAAGTTACGGCGGCTTTTCACACGTGAACGCTTTCGGGTGTGTGGAGAGGACATCAGATCAGTTGACGCTTCGCAATTGACACTGCCCATTCTCTCCCTCCGTGTCTTTCTACCCCTTTTTTCCCCATCTCTCCTTTCTCAGAGTTGTCTTCAAAACCTTGCAGAAACTCATCATGGAACATTTTTACTCGCAAAAAGGTGTTTATTTGAGAATTCCGCGTCAACTGTTTTGTTCTCGCACTTTTGCAAAGAAGAGCAAACTGATGCCATGGCCAAGTAGTGATGTTAGGAGACAATATGTCGGGAGATTGTGTGTGAAATTATCATATCCATAGTCTTAACACAGATGAACAATGGACACATTTGTAAATGACCTTGTACTAATTTCGCTGGGTTTGAGTTAGTCTTGGACTGAGAGTGGCGCTATACAAATGAACTTGAGATCGAGGTTCGAATTGGCAAATACTGAGATTGTGTCCACAGATCTTTTATAACGCAATAATATAATATACAGTTCCACATTAAATTAACTCACAACGTACAGTGGACGTCTTTGTAATTCATCTTCACTTTCACCATCTGACTTTGGATCCACTTCATACTGTCACTTCTGAGTAATTTGATTGTAAATATGAGCTATTTATTTACCAATAATACACAAATTTACCAATGATACACCAATAATACACAATCATGCAATGAAAAAGAATCCTTGAAAAAGAATAATACACAACTTGACTATAAAAACATTATTTAAAAATACAGTCACTAATACAGCATAATAAATGTAAAAACAAAAAGTTGAAACAGGAAAAGTAATAATAATAATAATAATAATGAGTATTTGTAAGGCGCTTTTCACAGTTTAACTGTCTCAAAGCGCACATATAAATATGTAAGGGAAATGTTGCTTTTTATTCAATTTGTCGTCTGGATTGTTGGTGTTAACTAAGTGGCTGCGGTTATGACAAGACAAAGACAGTCATATTAATATATTTATTATTAGTCATATAATTAAAGTGTCAACTTTAATTAACTAGCTGTTATTTTATTTTTTTTTCCTAGTATTTTTTAAACATATAATTATTAAAATATATATATTTTTATTATTATCTCTATTATTATGTCTCGTACTCTATTTTTTTCCGTTTATACTATTACTTTGTATCACTCTCCAATTCCACTTGTGTACAATTCAGGAAAGTGCCCATTTAGTACAGTTTTTGGTATCAAACAAACTTTGGTATCAAACCAAACAAAAATGTAAAAAAGACAGTCACTAATACAGGGCAGCAACACAATAAACAAAAAAACGTTTATTGTGTTGACAGAAAAGAAGAAAAGAAGCATGAAAAGTGTAGATTTCAATTACCAAGTTTTCATTTTATTTTTTTCTATTATTTAAAAATATATATAACCATTAAAATATTATTTTATTAATATTAATTTGTATCACTCTCCAAATCCACTTGGGTACAATTCAAGAAAATGTGCATTTATTTCAGTTTCTGGTATCAAACTCTGCAACAAATTTAGGCATACATTAAAAAAAGAACACAACCAAACTATAAAAAAATAAAATATAAAAGACAGTCACTTATACAGGGCAGTAACATAATAAACAAAAAAAAAATTACAGGAAAAGTATGAATTTTAATTACCCAGTTTTTGTTTTATTTTTTCTGTTTTTTTCTGAATTATATTATATTATTTTTATTATTTATTATAATATTATTTTTTATTTTCTATTATAATATAATTTACTATTATAATATTATTATAAATCTATTTAACTATTATAATATTTATAAAATTATTTCATTATGAACTGTCTTGCACCCATTTACTTTCCGTTTAAATGTTTCTGTTTAAATTTTTTTAAATAAAAAAATATGATTTTGTATATATTTTTTTGTCTCCATTTCCGCATTTATTTCAGTTTCTGTTATCGAGCTCCACTTTCTGACCCAGCGACACAGCAGACAAAACCACACGTGTGGGCGACAGAAAGTACAGACTTTTAAAAGTGATGCTTTTAGAGTGCTACGCCTTATATATATACACACATATATATATATATATATATATATATATATATATATATGTTATGTAGATCACAGGATAAGGCATAGTATCATTTATTATTAAAATCCAAACAAGCCGAAGAGGAAATTATGTGATCTTTCCGAGAGAGGTGGGCGAGTCAAGGAAAGGCCAGAGAGGGAAGAGTCGGTTAGTTCTCGGGAAGGGGACGGAAAAAAAAATTCCGCGTGTCTATTTTGCCACCAGCTCTTCAAAGGCTGGCGCTGTGCTGGAACACAGCTGGGGAAAGTTGAAGAGCGCCTTCCTCCTCCTCCTCCTCCATTTCTGCTGATGTAAACTATTTTCTCTGTTTTTATCAAACCAAACTTTCGCCTTGCCTTTCGCCCCCTCGCTCTCCATCTCTCTGGGCATCTTCTGTGCTAGTCCCAGCCGGAGGGAGGAATGCGAGGAGGAGGAGGAGGAGAGGATGGGTTTGTGTGTGATACTGACTGTGAACCCGGCACCATCATGCCTCCTATCTGAACTCTCGCCTGCCATCTATTTCTGTTCCATTTCATTCCAGCCATCCCGACCTTCCATTACCATTACTGCTTTGCTTTGACTCCTAATGCACGTAGGCCGTGTCATCCTTGAATAAGAATAGCTGATGCTGCACTATTACCCCTGCTTAATGCATATCAACCCAGGTATGTTTTTACACGATTCAGGCTTACGAAGCTCTCGCAGGCTTAATGCGGGAAGAAAGATGGTTGCGCGTCTCCAATCAATTAAACAAAATCAAGCTAGTCATCATGTAATCAGACTTCACAGGCCCACTAATGATCTTTTATGACCGGTTGCACTTTGATTCACCCTAAACTTGTCATCCGACTCCTTTTGTCTATAGATGAAGCGTTCGGCAAATCCCTCGGCTGCTCTTATCACGAGGTCGAGAGGTACAAGAGCGGTACTGTACGAATTATCCCAAGGACTGGGTGGGTTCCTACTGGTTGGGATTTTAGTTCGAGTCGGGCAGATCTTCTCGTAATTAACCCTGGACCACCCGCCCCTCTTCTAATTTATGTTGCCCCCCCCCTCTCGTCCTTTTTCTCTTTCGCTCAATTAATTGTTCGTTCACTTATTATGGAAAACAGATCGTGTGATTGGCTATGAGGATGCTCTCCAGCGTCTGATTCCAAATTGAGATTGAACTGTGCGACTTTTAATTGCGCATAACCTTGTTGTATTGCATTTAATGAGCTGGGAGACAGGTTGAACGTTTTAATAGTAAAAGTAAAGGGGGACTTTAAAATTAAAAAGGAACATTTTTGGGAAAATTTCAAATTACAAGACTGCTTTCCAGTTCAAACTTGAGATTCAAGTTCAGTGTATTTTCACAGTTACAATTGTCACAAAGCGCAAAAAAAATATTGTCTGACTATTAAGTGTGCAAACCCTTCTTGTAATTGGATTTCATGAGCTGGAAGACAGTTTAAATGCCTTAATAGTTTGGATAATTAATGGATAAATACAAACTACAGAAATCTTAAATTGAAAACTTTTTCATTTCCACAATTTCTAAATTCTGGTTTCTGAAGGTCTGAATTTCAGTTAATCATTTTTTATTTCATATTTGATTGTTTTGTTTTAATATTTTATCATACTGTACTTGGTTTGATTTTTTTTAATTAAATCAAACACCTTTGCTTTTTTAAATCAATCAGCTTTTTCTTCTTTCAAAGTGGGCTTGCAAAATGCCTTTGAGAATATAATGTTGCTGCACCATGTTTTTTTTTTTTTTTTGTAAATAATTACACCTTAAAATTCATGATTATACAGTATCTGACACAAGGTTGAAATACAAACATTTGCCTAGTATTTTTCACTAAACAACTTTTGCACTGCCAAACTGCCAAACAGCACATTTCTGAAGTTAAAATGCGCAGAACACACATAGATTTCCCTAAGCAGCAGTTACTCGAATGTAAATTGTGATAGAGGTGATAATTTGGCTTGGATGTTATGTAGTGCTTAGTGTTAATGACATTGCACAAGTACAAGCTTGTTCGCAATCACAAAGAACTTTTCTCAGGCCTGGTTCACACACATGCGCCACAAGTGTGAAATGAACTAAAATTGCCAAATGCAAATAAGAAAAGCAATTATTTAATAAACCATTGGCTCTGTTTTCCATGAGTAGTTACAGTTACTTTTACAAATACGCACCTCTTTGTCCATGATTTGGCTTCTTTAGTGTTGTCAAAAATATCGATATTCTGATAAATATTGTTACTGTAAAATCTTAAACAATACAATACTCTGGCCCAAAAGTATCAATACTGTCTGAACGTGAAAAATAGCGCCTCTCACTTTCTCGCATGCGCATATGATAAATATTGTCAAATGGCGAGTACCAAGTGTTCGTGAGCGGTTTTAGAGGAAAAAGCTTGTGGATTTATTTCAAAGCACCAGAAGGAAGCTGAGAACCAACAATATGCAATAAAAACCCACTCACGTCCTTCTACCACACTACTAGCTTTTTTGAAAAACAAATAAGAATTTTTTTTACTTTTTACTCTTTTACTTTGAGATATATTTTTGGCTTGGAAAAGAGAGCTTCTACAGACAAAACTTAAATTTTATTTATGTTTTTAAACTCAAATATCATTTTTTTTTTTTAAACTTTAAAGTAGAACTTTTTTTTCTTGAAAATCTATAAGATTGTGCCATTTTATATAAGTTTTTTTTAGCACTTTATTGTCTTGGTATTCCTCACTTAAAATCACTAATTTTTTTGTAACCCTGTTATACAATGACATAAAGGTATTCTATTCTATTCTATTTTGACACATTTTCATGTTTCAGTCTGATTATGTTTTTTTGATTACTTAATAATAAAAGCAAAAAAAGGCCTTAACATTGTTGCAGTTTTCCCCAGTGGTATTGAAAATAGTATCGAGTACCAATACTTATTTTAAGTATCTAATCAACGTTTACAGTACATTTCTAACATTGTGACAACACTAGTCTACTTTAAATTAGCCATCGATTAGAGAGTACCTGAAAGCCACACTTTAACTGTAAAAATTAATCCATTGCAAGTTACAAGTCACCGACTTGAGTAAAAGTTCAAGTTCAAATTTATTTACATTTATTTATTTATTTATTTCTCAGTCCCAGACCAACTCAAAGCCACTATGCGGAATATATGCATACCTATGCAGGAAAAAAACTATTTTACTCTTGAATTATTTTGTATATAGAAGGTATTTAAGCTCGAAAAACGAAGAAAAGTGAAAAGTAAGAAACTTTTTTAATAAGCTTGTATTTCCTGATATAGAAGTGAAATTCAAAGCTTCTATGTTTTACAAAGGCAGAACAAAATAGATTAAATAAGAGCAAAAAGTAATTCTTGCTATGTTTTTTTTTTACTGCAAACCCCGATCACAATTTCAATATGGTCCTTGTGGTCAACTGTTCTCAGAGCCTAGTTGTAAGAAGTTGGACCAGAGGTGTAAAGTACTTGAGAACACTTTGTACATTTTGTAAACATACAATATGTATACATAGGTATAATACAATTGATTAAAAAAAAAAAACGTACAACGAACGCGTAAAACTGAAAAAAAAATGTAGACATTCAAACACAGAGAATAGTATTTGTACTTGTACTGTATTAGTACTTGAACTTCATTGATTGAGTGACAGGGTTGGGACTGCGTGGATTTAAAAGTTGCTTCTCAGTTTTATAGTACAAGTACAAAGTAGCCAAAAATACTTTAATTTAAAAAAAAATATTTACCAAAATTTTACCTAAAGTGTACTCAAGTACTTTACACCTCTGAGTTGGACAGAGTGATTATTATCTGAGTACCTGAGGCAAAGTTTTCAGAACTGGGGTGCGCTCCTCTTCTCATTATGTCGGCGTGTCATTTCATGTCGTCTGGTTTGGTCCAGAGCCGCCTGATTGATCCGGAGAGGGATTCTGTGTGGCAGATGCCGCTCTAATTATACAGTTGTTTTAAGGTTGTCAGGTTGCAACAAGGAGGAAATCATCACGGGAGGGGTTTTGATGGACGGAGGCTGTATTTCAAGCATCTGGCAACCGCGGCAGCTGCTGTAGCATGTCCCTGCTGCCAGCTTTCTGGCTAAATAAATAGCGCCTCTATCCATCTCGTAGCGGCAAGTGTAAATTATAGCAGCATGTCAATAACTGCGTCATTAAGTTTCTGTCATTTTAGCTGTCTATCGATTGCACAGAGCTGATACAAGGAACTTTTTCTCGTAATCGCCCTCACGGAGCTTTACCTCGAAGGGTCTTGTGTCGGCCTATAAACGCATCCCTGCCGGTGGAGACGAAGTCGGTCTGGCTGCTGAGGAGTGTCGTTACCATCAGGATGGAGACATCGTCGCTTGGAGGAGTATCATTTCACCATTTCAACCGTCTTTGCGTTGGTCTTGGACTAAGAAAAGCGCTATACAAATGAACTTGAACTTGAACTATAAACAGGAGGGGAATTCACTTTACTACGGCATGCATTTATTAGCAGAGGTGTAAAGATTTTCTGAAAGCCGCACTTGAGTAAATATACAGATACCTTATTGTAAAAGGGATTCCATTGCAAGTTACAAGTCACCGATTCTAAGAAGACTTGAGTAAAACTTGTGAAGTTGCCAATTTTAAAAGTTCAAGTTCAAATATATGTATAAAGCACTTTTCTAAGCCTCAAACAACTCAAAGCCACTGTGCAGAATTAGACACACAAAAAAAAACAACAAGTATTTTACTCGTTCTGAATTTAGGCTTGAAAAACACTGATATATGTGAAAAACAAGAAACTTTTTTTTAATTAAATACTTTAAATACTACTCGTTTATACTCGTTTTTCCTGAAATAGAAATGAAATGTACCGCTTCTATGTTTCAAAAAGGCAGAACAAAATAGATTGAAAAAAGAACAAAAAGTCAGTCTCAGTCAAACCCCAAAAAAGTGCTTCTAGTTCATGTGATTTAGCTGCTAAACAGCATCCAGTAACTTTAGCATCATGCAGATGGCGATATCATCTCGTACACCAAATAAATTAAAGTCTATTCAAATGTAGTGGACTAAAGAGTACATTTAGACCATCACTATTGTAGTCAAGTAGAGAGTAAAACTTGCTTATATTTTGATACTCAGTACATGTACTAAGTAGCCGAAAATACTTAAATACTTCAATCCTTAACGGTTAAAGGGCCGTGCAGCTGCTGCTCTTTCTATGCCCACTCTGCGGGCATCCCTCACACTGTGATTTTTGTGCCCATCTGCCATTTATATTTGCCCAGGTTATCACACATATCACACATCCTTTTCAACACGCTCTTCTTCGACTTTCTTCGATATTCCGCACCCATTTCTACAAATTGTGCACATTTTGAATCGTGCCCTCTGTTTCACAACATGGGTGAACTGGCATAATGTTTGTGCTGAAAACACACGAGGCACCACATTTAGCATGATTTTATTCCGCCACTCTACATCCGACCCATTTATTTAACCACAGAGCTGATTGCGTCTGCTTGACGAGTCAGTCCCACGACAAACCATAATTACCCATCACATCATTTACGTCGCTCTATCATCATACGGCGCCTCATAATCTCAAAATGATTGTACTCTGTGCAAAGTGGATCTGTGTTTCTCTGTCGAATCAACTTTTTTAAGGTTGTTATTGTCCGATTTCCTCTTCCCAGTGTATCATCAGCCGAGCTCTTGTTATTCAGCGCCAGCAGCCCCTCCGTCGCACTCTTTTAGTCATTGTCATCTGTAGTGCGAATCAATATTCAGATATGCGTAGAAAATTGTACCGGTCTGGCTGATAATGAGATTTTACTTTGAAGACAAAGCCCTTGGGTGCAGTGATTGGTATCTGAGAGACGGAACACTGTCCCTTAACATGGCGTCCCCTGAGATCACTACAGTGCAAACATGTCTACGTTTAAAAGGCATTTTCAAATGTGATGCGATTGATTGAAGCCAATTTGGGACAATTTGGAAAGGTCTTGTTTGCTTGAGGTTTGTTCCTTGCCACACTGAAAAACGTGCAAAAGACGTGTCATTACTTTAAAGAAGCTTTTATACTTGATAAACATTTCATTTTCTGCCAGGCCACCAGTGTAATGTAAAATGCTTGCTTTGTAAATAAGTAGTGTAAAGTAAATACATTTCTTAAAGTTAAGTAAAAATGTGGTTTTATATTAGGGTGGTGATCTGTTTTTCAAACCTTCCAAAGATAAAACATCAAGAAAAAGTATCTTTTGAAATTTCATTAAACTTAAAAACTTAATTTGTTTCAAAGATGTTTTTTGCATTGACTAAGTAGAGGATAGTTAATTAAATGTTAAGTTGATCCAAAGTAAAGTGATTAGCTGTAACACATTGACGCAAAATGTTTACTTTGATCCAATGAGACACTTTTTTCAGTGCATACTCTTTAGCTTTTTATGTTGTCAACATTTTCAGTATGTTGTAATAAGACTGCACAGCAGACGATGGGGCTGTCTGGACCTGCATCAGGACAAGTTGCAAGACGTGTCTTAATTTCCCCTTTTTTTGGCCACTTTTGAGCCACATTTGACAAGCCTGGACTCGAACTTGTTCCCCATCCTACTACTCAAAATAAGCAGTCATTGTCTGATTTTGGGAAAGTTGCTTTAAAAAAGGTATTAGTTACAGTTAGTAGATACTTCTCACATATAGTAACAGAGTTAGTAATTGAGTTACATTGCTATGAAAGTAACTACTTACCAGGAAAAGTACCCATTGCTTTACTTTTGTCATCTGTGTGTGAATGCTATATTGACTTCCTGTAGCAAAAGAGGTCAACTCTTTTGAACTTTTAGTGCTACATATGGAGCTACCAGATATAAGTCGGAAATCAATTCTTATCTTGATAGTTTACTGACCACCGAAGCACAATACTTACTTTATAAATTTTACCTCAGGAATATCTCAAAGCTGCGTCACATGCTCTCCCGACCGGATGCAGAAAAACTGATACATGCGTTTATGACATCACGGTTAGATTACTGTAATGGTCTTCTGGGAGGTTCTCCTGCTAAACTAATAGATACACTTCAGTTAGTTCAGAATGCAGCTGCTAGATTACTAACCAGAACAAAAAAGTATAGCCATATTAGTCCAGTGTTAATGTCGCTACACTGGTTACCTGTTAAATATCGCATCCAGTTTAAAATTCTCTTAATCACTTACAAAGCACTGAACAGTTTAGCTCCTCTATATCTCAGTGAGCTCATCACTTACTACAAACCTACACGACTGCTGCGCTCTCAAAACTCCGGCCAGCTTGTAATACCACGAATCTCTAAAATCTACCAGGGAGGAAGATCCTTTGCATACTTAG
>MU204315.1:740272-760271 GCA_017309775.1 Paedocypris sp. Pulau Singkep
ACTTAGCACCCAAGCTATGGAATGCTCTGCCTAGTCCAAATCGAGACTCAGAATCAGTGAGTCAATTTAAGTCTAAACTGAAGACGCGCATCTTCAACGAAGCATATATTGACCTGTTATAATAACTTACAGAAAATATGAATATATCGTATGGAAAGGCTGCCTAGTTAGTGCTCGGAACCGAATTACACCTGCACCTTCAGAAAATTGTCAAAATCTATGGTACTTGAAGTTTATCTAATTGCTTTGTGTTTTTTTTTTTTTTTTTTTCCCCTCTTCTCCTGAGCGCCAAGTGTTGTACGACCGGATCATCTGTGGTGCTACCTGGACCTCTGTGGACCTGATGACACTGTTGGCATAGAGAAGTGGAGCCGCCTCTTTCCCCACTGGGGAGGGAAACACCTTTCCGGAATCATCATTAAAAATGGCGTGGAACAACCAACGCATTGATTTTGTAGTGTTAGAATGCCGGAGGAGACTGGCACCAGTGAGCCGGGTTCTCCCCAGGGTTTTTCCTCGTTAAAGAGGTTTTTTTTACCTGGCCACTGTCGCGTATGTGCTTGCTCACTGGTCTTTGTCTTGTCTTGTCAGAACCGCAGCCATTTACTTAACACCAACAATCCAGACGATCAAATGAATAAAAAGCAACACTTCCCTTACATATTTACACGTGCGCTTTGAGACAGTTAAAACTGTGCAAAGCGGCCTACAAATACTCATATTATTTTATTATTATAAATTAATTTCACAATTCTTAGCAGACTTGGTAGTCACAGTAGATAAAGTGATTATACTAGGGGACTTTAACATTCACTTTGACGATGTTAATGACTCATTAAATTGTTCATTTAATGATGTTCTAAATTCTACTGGCTTCAAACAAAACGTGGTTGGCTCCACTAATAAGTTTAACCATACATTAGATTTGGTTCTTTCATACAGTGTTGCTATCCATGATGTAAACATAATTTCATTGGGTGACTGCATTTCCGATCACTAACTAGTTTCCTGTGTATTAAACTTAGACATTCCAGCTGTGATCTCAACGAATTATCGCTCCTGTAGAATTATAGCCACTATAGTTAACTTTATTAAAAATCGTATAATAATGAATTAGAAATCCTTAAGCGTCTCACAAGGAAGTTAGAACGAAAATGGAAGAAAACGAAACTAGAAGTTTTTCACTGCGCTTGGAATGACAGTATAGTCACGTATACATCTGCAAAAACAATGTATTTTAGTAAACCTAACTCAGAAAATCAACATAATCCTCGTTATCTGTTTAGAACTGTAGCTCAGCTAACAAAGAAAAAAGGCACAATAGATTCTGTAATCCCCGCACGGCTCACTAGTTCAGGTTTTATGAATTTTTTCAATCATAAAATTAGTAACATCAGAATGAAAATTCCATCCCTACCAACTAGCCCAAAATTAGATACTCCAAAAGGAAACCCACCCGTTATCACACTTAATACATTCGCTCAGATAGGCCATGATGAGCTCACTAAGATTACAGCTAGGACTAAAACGACTTCCTGTTTACTCTATCCAATACCGACCAAATTACTCAAAGAAATTCTGCCAATGGTTATAGGACCAATATTAACCCTCAAACTCGTCGCTAGCCTTAGATCATGTACCACAGCTGTTCAAACAGGCCGTAATAAAGCCGCTGCTTAAGAAGCCACAACTCGACAAAATTAATTAACCAATTATAGACCGATATCCAATCTTCCATTTCTGTCAAAAATTCTTGAACAGGTGGTTTCAGGTCAACTTTGTATGTTCCTGGAACAGAATGATAAATTTGAAAAATTTCAATCAGGTTTTAGGCCTAAACATAGCACAGAAACGGCACTCATTAGAGTTACAAATGATCTCCTACTGGCCTCGAATGAAGGGAACATTTCATTATTAGTTCTGCTGGATCTTAGTGCCGCATTTGACACTATAGACCACCAACTACAGAAGTAGAAATTAACGTCCTAAAATAACAAAGATTACCTTTTATTTGTACAGTAATTTATGTTACAACCAGTGGAAGACATAGTTATGTAGCGTAATGACTGTGGCCTCTCCAAGCTACAAATAACAATATACATAATCTATAACTGTAGGGTGACCATATATTTTGATTTCCAAAAAAAGAGGACAATCAGACAAAATTCAAACAGGCTTCTCGGAGGCTGATGAACATGCTTTATTGTGCTTCAATGTTACTAAACTATAATTTAGTTAAAATAATCAATTAACCTAAAAAAATAGGTAACTATTTTAGTCAGACTTTTTTGAATAATGAAAAATGTTTTTAAAAATGTGATTGTTTTAAAAAAAATAACAATACAAGAAAAAAGTCGGTCCATATTGTTTCAAAACGATACGCGCAATTTCATTCTCAAATATTACTTTCTCATATAATTTTCAAGCACGGGTTGAGAACCTATGTACACGTGTATTAGTCGTTTGAAGAAGAGGGAAAACCGGACATTATCGTGAATTTATAAAATCCACCCAGATGTCTGGGGAAAAGATGCTTGGCAACCCTAATAATTAACATTAATAATTGTTAAAAGTATGGTAGACAAAGCGAATAGACCAATATCAGTGAATAACTTGTGTATATCTGATATCAGACACAACAGGAGTATTTAAACTTCAGTGCGTTTTATTCATTTTGAATGACTCACCACACAATACTGTCCTGCTTTCTGGCTATAAAGTTGCTGTTTTCTTTCTCTTCAGGTCGAGCGATCTAATGGTGCCGCTCCAGCTGTTTTTTTTTAATTGCTAGTGCTGTTTTGCGTTTACACAGAGGTTGCATTTCACCACAATGTTCTTGTTTTTTACAAAACTGAAATAATGCGCATAAGACCATCTCGCGAATGTACCACCGGCTGTACCGCTAAATCAAATCAGCCGCAAGTTTGTGCCCGCTCGCGTAACTGCGCAGTTTAGACAAATCAAGCAAGTCAAGTCAAGTCAAGTCAAGGGTTCACCCTAAGCAAGTCAAGTCAAGCCATGATAAGTTTCAAGTCAAGTCAAGTTGCAGTACTAAAATAAACAGAGGTTAAATTACTAATACATGTTTATTTTTGCACAAAAAAGATGAACCTAAATACATATATTATGCATCTTCACACTGCTATATTTGAATTGAAAACATGCATTTGCAAAAAATGTTTGCCAAGACATTGGAACCAAGTTGACAACGATTGGGAATCGTCAATAATAATAATTCTAATAATAATAATTCACATAATTATTCTGAACACATGCCATTCAATTGGCAGGTGGTAGACTGGATATGTAGTAGTCTGGGGCACAATCAACTGCGACATGGATGGCTGCTGTAGATCGCTGCTGTGTATCTTGGATTTGAGATTTTTATCATATCTACATGGATAAAAAAACAAACAAAATACAAAACCAATCAGGGAAAACTGTAAACAATAAAACAAAATTATTTTCCCATGCACAAACATTAATTATTTTTTTAATGATGTAAGGATTTTCCCCCACAATATAGGGAATTTATACACTCTTTTTCATCTAGTGATGGGACACTCGTTAATCGAAATGAACGGATCTTTTTCATTGCCGCAGAATATAAATATAACGTATGTGAATATAGCCCAGTGATGAAGTTATGAAGCTTAATCAGCACACATTTTGTTGTTATTATGAGTGTACACAAAAAAAGTAGACAGACTTCAATTCGAACGCTGAAACGTTTGGAAAGATTTTAAGGGCAAGTGATCGCTTGCACCGACGTGTTGATCTGGGATTTTCATGCAGTATGCAGAGCTCGATGTTGTGATTCAACAACCACACGCAGTCAGACGATACAAACACTTGAAAATGCGCACACTTAACATAGACGTTATAGCTTACATGTAATATCAAGAAGCCCCCTCATTTTAAGATGTACCCACATTCAAATTCGGGCTACGCCACTGTTATAGCGCTGCGCTACGTTACTTATGAGACATAAATGATCATCACATTTTTGATAAAAAAAAAACAAAAAACTTGCAACTATAGCCAAATTATGACAAACAGAAAGGATTAATTTATTACATTAGTAATATTCTATTAAATATTTTAAACGTTTTATTAAATTGATAAAGAAATGACTTTCTTACCTTTCCATGTAGATGAAATTTGACGTTGTGGTTGTCGTGTCCGATGTTCTTGCGTTGCATTCTCTGCATCTGTCCAATCTTTTTCTATTGGTACGGTCCAGTTCAAAGTCTTTATAGCCAAACGTGACTACTTGTGGAGCTCGACTATTGTCTACTGTCCACAACGCGGTTTGAGTTGTGCTGCGGCACAGGCAGGCGCCAATCACAACTGCACAGGTGCTGCTCATGAGGCACAATTCGTTTTTTATATTCCAAAGTTCGAGTCAATTTCGAGTCTTCCACTTCAAGTCAAGTCAAGTCTCAAGTCACTTGCTCTCAAGTCAAAGTCAAGTCAAGTCATTTTCTTACTTCAATCAAGCAAGTCGCAAGTCATGAAAATTGTGACTTCAGTCAGAGTCGAGTCAAGTCATGTGACTCGAGTCCCCCATCTCTGTCGCTCTGTCCCTCTTCTTCCTCACCCTTGCTTCTTCTCTGCTTTTCTTCCTTACCCTCGCTCTTCCTCTGCTCGTCTTCCTCACCCTCGCTCTTCTTGTTCTTCTCCTCCTCTTCATTGCTCGTCATCTCCTCACTCTCCCTCGTCCTCCTGTCGCTCTTTTTTCACCTCGGGCTGATCCTGACTGTCCAGTCCACGTCCTTTACCTAGCTGGATTTGACGGCCCCCGGCTGTCTGCCCCAGCTACACTAGTGGGCTCAAGTGGACAATTTCCTCGCCTTTTGAACTCCGGCGGCCTCAACCGCCTTTTCCCTTGAACTCCGGCGGTCCCGACCCGCCTCCTCGTCCAAGCATTGGTGGTCCCAGCCCACCTCGTCTCCAGAGTACCGGCGATCTCGACATGCCTCGTCTCCAGAGCACAGGCGGTCTCGATGCGCTTTGTCTCCAGAGCACCGGCCGTCTCGACACGCTTCATCTCCAGAGCACCGGCGGTCTCGACACGCCTCGTCTCCAGAGCACCGGCGGTCTCGACACGCTACCGCGTCTACGTATCGGTAGTCCCAGTCCACCTCGTCTATGTATCGGTGGTCCCAGCCCACCTTTTCTGAGCTCTGGTGGTCCCAGCCCACCTCGTCAAAGCATCGGTGGTCCCAGCCCACCTTGTCTGAACTCCGGTGGTCCCGGCCCACCTCGTCTGATCTCAGGCGTCGCTGCGGCTGCCTGCCGCTATCCAGAGCCTTCAAGTGGCCCGCCCAGCCGCCCTCCAGAGCCTTTGAGCAGTCCGCCCGGCTGCCCTCAAGAGCCTTCGAGCGGCCAGCCTCTTCGCCTAAACTCTGGCGGCTCGTTGGGGGAACGTCTCTGTGCCATGTGGTCGCGCCCCAGGGGGTTTCTGCCAGCGTTCGAAGCCCACCCATAGAGGGGGGGTACTGTTACGGTTCAGTGGCTCAGCTCCTCCTTGTGGCTGAGACAAGAAGCAATGAAGGACTATTCATGGCCGACGGCTCGTTAGCGTCAGCGACACCTGTAAGCAATTGCCTGTGTGGTTAAAATGAGATTGCTCAGGCTAACGAGCTGTTGATCAAACTCGTTATCAGACTGTGTGTAGCAGTGTTTTTGTTTGGAGTTCCTACACTCCGTTTCTGATCCCGTATTTCCTCAGTTTGGACATTAAAACCTTTGTTGTGGAACTCTGCTGTCTTCTATTTGTCTAAGTCGTAACACTATCAATATATGAATGCTGAATATAATTAATATTTTCATTAGTTTAGTGAATAATAAAACATAATAGATGGCTTAGAACGTTTTACATGTATTGCACAGACGACAACTGGCCAACTAATAAGCAACTAATAATTTAGATAAGTAAGTCAGTATCTAAATATAAGTTGTGCTTCTTAAGGAATGTACCAAAAAAATGAATACAATTGTCGCTCCACTGGTAGACGCAGTGTAGCCTACAGTATTTTCTTTCTCACAAAAGCAAGTTTCTGCTCTCAATATAATACTTAATAACGTACCAAAACTAAACAATAAAAGCAAAAAGTGTGTGTGTCACAAATATATACTTCACACAAATCACACATATATATACAAAAAGTATTATTAAGGACTTTTATTCTGCACTAGGTTCTTAAAACAAAAATCATGTCACGAAATGTGTTTTCTGTGATTATGATTACAGATTTAAAGGTTCCAACCTGAATTTGCTATTTGACTTTTCTCTCTCTCTACAAGTAACCTCAGCTGTTCGTGGCACCATTACTGCTCCTTGCACTTTTTATTCTGCACCTCTGAGACCCCAAACTGCCAAACGAGGTGAATTATGGCCAGTTATGTGGAGTGGACTCTGAGCCACAGGGGACAAGACATAGTCAGAAGAACTAACTACATTTCTGACCATTAAAAGCCAGCCTGACACTGGCCCTTCATCTTACCTTCTCCACCAGACGAGCCCTTCCAACCTTTGGTTCCCCTGAGAAGAGACAGAGCCGAAAGAATAGAGCCCCCTCAGCTCGGACACGCTTCCCCTTATCATTATGAGTTAAGCTTCTCACCTCTACCTATCTTTCTGGGATCTGTTTGTCCATCTATCTGTGGATTTTTTCCTGTTTTGTCTTTTTGCCCTTCCGTCTCAGCATATGCATTTTGTTTCCGAGTTTCAAGTTTAATTTCATTTGCTTAAAAAACCCCACTGTCGGTTGCTTATGGAGGTCTCGGTTAGGCATATGACCCTCAAAAATATGTCCCAGCCACCCACTACGACAGCTGAGATGATGGGACTGGTAATATCCCTTCAATCGGACTCCTGGACAGCCGAGTGTCACACAATAACAGTGGAAAAGTGATTTTGAGGTTTATGTTATTTCTGCTGTGCCTTCTTGCTTGGCAGGATTAATGCCATCCCCCCAAAAATGCAGTAAATATTCTCTTGTTTAGAAAAAGAAGCAACAATAAAAATTAAAACATTGTGAACTGTGAATGAAATAATAAAATATTTGGTATATAAAAAAAGAAAAAAATGTAAATATAAATGTATATATATATATATATATATATATATATATATATATATATATATATGTCACCATTCTAATGCTCTGGTAACCAGACAGAACGATGAGGTTGCCAAAAGGAATGAGTTTATTAAAGTAAAAAGACTAGAACTTATACACAAAACAAAACATGGCATGATAACCAGAGATAAACCTTGAACTTGACTAACATGGACGTGACGACAAACATGGAACTGACATAAATAACAGTGATGACTTAAATACACACAGAAACACTTAACTACCATACACAGATGGAACCAATCACACTGATGAAGGAAGCAAAGGCTCCTGGGACTTAGAGTTCTTGAGACAGTCCAATGCCATTTTCATGATTCTCCACAGGGCTGTTTACTCTAATATATATATATATATTAGGGCTGTCAAAGTTAACTAATTATTGCATCTAATTGTATTAATGCCGTCAATCTTTTTTTTTCACTTCTGGGTTTTTTCACCACTTCTGTTTTTTTTTTTTGATGGAGAGTTTTACTTTAAAACCTTGCCAGATAAATCCGTAGATAGAACAAAAGTATTATGTGCACAGTATTTATCAAAGCTGAAATCACGGCGCACTTTACTTATGAAAAATGCCGGAAATGTCTTGAGAAGACATAAGGAAACAATTACTCGAGGCAAGCACACAACGCAGAAGCGCGATTGACCGCGTGAACATCAAGTGCTGTAAATGCGCTATCGCAGCTCCTCGCGTCCATCTTGTAAACAGTTCAAACGTTTATCTAGTCTATATGCTTCACAGCAATTGAAAAAGCAATGAAGACTGAGCTCGTTCACAAAAGAGCTGCCGTTTAAGCTGGGAGTTGTCAAGTTACACCAAGAAATACTTTGTAAAAGGCTGCAGCTGCTAAGTGCGGGCGCGCGATTGCCGCAGGCGCGATTGTCTTGTTCAAAGTTGGTAAAATGCTTATATGTTCCTTGTAGTGCACAATGATGAAAACTAACAGAAACATGACGAGGACAGCAATGTTTCAGTCGACTTTCAGCTTTGTTTTGTTCCTTGATTGTGGGATGTGTTTTGCTCCTTTTGATATGAATATGTGATCGCTGTTTTGTTCCTTTAGCTAAAAATGTGTGATCAGCGTTTTCAGCTACACTACTTATCAGTGCCCTTTTGCCACGCAAATATACAAATACATATCTGTGTTTGCTCAATACATTTTTTTTTATTATTATGACCGGCTTACCCAGTGTTTTCTTTAATCAAAAACAGTATATTACAGTATTTAAATGGGTGTTTATTTTGTGTTGAGTTTACATTCATTTATATTTGTAAAATGTACATATTACACCTCATTATCCATTATTCCAAGCTTTAGTCATTTAATCGGCAATAATCGCGATTCATTTGGTCAGGGAAGTGTGATTAACTATAGTTAAATGTAAGCGTTTGACAGCACTAATGTACATATATATATATATATATATATATATATATATATATATATATATATATATATATATATATATATATTCATATATACAGTGTATATATATGCACATAAAACTCAATTTTAACCTTAAAATCCCATCGTGTGTTGTGAGGCCCTAGACAAAGACCTCACAATAGCTCATAGGTACACTGTAAAAAGTGTCTCGTTGTATCAAAGTAAAAAAATTGAGTCGACAGATTACACCTAATCAGTTTACGTTGGTTCAACCTAAAATTTTACTTTGAAAGGAATTAACTATCCACTACTTAGTCAGTTCAAAAAACATTTTTGAATCTATTTAAGTTTTTAAGTTTAATGAAATCTCAAATGACATGTTTTCTTAATTGTTTTTACATTTTTCTTTAATTTCCTTATTTATCACCGGAAGGATTAAAAAAAAGAGACCACCACCGTAATATATGCGTCATTTTGCCTCTTCGTTGATTGGGCCTTGTGTACTAACGGGTTGAAATTAAATAATAATAAGGTTATAAGAGTATTGAACATTATAAAATCTGAACTGAACCAATGTGTCTTGACCACAAGACTTCAATGAACATAATATCTGCTCAGTTGGTCCATTTAACAAACAGACAGCAACAGCATCACCTATTGAGGAGGTTTTAAACAGGTAAAAATGCAGCTGAGTCTCTACTCACATAACGAGACACATTCATGGTTGTTTACATAATTACCTTATTAAAACATCCTTTGTTTCCTGAAGACAAATCGCTTCAATTGCTTCTTCGTACAATTGAACAAGATCATGTTAATGTGTTTATGATTTATGTTAAAGTTAAGAGTTTTTTAAAAATGCATAAATCAATTGCAAGCTTCTCATTGGCTCATTGGCCAAATCTCATCGGCCAATCCAAGAAACAAGGTCTTCTCTTCTCATTACCATCTGGCTCCAAAGCACATTTTTTACTTTATTTCAAAGAAATTAATTTACTTCACACTAAAATACTTACTTTTAATTTGGATGAAGCACACATTTTACATTAAACTGATGGAAGACAAAAAATGAAATGCTTTGAGTTAGATCGGGTAGAAAAAAAGAATTCTAAGTAACGACACGCCTTTGGCACTTTTTACAGTGTAGTTTGAGTTAGATCAAGTATCAAAATTTCTTTATAGTAACGACACCCCATTGGCACTTTTTACAGTGTATACTGCCTATATGTATATACTGTATATTTATATGTACATACTTACAGATGTATACATATCCATGTGTGTGTTTTATATTACCTTTTAGCGTATGAAATCCATATTTTTTTCGCTCACATTTTCTAGCGCCCAGTCATTACACAGGCATTTTGTTTTTCCAACTTGCCCTTTGTTTGCATTCTCTGCATAGATCAAGGCAGTTACTTTTAGTCTTTGGTCTGCTGTAATTGAGGTCAGTGAGGGAGTGTAGGCGCTCCAGCCCTGACATGTGCAGTAGATGTTTAATCTGCTTGCCCCAAACTATTTTCTTCTTATGGGAATTAAAAATTGCTGGCCCAAGAAAGAACCGCAGCCAGTCGGGTCAGCTTCGGAGAGCAAGGTAAGCTCCCTTCAGCTGCTGCACTCCAGCATGGCCACAGCTGGCCAACCCGGGCCATTGTGTCGAGGTCAGAGCAAACGGGGACCAGATTGTTACAGCGACCAGTAGTCATTTATTATGTCAAAGTGTTTCTTTGACTTGTTTTTTTTTTTGTGGCCCGGCAAAGAAATCTTAATTTACAAGACCTAGATTCTATTTTCCAATTGTGCCACAGATATATCAATAAGATGAAATGGGGCAACGATTTTCAAAAGGGTTTTGGTTTATTTTCAGAGAACGGGCAGAATAGTGGCATGGAATTAATCAAGTCAGAGACACCCTTTTATAAATCATATCATATCGTTGTCTGGTTGGGAAAGTTTTTAAGCAAAATTGATCTAATTGTCAGAAGTCTTCATCTTTGCACCTCTAGATTTTCCGTAGATGCTTGCAATAAAATAGCAAACCGGTTTTGCTTTGTCTCCAAATCTGGCAGAACTGTGGACTTTTAAATAATGGGCATTTATTTGGTAACGCACAACGTTTTAACTCCAACAATTTGAGAAGAATCATTGCGCTGAATGGGAACAACCGATTGAGGACAGAAACATCTTTAAAGGTCATTGAGATATCTTCATTACACTGAAAAAAGTGTATCATTGGAAGTAAAAAATTTTTGCGTCAACTTGTTTCACCTAATCACTTTATTATGGATCAACTTAACATTTTTACTTTGAAAGAAATTAACTATTCACTACTTAGTCAATGCAAAAAACATCTTTGAATCAAATTGAGTTTAATGAAATCTCAAATTACACTGTTTTCTCTTCGGAAGGGTTGAAAAACAGACCACCACAATATATATATATATATATATATATATATATATATATATATATATATATATATATATATTTGCATCTTTTGTTGATTGGGGCTTGTGTAATAAACACTTATATAATAGAATTTGATTGGTCCATTTAACAGACATGTTTATGATTTATTATAAAGTTTAAAAGCTTTAAAATGTAATTATATACAGCACAAGCAAACTTCTCATTGACTAATTCAAGAAACAAGGTCTTCTCTTCTCATCACCATCTCTGGCTCCAAACCACATTTTTACTTTACTTGCAGGAAATGTATTTACATTACATTACAAGACTTATTTTTAATCTAAATCAAAGCAAGCATTTTACATGTACTATTTTTAACAGGTACACACCTTGGTGTATCAAAGTATCAGAGTATAATAAATATAATATAATATAATAATAGTATAATTTTATTTGTTGAGCCCTTTCAAACTCTTCTTTGTTGAATAAGTTGAAAGTTCCTGCAGCTAAATATATAGGATGCTGTTTTTATTTTATTTTACGCAGTGATGTAACTTGCCTTTTAATGACTCCAGTCTATATCTCCACATTTGATGCCACAGGTGGCTTGCCCTTAACCGTTTCGTTCTGTAATACGCTCTAATGCCACCGCGTTGCTCACAGACATTATTACAACACTAAAAAGAGATGCCCCGCAGTGCCTGCAATTTTTGTATTTTTCCAGCCAACTAAATGAGCTTTGAGCTAAACACAAGAAAGGGTTAGACAAATCAAATCCCTCATTTGACGAAGGTTCACCCGCAGCCATTCTTACACAAATTCAAACCTGTAATGATCATTTGCATGAGTTTGTTTGAATTGCAAAATGGTCTTTTTTCCCTCTGATCTGTCCTGTTTTGCTTCAGCTCTTGATTAAACTGACTTTGAGATGTGAAAATTGTGTGGGCTGTGCTAGAACAATGTCAAATAGGCCTTGTGGAGGTGTTGAATGGATTTAAAGCCATTGTTCAGTCTGACTCTTTTCTCCTGCACTAAAGACAGGGTTCTGGAGGTTTTTGACAGTCAGACGCCTGCCTGCTTATCTTCCCTGCAATAGTGTTTTAAGCTGTTGGGGTTTGCGCACGCCTGTAAACAAATTTGTCAGACACACAATGCCCCTGCCACCTTTAGTTCGCAGCGGATTACAGCATTTTACGCAGCATCAGCACCAGCACCCCTCCTGTGCAAGTCCCCACAAAGCGCTTTGATTAAGTATCCATGGATAAATAATTTGCGGCAATAATGTCTTCTTCCCTATGTGATATTAGCATGTAAAAGACATGTTTGCACACCTTTAGAGGAGGGTCTTTGTGTTATTGTATAGGGTTGTAATTCTTTTGATATGGAATTTAACCAGTATTTTACCCTAATCCCGAGTTTGGACTGAGAAAGCTCTTTACCGTACGTAGGTGGTTTTCAATTAGTTTCACGTAACCCTGTAAATATTTGTGATGGCATTAAAGGACTTGACAGGGCGATGCAGTCGATGTCTAGCTTTTCTTTCTGCCCTTGATTGGTTGTAGTATTAAACAGTCCGTAAATTTACAAACTACATTTGCATTGTAGTCTTACTGGATTTATACAGTGCTTACATTGGGTTAATATTGTAAAGGGGAACTACTGTATTTACACAAATTAAGCACTCCCTTTTTTATTTTAGATTCTCAAAAAACGTGGCGGGTGCTTATGTTTGCCAATTTCAAATATGGGCCTATTTTTTTCCTCATTTCATATAAGGAGGAAATACAAATAAATGGGAATACGTCGTCTTTATGCTGTGGTGCGCTACTGTGTTGTGTACTCTTTTCTTTCTTTAAACAATTGTTCTGGAGGCAGACAGAAACATTATCCACACAGCGACACTTAGCAGTGACTAAGTAACACTGGCTACTATGTGGCTAAATAAAAATGAACTAAATAGAATAATTTAGAATGTAAAAGACAGAGACGGCAAACCAAATAGCATCTGGTAGATCAGCGCTAACAGGTAAAAACAAACTCCACAAGTTAGGCGAAAGTGTCGGGGGCAGAAAGAGAACAGGCAAAAATGAATGCTCGGTCTGCTGCACAGGGTAAAACAATACTTCTGATAAATACGTCTAATTAAAGACAAACAAGAAGCATGGAAGAAAGCCGCTTGGGACTCTGAGAGGTGCAGTTTTTATCTATTATTCAAGTATAATTACATCGAAGTGACATTAGTTTATACATTCACGCTGTGGTGAAAAAAAGTGATTTGATTTGAAGTTAGGTTTGTTAAGTAAAGAAAGAGAAGTAATTCATGAGAAAAATGTAGGTGTTTTTTTTTGGAAAATGTATTTACAATGGTACCCCGACTTACAAATGTCCTAGATAACGAAAATCCAGAGTAACAAAATGCACCTACATTTCTTACCAATATTTTATCGTTTCTAAAAATATTGTCTGAAGTCATTGCAGATGAATTACATGTAAAATGCAGCTCAACAAAATTTTTGCCAAACGAAATGACTTTACGCACGCAATATTTTTGTAATTATTGTATTTTTACAATAATTTTATTATTGTATTTTTTTTATTATTATTTCAAGGGGGTGCTTATATTTGCGCAAATACGGTCCTTAGAATTGCAAAGACTCCGTGCCTGCGCTGCTTTTTTTTGGAATTGGTTGGTCATGTTCAAAGAACTAGGCGTCTCCTTTTGTCATTTAATCTGAGATGACCTTCTCGTCCTTGTCCTTGCACCACTTTATCAACTTAGTCCAGTCTGTTTCCAAACTGACAGGGCGTCTCTGTCTTTGATGGACATGGCAAACAGACCCGCAAGGTTGTCATCGACTTTATTTAAGGCCTTTATTTATTTTTCTTGCTTTATTTAGTTTAAGATAAGAAGGGTGTTTAGTAGCTAGCGGATCTGCGTTGGCACTGTTTACACAAAGGTGGTTGTACTAAAAATTCAGGCGTTAGATTTAGTCATATTGATGAAGTAGAGGCAGCGATTGACCTTCGCTGGCAGCCATGTGCTTCCGTTATTAACCATCCGCCATTTGTCAGGCAGGCCAAGTGATATGGAAGCAGATTAGGTTCAGGATTGGGTTATGGGCATCTTCTAGCTGTTATCAAGTGTCTACACGGGCCACTATAATTGAATTTTCAAATGTATACGTCAAGCAACACGAACGCTGTTGCACAGACTCAATATAGTTTCAAGCACATTTATTAATTAATTTAACTTGAACTAGATGTTTTTAGACCATTATAATCTGTTTATACATTTATTGTCTCTCATAGTTTTAATCAGATGTCTACTTTCCTCTATATGGAAATTGAGATCCAGCATCTGCTATTATGTCTAATTGAGACAGATTTATGCTAGAGTTGAGCATCTGGAAGAGACTGCAATGTCGTGCCCATCCACTCATGCACTTAAACGTATTCCTCCAGTCCGTGTGCTGCCAAACCAAACGCCAGATGAGAGCGAGACTTCCTGACCTTTGACCTTTCAAATGCCTCAGACTGAGCTGAACTCATTGGTTCTGCTTTTGAACGTACACCCACATATTCCAAAGAAGTGCGAAACTAGTTGAGCGAAAACTGAGTACAATACTCAAACTTGTACTTTATGTTAAATGAGTAATGCACACCAATTATGTTAATTTCAGATTCACAGATGGCTGAGTTTTGATTAGCGCACAAACACTGGTAAATATGGAGGGGGCAATGAGAAGACTAGCTAGTGTTGACTTTCTTTTTGACAGCCACTTGATTAATTGTCATTAAAAATGCCTGTAATAATCTCGAGACAACAGCAGAAGCTGGTAAAATTACACACAGGCAAATTTAACGTGATCGAACAAATGGAAAACAAATTAAGGTTGTATATATAAATGTATTAATATATAGCGGTAATTTAATGTATATATATAGTGTATATACACAAACTTATTTTTATTCAACGATTACAGTCAAGTACAGTGAACAAGTTATCCCCAACTTTTGATTGGCAGTCGAAGCCATGCAGAATAGAGGGCGTGTCTAGATAATGCATTAGCATAACAATTCACCCATAGCCAACACCATTTTACAAATGGGGGAGTAAACATCTGTTCCAGATGTCCTATTATCCTGTCAAGCTGCTTAGCTCAGAGACTTCTAGCTTCAATCAAGGCCTTTGTCAGGCTCCGAATCAGACGCTGAAAGGACTGGGAGTGCGGCGCCGTACTTTGAATCCCCCACTGGCATGGACATACTTAACAGACCCTGAAACAAGCTGTCCTTGCTGTTTTTGAGTGATGTGGGTCTGTGGCGTGCATTCTCCAGCGTTATCGACTGATACCCTATTCAGACGGATTCACCTCTTTCATGCTCTTTGGCAGCATAATGGCTGTTCTGCCTTCAGCGATCTGGCCGGAGGGTCTACAAAACCCACTTCAAATGCCAGTCCTCTGCGTAAAGTGTGACATTTTCTTTGAGCCAAAACATCCAGCGCATTAGGAGAACGCTGCCTGGTGAAGAGCAACTTGTAAAGCGCGTATGTATTTAAAATCAGCTGGTCATAAAGTCACAATGCTTACTTTCAGCACTGCTACGTACAGCCCTCCTGTTATGTTGGGGTCAAATTGACCCGTTTTCAATTTTTTTTTTTTTGTTATCAAATTTTTATTGACATTTTAAATTTTTGACAAACACACATTGAAAACAGAAAATAGACATACAATCAGCATATTGCAGTTAGTATTAAATAAAAGACAAGCACCTGCTGATCTGAAAGTATAATGACTTTTGTTGTGACAGGCTGAAAAAGTAAATCAATAAAAGAGTAAATAAGTAGTATATTAATCAAAAGTATACAAATAAAAGGGCAAAAATACATTTTGAGAACAATAACTGGAATTAACTGGATGAGTAAGAATAGCCCACCGCGCAGAAGGTCAAAAAAATTGACAACAAACACAGCTAATAATGATCAATGATAATGATAATATTTGTGGGACTACTGATAGACTATATATCTATGATATACAACAAACAACCCAAACAGGGAACAACTCCATGAGGAAAAACAAACCAAAAGCCTGAAACCAAAAAGTAAAATAAAATCTTCCCATTTCAATACAGCAAATCCTTAAGTTTCTCTAGTGTTTGAGTCCAGAGTTTAATGGTGCACCATGGATGCGTGCAGTAGACTGCTCAAGATACACTATGTCTATAAAGGTGAAGATCCAGCAACGTTTGTTAAGAGAGTGTGGATACTTCCACCTTGTAGCGACAATTTTCTTAGCTGCTGTCAGACCAGCCAAAAAAATTCGCTTCTGTATTTTATTAAGTTGCATCTGCGAGACATCGTTTAAAAGAAAAACTGAAGGAGACAAAGGAACAGGGACACTTAGTATGTTTGACAAGTCTTCTTTGACCATATTCCAAAAAATGAGAAACTCCAGGACAATCTCAAACCATGTGGTAGAAAGTGCCAATATCCCCCGAGTCACACAGCGTACATTTCGGGTCAGGTTTAAGTGTCATACTATGAAGTTTACGTGGAGTCATATAAGTTTGGTGAATGATGTTCAAATGAATTTGCTGATGATCTGGGTTCCTGGATGCCTGCAATGTCATAGCCCAAACTTTATAACTTTTATAATTTCAGCAACGGATGCACTTCAAGAGGAGCCAACCAGAGAACCCCATAAGCCTTCATAGATGCCCTCAGCTGGAGGTAGAAGAAAAAAGTGGACTTTTGCAGATTAAACCAAATAGAAAGTTCTTCGAATGAAAAAAGACTTTTATCACCCATTATATCACCCATAGAATGTATCCCTTTGTCATACCACTGTCAACACTGACCAAACTTGATTGGGTGCTTGCCAATTAGTAAATTGTAGTTGTTGAAGATAGGAGAGTAGGAGTTCCAATTAGAGCGAATGTTGCATACTTTTTCTGATGCTCTCCATATGGATATTGTGTGTGATATTAAAGGACCAAATTGAATTTTGCACTTATTGGAAGGGACGTTGAAAAATAAAACTTCATCTAATTTCAAAGGAAGAACTAAGTTTTCCTCAAGAGAGCGCAACGAAACATCTATTTTATTATCATATCAGCAGAGTGAAATGACCAGTGATATAGCTTGAAGTTGGGCAGTGAAAGACCACCAGCATGTCTATCCCGCTGCACTGTGGAGAGTTTGAGACATGGTCGCTTGCGGTTCCAAACAAATTGAGTGATTATGCTCTGTAATTTGTCCCAAAATCGAGCAGGGGGGGGGAGAGGCAGTATCGAACTCACAAAGTTAACTCGCAGAAGAACATTCATCTTAATAATAGAGACACACGATCTGAGAGAGTTTGGAAGTGAGGTCCAGTTTTCTAAATTACATGAGATCTGGGAAAGTATGTTTTCACAATTACTTTTAATGATATACTGCAACGATGCTCCAATCATAATACCTAGATATTTAAACTGCTTGATTACTGGGATGCCCGCAGGTGGCGTGATGTTCCTCATGGCCTCGTTAAGTGGAAGAAGTGCAGATTTAGTCCAAATTATTTTGTATCCAGAGATCTCACTAAAGTTGTCAAAGATTGATAAAATATTGGGAATAGATTGTGAGGGATTGGATAGATAAAGGAGTATATCAGCGGCAAACAACGAGATATGGTGTTTAGTTCCATAGATGTTAATTGGAGCAATTCCTTTGTCCACGCGTATAGTCTGAGCCAGAGGTTCGAGGGAAAGTGCAAAAAGAAATTACTTTCTTAGGGGACTTAGGGGGCAACCCTGCCGCGAGCCTCTAGCTACTTTAAACAGCGACGAGCAGACACTGCCTGTTAGCACCATGGCTGTGGGTTTCATATGAAGCACCTTAATCATATGAATGAATGAGGATCCCAAAGCCATGGCCTCTAGTACTGACCACTCCAGACGATCAAAGGCTTTCATAGCATCGAGATCCGTGACACAAAATATCTCCCTGCATAATAGTGGTAAGAAAAAAACTCGCTTATAATTCTTGTTGCTACAACACTTGGCCAATCATATAGCAAAATAATTTCCTAAAAAGAGACAAATAACGATGTTAACATCAACTTTTTGTTAACAGAGTAATTCGTCAGTGAATGTACCTCTGTACAAATTTTTATTATTATTATTATTATTATTATTATTATTATTATTATTATTATTATTATTATTATTATTATTATTATTATCATCATCATTATTTTTACTATCACATCATTATTATCATTTTTTACAGACAAAATGTATTAGCCCTATCTACAAAATAGAAGGTCATTAAAACATTTTAAAACTATTTCAAAAGTGCTTTTAAACAGAGCAAATAATACAAATAATTAAACAATAAAATACTTTAAATTTAAAATATAATTGATAATAAAAAAACTCACTAAAGTTACAAAAATAATTTAACAGCTTTTTTTTGACATCCTACTTAGATGTCTAAAAATGCCATCTTCTTTTTTCCCTGTTGAAAAGCACTTTTGAATTATAGTAGTTTTTTAAAACAATGACAATAATTTTCTCCTCAACTGTATATACATTCTGAAACCAGAAAACCCATGTGAACAGGAAATGGTGTCTTAGGTATATACATATACATTCCCTTCATCTCCAGTTAGCCGACTCAGAAATAACATTAATTTCAAGTGCTAATTAACTTTAGCCATTTTAATATGAGAGAGTGAGTCTGCTCATTTGGTCTGTCCTTTTAACAATTACATTATCACCTCATGCCTTCCATTCCTTTAGAGTAGCTGACCATTTGCGTGCCAGCGAAGGCTCATTATTAGCCTTGAATTATGTGCAGTTTATTGATCCCTGTGGTGGATTATGAGGCTCTAAGTTGGTCTAGACCGAACGGTTAGCAAGATGACAGAGCAAGGAGAAACAGATCAGGCCCGGGGGAGAGATCAGCTCAACTCGCTAAGCAATAACGCCTACCACGTAATGGAATTTAGGTTTACACTAAATCTGCAAGTGCGCTGACATTTCAAGTGCCTTGTAAAGTAGCATTAGGATAATTAGTTAAATTGCTGATTGCTTTAAAGTTTGTACGTGGATCTTTATTAACTAGTATGGAGCAGGACAGGAATTCCTTAGTTGACGTTTATTACCACGTGTTATTATTGGCTTTAGTGGTGATGGTTTTCTATAATTTTCTGGTTTTAATAATTTGCTGACTGACATGGTTTGTCAACTAGGTTCTAATTGTGAATCCAATATGCGTTCACGCGTTTATTTTCACATACGTATAGACTTTTACTTGTTCTCTGATTGGACACTATCATTAAATATTGTGTATTGTACATGTTATGTTACACTATGCCATGTTATGTTCTGCAGTGCAACCTGTAATGCAGGATTTGGGGCTTTTAGACCTCAAATGAACATATGACACAAATGAATTTTGAAAGACAAAATTATTCTACCATACGAAGTCACTGAAAGACTTTTCGTTGTTTATTGACAAATGTGTGTATTTTTTTCTTTTTTTCTTCTGGCAATTATTGTAGTTTTTTGTGGAATTACTTGCATGGCAAATTATGGCATCATATTTTGCAGGGTTCACATGCTGGTTATTACATGCAATTAATGAAAATAGAAAGTTTAATTTCAAAAGGGTGATTACAAAATGCACCAACAGTTTTGAACGCTTTTGTTAAATAAAGTATGTTTTATCATCGATTTAGCTTTTTGTTTTTCAAAAATCTAAATCTCGTCTTATCTCATGAACCCAGTGTCTCATCCCCGTGGGATAAGTGTCCCGTCACACCCTTAATTGACGGCTTTAAAAAAAAAAACAACTTAAGACAAATTAATTTTATCAGGCTTTAAGTTTACGTTTGAAAGATTGTAATCTTTCTTGGAGGCTTCGTAATAATTATAAATCAGTCAGGCGTTCCATCATGGCCGAGATTGCAGGTCTCTGTCGAAGGGAGTTGTCCGGAAGCTGGATCCAGGGGTAATGAATTGAGCCGACACCGCGTTAAGGGTTAACACGTGTTTATTGTGCCGTTCAAA
>MU204315.1:760371-777781 GCA_017309775.1 Paedocypris sp. Pulau Singkep
GACAGAGCAGTTTACCGGAATTGGGATTTACGTCAACGTCAAATTATCTTGCATTATCTAGATTTTAGTTACTAATCTATGTCTTTTGGAGACACGAGTATAAACAATTCAACAGCTTTCAGCCTTGGCCTAAAATATAATAAGATCTTAATATTGGAAATAAGATTTAAGTTATTAAATATTAAAAATATTCTAACAACGTTTTAACCACATTTTTTTGCACTTTTTTTTTCTTCACATTTTTACTTTGTTGCATTATTTCATTTGTCAAACATTTGCTACATTGTAATTGTTTGTAATTAGTTTGCATTTTTTTAATGTATGCTACTGTGACTGTGAAGCACTTTGTGAAACATTATGTGTACATAAAGTTTACTTCCTATTGTATTCTGGAACGCTTTGTAACTTTGAGAGCCTGAGTGGGTTTTGGTCTGTGCAGAGCTGATGTGTGTGTTCACAGGCTATCCATCATTGTTGATGAGCAAGCTAATTGCGCTTGTACGCAGGGACCAAGAGACGTCCTTGAGTGGAGGCATGAGGAGATGTTGGCGGGTGTGTGAACAACATCAGGAGTTGTTTTTATTCGTTTTTTTTCTTCAAGTTTACAATATTTCCACCTACTCAAGAAAACCTACGGGCATTTTGCCAGTTGGACATATTTCCAACAATGTACTGGTATCTGAGGTATCTGGTTAGATGCTAATATGTTTTGAGAACGTGAACAAATCTCAAAAATTCTTATCAGGACATGGCATAATATGCCGTGATTAAATAAACACAATTATACATTGAATTGGAAATTATTATAGTTTTTTTTGTGGAATTACTTGCCTATAGTATATGGGCAAGTATAGAAAGTTTACAAAATATAGAACGTTTAGTTTAAAAAGGGCGATTACAAAATGCACTGACAGTTTTTGAAAGTTTTTGTTAAATAAAATACTATTGTACTCCACACATTTCATCATTGTTTTTTTTTTAAATCTAAATGTCGTCTCGTTCTCGTAATCCCAGGTTCCGGTCTTGTGGGATAAGTGTGTCGTCACACCGCTAATTGATGGCTTTAAAAAAAAAAACTTTTTCACATTCATTTATCAGGCTTTAAATTAAAAGAGCTTTTAAGTTTTAACCACATTTTGCACTTTTTTGGAAAGGTATCAGAGGTATCTGAAATGCTAGTATGTTTCATATTATAACTTTTTATTTTATATTTAAAGATGTATTTTGTATTCTATATATTTCGCAGCTATTGTCTAACTGGTGGGGACCTTTAAAGGGCTTTATGAGGGTCACGATGGAATTTTAGTGGTTATTTTTTGTGATTGAGTCAAATCATATAATCAACAAATTGTATAATTGTAATAAATTGTTTAATAGTTGAGAATTGATTGAGGTAAAGAGAAGGGGTTATGGTGAAGGGGGAGGAAACGTATTGTGTGCATGTAAGTCAATGGTGGACCCCACTATGTTATGAATGCAAGTGTGTGTGTCTGCGTGCATGCGTGTGTGTGTATCTGTGTGTGTTTTCAATATCACTGATCTACTGATACAATTTCCCATCTCTCTCTCTCTCTCTCTCTCTCTCTCTCTCTCTCTCTCTCTCTCTGTCTCTCTCTTTCTTTCTATATAAAATACTCAGTCAGCAGTTCAGTTCACACTCTGGCAAATGAGCCGTTCTATTGAAATAGAAGGGAGTGAGCTCTGCGTTGCAGAAAATGCTGCCACGGCAAGCCAAAGCTGAAAAGAGAGAATGGAAATCACTTGCTTGAACAAAAACCATAAAAAGCATTTTTTTTTCTCACAAAAAGAATGTACGAATTTAGACTCATTTTGTGAAGGGATTGTTTGTTTTTGGAGGTTATCAATCTGCAGACATTATCATCCTTACATTTATGCTTCTCTTAATATACGTGTTCCTCTATATATTCTGTCTGCTGTTGTGACATGCAATTTCCTTGCTGTCGGACAAATAAAAGCATTTTAATTAAAAAAAGGAAATACAAATAAAGGCATTTTCATTCATTCATTCATACATGTGCAAGAAATCTTTTTCTGTAATTCTTTCCAATTGTCAATTTTTTCCTCAATTGTTTTTGGTATTTTTACAATTTTTCAATTTGCATATTGTCCAAAAAATGCTTGGATCCCCATCTTTGAATTTTGCCAAGTTGGCTATTTTAAATGCACAGGTATGTCGTATTTTATATACACAGAAAACAATTTGTATGTGACTCAATTATTTCTAAGGACATTTAAAGAGACATGACTTGTGCGTATATTGACCTTGCAGTCAATGAATGCAACAGCTAATTTGCAACTCTTGTGGTGAATGTGACGGTGCTCTTGTTGTGTGTCCAGCTTAACATCCTCATTAAAGGGGCTTGTTGTGGGAGAGGGGATGTCCTGCATGAGGAAGTCTGAATCAGCTGCGTTTGAATTCATAATTGAGCAGAAGGAATGATTTGTGAAACCAGTCAAGGTTCATTGTTCTGATTGTGAAAGTCCAGTGAAGGGTGCAAAGATCAATGGATGAGTAATTAAATAACAGTAGTAGCTGAAGTAATAATAATTACACTGGTATAATAAATACCGAACAAACTTAAAACTTAAAAGAAGAGAAAAGAATTGTCATTGTCAAAATTTACAGTATTAAGTACACAACGTCATCATTGACAGTATTACACACCCAATAAAACATGGAATAAATGCTCTAAATATCTCAAATCAAAGATACTCGAAATATTATAACACCGCTATAAAAACACAAACTCAAATCAAAATCTAATGCAACAAATTTAAGTTGTTTGAAGTAATTGGGAAGTTATGGGAAAAAAATTCAAAAGGCCATTTTTAACATATAAATGTCCCTAACCTCTTTATAATATATTCACATATAAAGTGTATTCTATTTTCTACTATTCGTTTGAATATATTTAAATACATGGAAATACAGTTATTTTTATATACTGTATTTCAATCTTTCTGTCTTCTTTAAGCTCTATATGAAACTGTTTTCAATATATGCATTACTGTTAAAAACACTTTAAAATATGTCACATATATTGGATATATGCATTTTGAAAATATATACTGTATTTAAATATATTTAACAATATTTCACGCATTTGGGGATACAACTCTTATCCGTATGGAAAACATTATTTATAGTCCTTTGTTGATTATAAAAGATACTCTAAATACAACGAGAATGCTGTAGCAAACCTTCGCTCGTTTTCCCTATTTTCTCATTTTTCAAAATTGTGAACCTGATAACTTTACGGATTCGAATCAACAGGTAAACCCCACCCTGCCCTGGATGTCTGCCCTGGTTCGCCCATGCCTAAAACCACCACTGGGCGTGACCAAAACAAATTAAATGTGTGTGGGAATATTTTACTCTACATAAAGATAAAACTAAGTCAGTGTTTTACTTAATGTTAATGTCAAATTGTAACTTTTAGTTAAGTTAGCTGATTAGTAGTGGTTTAGTAGTGACCTTGGAGCTAGCCAGTTGTGAAAAGAAACCCCACCAGCCCCGAAGACTTGTTCCGGCTACTTAACACCAGACTGAGGTGTTTCTCCAACATTGTCAGATCAATGAAAAGTAAATAGCCTCCACTTCTTGTTTCACAGTGCCGTATTGATCTTTTCTAAGCTTCGGCTTCTACTGCTTCCCTGGCGTCTTATGTCTTTCAGCCCCGGGGATGATGCTGATTGCCAAAGATTGGACAAGCTAACAAGCACATGATGAGGAACCAGTTGGTTCTTCTTGCTTTCTCTCAGTTTCTGTAGTTCTTTGAGAAAGATACACACAAGAGAGACGCTGATCCAAGGATGGATGTTAGCTTTGTTTCAATGGGTTTTTTCTTCTTCTCAGTTTGGTCTGTGCTGGAAGGCTCTGGTTATATGGTACTTTTGAGGATTCAAAATGAGTTTTTTCAAAAAGAGTGCAAAATGAACGGAATACCAGCAAATCAATGAAAGGATGTGATATTGGATTGAGTGTTGTGGAGTCAATATGAAGTCTTTTTCTTTCTTCCTCGTCCATGTTTAAGTGATTTGGTAATGTCTTCATTTCTGGATGCCTGTGGAGACCAGCCTTCTGATTTGCTGAGACTTTGGGTGAGTCTCTGTGTTTCCTTTCTTTGCAACGTGTCCCCTTATTTAAATATATAAGTTCTTTAACGTGTGTATTCAAGTGTTGTTTATCTGTAAAGTATTACTACAAATCTGCTTGTGCCAAAAATATACAATATTATGTACAGACCATGTAAATTAAACCATTCTTACAGAAAAACTTACACATGTGAACACATTCAATGCACATGCAAGGAATCATACAGATTTCAAACACACTAATGAGTCAGACGTTTGAAATACTTAATGCACAGGGCTCTGTTTTAATCCTAATTCTATATTCTAAGTATGGTAATGGTGAATGTTTATGTACAGAAAACATGTTAGGCCCTTGAAAATGTTAACTTTTCTTTCTGCTTTCTGCAAATTTCATAGAAGTTTACTTTACAGTCATTTAGCAGATGCTTTTATCCAAAGCAACTTACATTTCATTACAACTTTCACAAATTCACAACAAACTAATTCTTGCTTTCCCTGGGAATCGAACCCATGATCCAGTGTTTCAAACACAAGCGCTATAGACTGAGCTGGTAAGACTCTGGGTTCTCTTAGTTATAGAGTTATGTTATAGAGTCTTAAATATGCTCAGTAATGCTCTGGATCATGTACAGCATTGAGTCGCAAGCCAATTGTTCACTTGGTCACTCCGTGTAGCAGTGACTGCTGCTTTCCTTGGGGATCTCATTTATTATTTGCAGATATTGATTTGACAAAGGGCAAAGCAAACGACTCTGGTGTTGACATAGCCCTGGCCCTGGACTTGTAGCACACTCACAGCTGACCATCACTCAGACTTATCTATCTCTCTGTCTGTCTGTCTGTCTGTCTGTCTATCTACCTGCCTCCCTCCCTCCCTCTCTTCCTCCTCCCTCTCTCCCGCCGTCTCTACTTCCCTCCCTCCCTACCGACCGACCTCCCTCTCTACTTACCTCCCTGTCCTCCTACCTACCGATTTCCCTCCCTACCGCCCTCCCTCCCTCTCTTCCTACATCCCTCCCTCCCTAACTCCCCTTCTCTCTACCTATCTCCCTCCCTACCTACCTCCCTCTCTTCCTCCCTCTCTACCTACCTATTTCCCTCCCTCTCCACCTACCTACCTACCTACCTCCCTCCCTCTCTACCGAATACAACGCGGTTTTGAATTTTGCGAACAATACTCTGCTCTGTAGACATACCTAACCAGCCACTCACCTCTATCTCTCCCTGATACTATCCATCCATCTCTCAAACCATAATTTCACTCTATTTTCTCGCCCTCAGGTCATTTTGAAGCAGTCTGACCCTTATTGTATTTATTTAATGGTGATGTTGGAGGGCTAAGTGTACAAGTGCAAAGTTTGAAACATTTATGACCCATGGCATTTAGGATTGGCTCCTGATGTCTCAGAGAATGAGTGTGTCTGTATGCCTGCTCTGTGAATGGCTGGCCATGCAGTCTGTCCCGCCTCCAAGGCCAGGTCTGCTGGGATTAGTTCCCGCTCCCCGTTATCCGGGTTTTCCATTCTAAACAAATGGAAACTGTTTCGAAAATGGATGGAGTCCCAGTGCCAAACAGGTTTTTTTGTTTTGTTTTTCTGAAGAGTTCTGCACTTTGTCACTCACGTTTGTACTACTGTCAAAGCCTACTCCTGTAGTCAAAATCCTACTCCTCAAGTAAATTACATCCATCAGATACACCAATAAAGTATCTGTCTGAGCAACCAGCTTTTTTCCTTTTAGCAAAATTTAAATCCTACACCACACACATAGTTCCGCAATTCAGAATACCCATAAATAAGATTATTTTGTAGTTTTAGGCCACAAACCACCCAAGAGTCAGCCAGCCGCCATAGCATTTGGTTCTCCTCCTCGATGCCAAAGCCAAACTGTTGTGCCCGTTAGCGCTATTCACTCACGGAAATGTCTCGTGTCAAGTTTCATGCTAGTTTCAGAAGGGAAAACAAATCACGGAGTGTTAGGAGATTTGATGTAGGATGTGTGTAACTGCAGTGACAAGTGATTGGGCACTGAGTGTCGGTTACCAGCAGATCGCATTAAGTTACGTAAACACTAATTGGATAGTACCTGGCTCCCCTTCACCGACAGTTCCATTTTTGGCAGTGTTTCAAGAACCAGCTCACTGCTGTTGTACATGATTAGCCCCAAATGGAGGGGAAAAAAGGCACCTACATTTTTAAATGTCAAGAAAACAAAAAAAGAGGCAGCTTCAAATCCAACATGCACATGGTGAGTTGGCATAGGATTTACTTTTTTTGATTTGGATGTCTCTGAAAATGGATTTTCAGCTGTGATTGCGTAGACCGAGGCTAATCAAAGGTTTTGAATAATTGCTACGGTATGATCGTCCAACATTAAATTGCAGTGTATAGCACATCACGTCTTGCCAAAACACTTCCTGAAGATGACTTCACGGCATTCTTTTCAAATGGTTCCCATTTGTGTCTGGAAGGACCTTTTTTCTTCCTGATTACATATTAATACAACACGATTTTGTATTTTGCGAACCTTAATCCTCTGCTCTATAGACTGAAACTTTATCGGACCGGACTTGTGCCTACTAACTCATCTTTACTTTTCACTTTCACACCACATTTGCTCTATTTCTTGGTGTGATGTTCTCTTATAAGCTGGAGCCACACAACAAGACACACTTGTTACAGCGTAATAAAAGGAGTGCACCATTACCGCCTCAGTTTTCCCCACTCCATTTGGCAGGAGGGAGAAAATAATAAATTGGGATGAATTACAGTGCATCTACTTATCCCTCAGAGTCAAATTGTTCCATAATGTTCATAACAACTAGAATAAGCTCTTTAGTGGTAATGCATTGCTGCTTTGTCTGAGAAAGACATTTCCTCCGAGTTTCGCCTTTGTGCTCCGGTAAAATGTGGGCTTTCGTTTAGCGCCGTAATGCATTACAGTGTTTGTGGAAGAAGAAGCAGATTGATGGGGGAGGGCTGGGAGATTAATAACACACACCTTTTGGTTATGACAACCATTGTTTCGTATAGATGCCCTGCAGAAGTGTGTAAAATATTGAGCCTGCTTCATTTCATTACTCTCGGCACCACAAACGCTTAACCGGAATAAACTGATTCTCCCTTTTCTCACCTATTTTTGTGTGACCTGTCAAAACCACCCTGAAAAACAACGTTCATGTTTAGAGACACATGTGACACAAAGGTTGTGATGCTTAATAAAAGTGTCTGAGCCCAGACAGAGTTTTGGAGTGTTTTGTCCTGGCAGCTACGTCTGAAAAATGAGCAACCCTTTGTGGCGGTGAGTCCTGCAGCACGAAAGAGTTATAACCTTGAGAGGACATGCCTCTAACATGTTTAGCTGACAGTATATGTGCCTAAGCAAGACGTATAATTGGAAGGGGGGGGTAGTTTATTAATTAAAAAGTGACATTTGTAAATTATATTCATTACACACTTATAGGTTTTTTTTTTTTTGATAAATACAACTGACAATATTACTGAATATTAAATTAAAGTTACATTATTATACAAAGACGTGCATTTTAGAAACTGAAATTATGAACAAACCAACAAACAACAACACAATCAAATAATGAACAGCAGTCAAAAACTTGATGCTTCTTTTGTCTGAATATTTGTCCAATGTACGATGTCGTAACGTCAGTCGTTAGTCTGTGGCTCTGGTCAGTGGTTAGGAGAGACCAGGTTGTGCCATAATCTTTTTTACTAGCCTGGCATGTCTGGTCTATTGCATATTCCTCTTCACAATCCTTCAGATTTTCTTTGGGGCTATGGTCAAGGTTTTCCTGGATAAGTTAGGAGAGAGATACAGTGGTTCTTAACCCTGGTACTGGTCAATTGGCACTGTGTGCAGGTGCCAAGTCCTCTAAAAAATTAAAACCTGCATCTGCATGCTTACAAGGATCTAAAGCTAGTGTGTGGTGACAATGACCTGATGGCCAGATCAAAACCTGCAATTAACATGATAATATAATTAACTAAAATGTCTACTAAAATTCTTCTTTTAACAAACCTAACTTGTGACTCACATTTCAATGTCGTTTTAGTTGAATCGGAACTCCACCTCCCAGAAACCTCAGTGGATCCCATGAGCCTTTGCACTACATCAGCACAGCTGCCATTTTCAGTGTGAAGTATTGTTTTGCCCTATGCAGCAGACTTGTTTAGATTTTGTGTGTTCCCTGGTTTTGACTCTTTTCCTGTGTTCTTAATTTTTGACTGTTCTCTTTCTGCTGCACCCTTTCGCTTGCTTGTGGACTTTATTTCTAGCCGTTAGCATTCTAAATCATGCCTGATATTTGGTTTGTCAGCTTTGTGTGTTCCAAAATTAATGATTGTTTGCGATGTGGTTAATGTTTCTTTATTTTAGGTATTAGGCCAATAAAATATCACGTCTGCCTCCAGAACCATTATTTCAAGAAAGAAAAAATATTCAAATTATATTTGAAATACCCGCATTTAACACCACCCAGCTTTTGAGCGTTTGAAATTGGAAAAATGACTTTTATTTGTGTAAATATGATATGTGCCTGTCCTTTCTTCCTCCACAATGGAAGACCCTAATTTCCAAGTGAGACTCGTAGTTCCAGAGTGGTTTCGCACAAAAAAATAGACAGATGAAACCTTTGTCTTGCATACAATTACATCACTTGAGGTGCGGTCCATGCTTTGGGAATCCACGCCAAATTTTTGAATGTGTTTTGTTTCACACCTCTCTCCAGGATGCTGTTATCACTTTTGCTGGTACAATGTTTCTTTTCCACCCCATCTTTTCCTTCCCTTCTTTTCGCCTCTCATTATTGTGCTTGGACACTGAGCTCTGTGAACAGCTAGCCTCTTTTGCAATTACCTTTTTTGTCTTGCTCTCCTTGTGCAAGGTGTCAATTGTTGTCTTGTGAACAATTGTCAAGTCAAGTCAGCAGTTTCCCCCCTGATTGTGTAGCATACTGAACTAGACCGAGAGACCATTTTACAGGTGTTTCAAGATAATTAGCTGATTAGTGTGGCACCAGGTGTCTTCAATTTTGAACACTTTAACAATATTTGTTTTCTGCTACAGGTACCTTGCTGAATTTTCATATACTGAAAGTTTTTGCTGATAAAAAGTCATCTCTTTTAACTAATTTGTTTCCCACTACGAAAGATGACTTTTTCAATTCTTGTTCCCCTGCTGCGCGATCGCCAATAAAAACCCTGTAGGTGTGAAAATACGCATTCTCGTTCCTGGCATTTCATTGACTAAGTGGCATTTTTGTGAATGAATGAGAGAAGCGCAGATTTAGTTTAATATATTGTCGAAATACCGGATCTAAATGTTAAAAAATTTTTTGTCTGAATTTACGACTCCTCTGAACGTATTGGGCTTTTACATGCAAAATGCGGCCCACTTTTTTTTCCATTTCCATTTAATAAAACTGTCGGCACAAATTAATTTCGTTACAAGGGGTGCCACTGTATAGTGAATTTATAAATTTCATTAGTTGTCATTTAAAAATCAAATGGAATAAAAATTAATCCATCCAAAGTCTAAAACTGCTTTTCAGAGAGTTGTTTATCAATGAAGAAAGCAGAGATATATAAAAGAGTCAAAATAAAGTAATAAGTACATATTTTATTCTTTGCACCCTAGTAATAGGCTACTTGACATTTAAAATACGTATTAAAATGAACAAAACTGTCCTTGCTTAGTCTTGTATGACACATCACATTTGGTTTTGCTTCTGGCTATGTCAAGTCCCATATGTTCACTCATGATATCCATATCTTGTTGACATAACAGGAAATGAGAAAATAAAACTGAGTTTATTGGTATTGTTACATATTAGCATAGGAGGAAAATGACTTAATCTACAAGGCTAGCAATTTAATTAGTTGCCTTTTATTTTATTTAATTTAGCACACATTGCTTTTTGAAATGACCCGTTTAAAAGCTCAAGTGAACTAAAAGAAAAGGCTTGTTACACCTACAATGAACAGTGTAAAAAATAAAAAAAACAGTGTAAAAAAGTGTATTACACAATGTCATGTCACAAAACTCAAACATACAGATGATGACAGACAGTAAATAAAGTGAGAGTTTTTGTAGATGAAATTGGAAATGAGTAGAGTTGGTGAAAGAATCTGACTTCTGTGATTTTTTTCGTAGGTAGAGTTAAATGGAATATATATATATATATATATATATATATATATATATATATATATATATATATATATATATATTGTTCAACCAGAGCGCAACTGGTAGTAAGTTCTTCCATGGATGATAATGTGACATGACAGAGAATGATGAAAAAAAATTATCTCTGTATAATTGTCCGGAATTGTGGCAGTTGTAGTTCAGAAGTAGACTTGTATCCACTATGTCGATACTGCCCCTAGTGCCAACATAAAATCCACTTAATTCTGATAATGTGACATGTTTTTTAACCCTTAATTGCGTTTTGTATCACTTTTGATATGCTTTGTTTATTGTCAGATTATAGGGCCTTAAATTAAAATTCTGTTTCAAAAAACTTGATAAATTCAAACACACACTTGTAATACATGATTTGATCACCAAGTGGCAATTAAGTGCTCCATTGCTTTTCCACAGCAGTGACCACTTTTTCATTTTTTTAATATTTTTATTAGAATTATTACGTTGAATCGAAAAAAAAAATGTTTTAAGCTTAACATCTGGAACCTTGCACTGTACGCTGTGGTCATTTTATCATCATTAGACTCTTTCTTTTTTCACTTGAGAGCCAATCACTTTTCACTATGCTAAAACTTTTGAGTTTAAAGTGGCTTAAAAAGCTGTTGACCAGATTGAATCCAGGCAATGAGATTTTAGCTGGGCCTGTCATATCTCATTCAACACTGAGGAATTGTTTGTACGGTTTCCAAATTCTGTTTTCCTGTGTGTCAGCTCCGATTCGATGCATTGCCCTCACGTAGTCTCTGACGAATCAAGCTCTGAAACGGTGGAAAAACTCAGTCCATCTGGTTGTTTGACTGTCATTTGTCCACTGATCTGAAATAAAATGTTTCAATTCATGAGAGGCCATTTATTTCTTCCTAAAACCGAAAGGCTGATTTCACCGCTGTTTATAATGTTTAATATACAGTATTTAACAATGAAACTATGTACGCATTCAATTAAAAAAAGAATGCCGTTTTGGTCAGTGTGGTAAGGTAAAAAAAATATAATCACCTCCCTGATTTTAAGCAACAAAGAAAAACAAAAAAAAAATGTTTAAATTACGTACTTATTAACGTAAATTTTCTCTTTAAAATACCATTTTGACTCATATCACTTCAACGTTGTTTTACTTAAAAATAATAAAACAATAATCTATTCTAGCTGTCGAAACTACAGCTCCCATCATGCTCACTGGTTCCCAAGAGCCTTTGCGCTAAAAGAAAATAGTGTAAAGCTGACTTAGCTTGGTTTTTGTTAGACGTAAATATTAGAACAGTCACATTTTTCTCTGTGAGCAGACCAAGTGATTTGATTGTGATTGAATCTGGTGTTCTTCGTTTTGAACAGTTTTCTGTTTGCGCTGAAGCTTTTGCAGCTGCTGGTCTCGTTTTCAAGCGCTAGCTTTTAGGATGGCCGTCTACCGGATGCAATATGCTCTGTCTGTTCAAATATTAATGATTGTATTTAGTTTAATCTTACTTGAAATAAGATCTTATATTTATGTGAATATTTGAAATCAGTAATTATAAGCACCGCATGTTTTTGAGCCGCTAAAATTGGAAAAAAAAAAAAAAAAACGGGTGCTTATATTCGCGTAAATACCATACTTTGTCATTTCCAATTATACTTTTCAAGATTCCTCCTTTATGAGATTAAAAAAGTTGTACGTTGTCTAATCTTTATTGACCAGTTAAAGTCAAGCCATGAGTCCCTAATCAGCTTTAAAGGCTCGAAATTGTCCAAAAAATTTGCATTGTGCATTTTGCCTAGTCATTTGGTTTTTTTTTTTTACTCTTTAAAAATTTGCCTAATTCTAAAAGTAAATAGCCCATGTTATTGTGCCTCTCACAAGCCTTAGCACAACACTTTTTAAGCATGACAAAGGATGTCTTTATCACATGATGCTTCCTACCTTGCAAATAAAATAATAGTTGATGAAAAAGACATCTTGAGATGGAGAAAGAGAAATGGAGGTGTGAGATTAGAATCAAGAGACTGGTTTGGCAGCAGGGTGTCGTGAGGTGAAAATAAGGGATGCAGGATTTCATTTGCATACTCAGCGTGGTACCCGGACCTTTCGCGAGGGTTGTGTATTCACCGTGGAGCTTGGCAAGTTTGTGCCCATTTTGGATGGCTTCGTTTATGAAAATAACGGAAGAGTCTGGTTATATGTGGGGCTGGAGTGTGGCGTCGGACCCCATTTACATGTTTGCGGCGTGCCAGAAGTGCCATGTAAAAAGAGACTTGACATGGCAAATACTCTCAGGAATAAGTCCAATTCACAAGCCAGGCAAGATGGCTGCTCAGCCGAGCAAGGTCTTGTGGGGTAATTTGCGCCCGACAAACAAGAGATCTCATTATCCCTTTTTGCACCTGAGATGTCCATGCTCCCCCTCTCACACCCTTCTGGTGCTTGTTCAGACTTTCATCCATGCCTATCGTTCCCCTCGGTCCCTCTCCAGGTCCAGGCTTTATTAGAGCATATCTATTCCATTGGCTGCCCGTGCCCTCTGCTCAGGGTCAAGTCAAGGGCTTCCGGCCTAGATTGAAATCATTTGTCACATGGTTGTGGGGTAAAGCTGATATCAGCATAGTGTCCGAGAGATGTTCCACTCAACCCTGTTAGCACTTTTAGACATTAGAGTCTGCGATCCACACAAGATCAAAACTCTGTGCCCCAGCATGCCAGTCTACCGCAATTCAGTTCTTGACCAAATGCCTTTGCTGTTTATTCCTGACCGTTCAGTTCTCACGTTGACAATGGTATAATAGGTCTTAAAATTAGACGCTTTATATGAAACTGTTAACAATATATGCATCTATATGCTAAAAATATATTTAAAAATGTTCCATATATTGGATATATGTATTTAAATATATTAAAGCAATGTTCCACGGATACATTTCTTCTCTGTATATGGAACACTTTATTCATAGTCCTTTATTTATGACATGGACACAGATAATGCTGTTGCATACCTTTATATGTGATTTAGCTGATAAATGGCATTCAGTATCTTCAGCATCCTGCAGATTGCGATTTGGCCTTGTACGCCCAAGAAGATGCAGATTTGTCATCACAATGAGTAACGGTAAGTGTCCATTAAATGTAGTGAAGTAAAGAGTACAGCTACTCAATCACAAATGTAGTCAAGTAGAGAGTAAAAGTTGCTTAGATTATTGATACTCAGTATTAGTACAAAGTAAGTCAATTTGTACTTTTCACCACTGCTGAATGATAAAACTAAAACTGAAATTTAGAAAAAGAAAAAAAAAAAAAAAAAGGAAAGTGGGATCAAATACTATGATGCTTCTTCATGTGTCTGCTCCTTTAAGGTAAATGTATTGGACATGCTTTATACTGCTGAGTGATAAAACGTAAACTGAAAATTAGGGGAAAAAAAAGAAAGTGGGATCAAATACTATGATGCTCGTTTATTTGTCTGCTCTTTTAGGGTAAAATGTATTGTATTGGACATGTTTTATTTAGTAACTTATTCTTCTTCATCTCTCTCTCTCTCTCTCTCTCTCTCTCTCACACACACACACACACACACACACACACACACACACACACACACACTCACACACACAGACTGGTCTTTCTTTTGTGGTCAGCAGGAACTTACATGAACAATGGGAGGTGCTGAGGAAGCATGTGGAAAATGACTTTAATACACCATATAGAATGGCTTATTGCTTTGGTCAATAGGCTGGAGGGTAGATGGCACGCAAGGCCGTATTGGAAGGTTAGAGCTGTCAGAATATTACACATGATACAAGCAGAGCTTATAAGCTCCCAAAAGGAACGAACTTGGTAAGATTAGTGCGTTGATATACACAAATAAATACAGGCCAAATTGATGTACAGTCGACTCCACGTATTGTAAGTGCAAGATTCGCTTAACTGCACTTCAGTCTTCGGTCCCATCTTTAATCCCACAAAAAAAAAATAGGGAAGTTGCTCCTCTTAAGCAATATTCCATATTATAATATATTAAGCAATATTAAATATAACAATAACTATAAGCAATATTACTCCTTTTAAGTATTTTATTATTCTCTTAAAAATACTATTTTTTTCCTTGTATCATTTTGATATTGTTTTTTTTTTTTTAATAATAGATAAGAAAAAGTAGATTCCAGTGGTCAAAATGTAATTTCCCAAGATCATTTGCATCAGTCCGCGCATGCGCAAAGCAACTGCGTGAGGCCTGTCGAGCTCTCGGTTTGTCTGCCGCTGTGTGAAGAGATTCAAAGCGGATAAAAGGATTATTATCCCCTGTTTAGCAGACCGAGCGTTTTGATCGTGTCTGTTCCTTCAATTTTTTTACTTCTTGCCAGTTTTCTTCATTTTCGACTGTTTTGTCTTTGATTTTCCATGCTTAAAAATTGTGGGATGCTTATAATCATCAATTTCAAATATGCGCGTAAATACAGATCTGGCCATTAAAAATGCGCGAGTGAATGATAGTGGCCACAAGTTGTGCCGGAAGTCTACCCAGGATCCCGCGCGACGCGCAAACACGGGAAAGACAATAGGAATCAGTAGGGGGCAGTCAAGTAACGTACTGAACTGCAGCTTTGAACGTGAGCAGATACAGCCCCGCCCCCCGCGCATTCACACAAAAGAGTTTATCTCAACTTTGACAAAGGGCTTTTACTTTTTGAAGAGAGAATATTTATTAGTTTATTATTTATTATACTTATTACTGTTAAACTAGCCACGTTCAGAAATCTTCCAAAGTGAGACTGTACATCCTTAATGGATTTAGACCACCTCTCTTCATGTGAGTCTTGCCATGTTTTTTTTTGCGCTGAAATCACAAGCTGGTTCACTTAGAGGTAAAGAAGGAATTTTTGTATGTTTGGATTTATTTTTTATTTTTGCCGTCACATAGTTCATTAAAATTACAGAGTTTTTTATCTCGTCCTCATTTCATGCAGGCTTTAAATGCTTTGGCATTAGATATGTCAAGTCTATTTCCTTCACCCACAAAGCCTTTTTTTTATCCTACTTGTAAAAATGTCTACACAATATTCATCTCAATAACACGCATGTGCTTTCAGCCTCAGCACCAGCGGGCTGAGGACAGGTACGGAGGCTATAATTCAGCTACACACTACCCCAAACAAGCTTTGTGTTTTACCCAGCCTCGCTGTAATTGCCTCAGACAGTGTTCTCCCGGGCCAGGTCAGCTAGCGATGCTTCTTATTACTGCTGACCTTATCAACCAACTGGACCTGACCAGGTCAGCTGAACCTGACCATATTGTAACCTCGGGGTCACGTTCAACAGCTGGAAAGGTCAGAGTGTCGATCATCCAAGCCCCCATTGGTTCAACTCTTTTAATAACAAGAAACAAGGTGAGGACGTGGATAGTGATTGTGGATTCCCTTCATTAGTTTAAGTTTATTCCTTTACGGGCTACCTAGGGAACAGGATGGTTGCACACACATACGTTCGGAAAACCTGTGTGTGTTGCGCTCCTCTAAAGCAATGGCTTTACTTCCTGCAACAATAAATTATTTTTTAAACTAAACAGTATTTGACTGTTGGTGTATAAAATTGGACTTCCATTGCCTCAGGGTAGGTGTTATGCAGTCGAATGGTCTTAGAAAGACTAAATGGTTCAACGTACAGTACCCTTTCTTTAATTTGTGCCGACAGCAGTTTTGATTGATGAAAATTAATTAAATTAGAGGGCGGGATTATCTCGAAGACGCGCTTCGCAACATGACATTTTCTCCAAGACATTGCAGTTAAAGACATTCAGAAAACCTGTATGTGTTACGCTTTGCATAAGCATTTTATTAATTGTTCATCAGTGAGAATGCAACATATGCGACAGCGACCAGGTTAAAAAAACTTGTAAATAGTGGGCGGGATTATCTCGAAGACGTGCTTCGCAACGTCACATTTTCGCAACGTGGGTCTTTTGTCAGTAGAGGTACCACTGTATGTATTATTGTGTAAGTCAGTGGTTCTTAAACTTTTTTGCTCGCGTCCCCCTTTTAAACCTATATAAAAGTCTGGCTCCCACCAACAGCCCCCATCCGCACACAAAAAATAATTCACCTCAAACAACCTAATAATTTCACTACTACACATATGAATTAATGTTTTTTTTTTATTTGAACAACTTGCAGTAAATTAAAACACCTGCATCACTTGAAATGTGTCATGCTGTCTGCTGCCATCATTTAAGGCACAGACAGGACACACACTGGACATTAACAATGAAGGCGAGAGCAAGATGTGCTTCGTCATACGTATATTCTGCATTCAACTTTTGATTGGCCTGCCTAAGTCTGTCCGACTTCAGTGGTTTTACCCTTCCATTAGGTTGCTTTCACACCTGTGATTCGGTTAATTTGGTCTGGACCAAGGACAATAAATTATACATTGCTGCATTTTTCTGCCATTTTGGTCCGTTCATACTCTCATCTGAACCAAAATGCACATTCACATCACTCATTGTCCATATGTTTTCGATTGGTCAGAATAGCGGATACATTCCAACAGAACTCCTGAAAGTAAATAGATCAATTTATTCGACGAAAAGCGAATAGACAAATTCCTATTATTTCGTCTGGAGAGACAATTGCGCTGGGATCGTACTAGAGTTAGTTTGGAAGCGCTTGTTTGGTCCGCTTTTGGTGCGAATCCGAGTTCGATTGCCACTTTCACACCTGCCCAAAAGAACCGCACCAAACAGGGAAGAGAACTCTGGTGCGATTCAATTGAAAGTGGCAGATGTGAAAGCACCCTCACAAACTGATTTGTTTGTGAATGATTAGTTCGAAATTAACTAATTATTATATGACTCGGGATGAACAAGTCTCCTTAGTGAACGATTCGTTTATCACATGACAGCCAGCTCTGTAGCAACATATTGAATTTGATTGATTGAATGATTGAATGATGATTTGAATTGCTCGAAAAGAAACGTTCACTTTACTGATCCAGCGATAAAGATCCGAGTCAGTTAAAAGAATCGAACTTCCCTTCCCCAATCTCCTTTGATAGTGTTAGGGTTAGGGTTAGGTTAGGGTTAGGGTTTTTTTTCTGCTGATGGTCCATGCC
>MU204315.1:777806-797483 GCA_017309775.1 Paedocypris sp. Pulau Singkep
CCCTGCCCCCCCCCCCCCCCCGGAAGTGAATTTGCAAACACTTATTGGGGGGTGCTTATAAATCATCGATTTCCAATAAGCACGTAAATATAACAATTATATGTAAAATGAAATACAGTAATCCCTCGCTACTTCACGGTTCGACTATCGCGGATTCACTGTATTGCGGATTTTTTTTCTTTATTACATATATTCGCGGATTAATTTTTTCCCGACTGTATCTTGGCGGAGGATGGTCGCAGTGCCTCGAGACGGACGCATCTCACCACGGAGAAGCGAATCGCTATGTCGGCCGTCTCTCCACGACCACTACCGGGCCGCCAGCTGTGGAAAACGCCGCCCGTATCTGCGCGCGCGCTCCCGCCCGATCCTCCCGTTCACACCCTTTGAAAATGAATATGTAAGCGGGGACGACACGTGCGGTGAGGAGATTGTTAACATTACGTACTTTAATAAAGCATACTACTTTAAGAAAGTGTTTTAAAAGTCGAAATAAGTGTTAAATAAATATGTAAATGTTGTTTCTCCCCTTCGCGGAAATTCACCTATCGCAATCGGGCTTGGAACGTATCTACGGCGATAAACGAGGGTCACTGTACACATTTTTTTATTACAACAAAGAGACTACAAACCACGACCGCTTAACTTAGCGCAACCCGCTACAAACGAGACCAATGTGTCATGCAGAAAGAGTCAAAACGGTCGAAAAATTTTAATATACCGTATTTTTTGCTGTATAAAACGCACTTTTTCTTCTCCAAAACTGAGGGTAAAAAGTTGGTGCATCTTATACGTCGAATGCAGAGATCCTCGGAGCGCGGTCACTGCCATCTTTGTATGCAATACCGCGGTATTACATACGTTGTCTCGCTTTCTTTCTCGCGCAGAATCTTGTGAAACAATGAAACCATGATTTCCAAACGAAAACGACCTTTCATCAAAATAAAACAAGCTGATTTTCTCGCGCGCGTCTTTAAAACCAAAACAGCCGCTCTCTTAAAGGCACAGCGCATGAAACGGAGCGTCACACGTATGCGCGTGAAGTACAAACTGTATTTGATTAACAATATCCGTGCCGTCATTGGTAGTTGTAAGTTACAACTTGTAACGAAACTAATGTGTAATACTGTATTAAGGTGTTTATATACATATATAACAATCTAATTCATGAATTATCACGGTATCCACGATATTGCAAAATCCATATCGTGGCACATCTCAATACCGGTATTCCGCCCACCCCTACTTTCACTGTTTACTGACTTTACTGACTGTTCATGTTACATGTTTGGCATACAATTGTTCATAAACTGCTGTTAACTTTTTTATCTGGGTCTCTGCTTTCATATCCAGTCCAAAAGTTGAGAAGTTGACCATACGTGTGAAAGTGTGATCTTCCATGTGCTCTACTCGGTTGGCCTTCACTCTTAGAGTTGCACTGATTGGATCCAGATCCATGTTACTCAGAAATGGAAAAACAGTTTGAAATATGAATGGATGATGTTTACTGATGTGGTTTTTACACTTTTGAAGTTTTAAAATCGAAGCCGTCCTGTGTTCAGGACTTAATTAGAAAAGCATAGTCCGGGTTTATGTAATAGCATTATGTAATTTTTTTTTTAATTAAGAAAGCTTTGTTGTGCTATCAAATGTGAAAAAGAACAATGCAGCCACACATGAAGAAGAACATGGCGGTTTCTGTTCTGCTTTGACTTTTTCCTCATCCTCTTTATGGTCTATCGATTGCCGGGTGTTTCCAAAAGTCATTCGGCTTGCATTGCTTTCTCTTCGTTTGCTTTTTATACTAGGGACAAAGCTCGTCTTGTTCACCGACACCAATCTCTCTGCACTTCCGCACAAGGGTTCCTCGGATATGTTCCTCGGATGAAAGCTTCAGTGGCAGACTGATCCATCCACAGTATAGGACGGAGCGCTACCGCAGGTCCTTCATCCCCACTGCTGTCAGACTGTACAATGCTGAGATCTGACAGGTTCAACCTGCACTGCTAGTTGCTCACTATATTTTTGAAATGTAAATATAGTTTTCTTTCTTTCTTTATTTCTATACACTCTATGTTCACTTGTTTCCCTTTATTTTGTCATTGTTACTAGTGGCTGTTCCAGCAGTTGAATTTCCCCACTGTGGGATCAATAAAGTTCATTTATTCATTCATTCATTCATTCATACATACATGTTTCTGTCCAAATTGATTGATGTATTTCTGAGCTCAAATATGCGTTAAATAGCATTTTTTTCCTTTTTTTTTTTTTTTTTTAAATATCTGTGCCCTTTGAGACTTTTTTTCTTTGGCCCTCAACTGCTCACTAATGAACGAAAGATGACCTGATGCCCAACCCCATGACGTGCTCAGATAGGTCACTCTATTACAGCTAAACTCTAATCATATTAAAGTCCGGGAACAAATTGCCTGGCCAGCCCAGATGCTTAGGACAAACAGGATTTATCCTAAAACCAGGTCTGCCACTGAGTAAAATTTCGTTCCAGTTGATCCCCGCTCTCGGCTAACGGCTAGCGCCTGAAAAAAAGCCACTGAGTTTTTTCAGATTGGTTAAATGCAGAGATGGATTTCCCCGTTGAGGGATTATCAAAATTTCAATGAAGTTTCAATTATTATTCATTCGGTCTCTTAAACGTTATGTGTTAAGATAAGAATCTCATTGAGATAAGAATATCTGTTTGGAAAGCTCATGCTCTTCTTCAGCAAGACCAAAATCTGACACGATAATCTTATGGTACTCTATTGTGTGCTTGTGTGTGTGTGTGTGTGTGTGTGGGTGTGTGTTTACATAAATTGATTTAGAGCAAATATCATAGTCCCTGGTGGCCATAATTGTCAATTACACCTCATATTTTCACCTTAGTCTTGGTTTTGCCTACTATTTGATTGCAGAGAAGTTCCTGAAGACAATTAATTAGTTTAAAAAAAACATCCCTACAGACTAAAATTTGCAAACCCTTTATAAAAAAAATCTCAACATAGCTTACATTTGCTACTGCTTTGTCATACATAGTTTATGCATCAATGTGTGTGTGTGTGTGCTGTGTGTGTGTTTGTGTGTGTTTACCTCACTTTCATAAATTGATAGCAGAATCTATAGTCCCTGGTGACCATAATTGCCATAGCTTTGACTTCTGGTTGATCTGGTTGATTGATTAGTTAAAACAAAGCAGAGATCACACTTAAATTTGGAAACTCAAGTTTTGTTTTTTTTTTTTACTTTTTATTTAAAAAATTCCAAGCGCTGCTTACGTTTTCTTCTCCTGTTTCAATACATAGTGTATTTATCACTGTTCCCAGTACAGTCTGGCATCTTCCTCTCTCTTCTCTTGCTGTAGTTCAGAGTGATGATGGTTCTCTGGCTGGACAGAGAAGAACATGTGGCAGTAGAGCTATAACTTTACCTCATCAGCCTGAACGCAAAGGTCCAAATGTCTTCAACGACGCGTCAAATGCGAAGCAACTTGGGTCTTTCATCTCCACTAGCCTCAACTCATTCTCTTCATAAACCCATCTTTTCCCACTGCAAAATGTTGCATCCCAGGCCACGTTTCTTTTGTTCTTATCTCATGGCCTACAAAAAGTGTTCCGTGGTCCGTAATGCGGCAAAATGTGTGCTTCGATTGGCATCACTCTAGAGAAGGAACTTGCAAATGTGAAAGGTAAGTGCCAAACTAAATGTGTAAGTGCAGTTGATGGAGAAATCATTATGGAAATTACTCAGTATTGCCGCGTAAAATGGGCAGAAAAGTGTGGAGATTATCTTAAGTGAATGCAGGAATTACATCTTAAAACTGATGTCAAGTTGAGCATCTTCCACTACGTGTCACAATTATAGTGTAATTTTATGACAAGAAATAGTCGGCATCATAATTGAAATCAGAATCTAGCGGCAGTAAATCGCTTGACATTGCAGCCAAGACAGGGCTGTTTAAGGCAGATTTTAGATTGTGTTCTTTATGATCTTTATATGTGTGTGTGGCTGTGGAAAAAAAGCAACCTGCATGAACCTTATCAAAACTTATGTTTCTTAATTACATAACTGCGTTTGCTTTTGTGTATAGTTCTTATAGTTCATATCGCGTGTGATGAGTGGGCGGCGCCATCACAGAGACACACATGCATAGCGGGAAGACAGACGTTTGGTTTGCGCGGTCACGAAGAAAGTGTGTCAGGTAATTGTACATGTTTGTAATTGTGTACATTCAACAACCTATTTCGTTCTGAGGAGAAACACAAAAAAAGAAGATTTGTGAAAAAGTATGAAAATAAAAGTATGTGCCCAACACCCTCAGTTTAATCAGAACAACAGTTTCTAGCTCTTGCAGCAAGAGATCTGTACAGCATACGGATGTTTCACTTTTATCCATTTTATCCCATTTTTTCCCCTTCAAAAACTTGCGGGATGCTTATAATCGCTGATTGCAAATATGCAAGTACATTTAAGCGCTCATTTTTCCACATTTAAAGTGTCCTGTTTCTTTAAATAATGGTTCTGGAGGCAGACAAGAATATAAGTTTTATTCGCTCAACAACAGAAGTAGAGAAACATTATACACTTGACGGACAAAATGACACTGGAAGTAGTAAGGATAAACTAAATATAACTATTAATATTTGAACAGAGACCATATTGCATCCGATAGATCCACTCTAATGGCTAGCGCCTGAAAACAAGTCCATGAGAACACAAAAGCTTCGAAGCAAAAAGAAATCGGTTCAAAACAAAGAACACCGGAGTCAAACACAATCAAATCACTGTCTCGCTCAGTCACGGGAACCTAAGTGAGCAGCGAAGGATTGTGGGAGGCAAAGTTCAGATTTTTTTTTTTACTAAAATGACACTAAAGTGATTTGAGTCACAAGTTAGGTTTGTTCAATTTCAATTTGAGAAAAAGAAAAATGTCCATTGTCCATTGTTGATTTTGGTTTGATGAATAAAGAAAAAAAAAATTGTATTTTAAAGAGAAAATTATCGTAATTTAGCCAGAAATATAGACAAATTTATAAAAAAAAATGTTGTGCTTATAAAATCAGACCGGTACTCACACACAAAATGAGGAACATGAAGATGTGCAAGACAGAGAACAATGGCATAGGTGAAGACTTATATACACAGACAGATGAGGAACAGGTGGCAACAATCAAATTTAAGATTAAACACAAAGATGGGATGGAAACAAAGGCTAATGGAAAATGTAGTCCATGTCCCTAGTCCATGTCCCTAAAAATTAGATACAGTCTTCCCTCGCTAATTCGCGGTTCGACTATCGCAGATTCACTGCTTCAAGGAATTTTTTTCTTTATTACGTATGTTCGCAGATTCACGGCTTTGCAGAATTTGTTATTACACATGCATAAATTATAAAAGAAATTAATAGAAATATTTGTGTGTGACCGCACAGTTTGCTGATGTCAATTCTTGAGTTGTTACCCTTCAAAGACCCGCCCGCGTCTTGTGCACAAACGACCGGGGGGCCTCGCCGGCCGACCGTATCTCGGCGTAGGATGCTCGTAGTGGCTCGAGAAGGGCCTCGGTGGACACGTCTTGGTACGGAGATGCAAATCGCTACAGTATGTCGGACGCCCCCCCGCGACCACCGCACGAGCCCCAGCGGCGGGAAACGTGCGCTCGCGCCTGATATTCCCCCATTCAAACACTTTGAAAAATTAATATCTCCGCGGCGACGTGTGCTAGCGAGAAGCTGGGTATATTATATATGAATATTTCGTTCCGTTACTGTACACATAACAATTTGTTGTTTTTTACGTGGTGCAATTATTGTTTTTTTGCTTGCATTCGTTCCGTTAAATACAGTGAAATTTTATAGTACGTGGTAGCATGATAATTTTTCGTTTTTTACGTGGTGCATAAAACAATAAAACACTTACTGTTTTATTGCTTGACATTTGTTCCGTTGTACTGTATGTATCTAAAATACCGTTCAAATTTTTAGTACAAACTGCTTAACAATCTTATGTTTTATTTAGGTTGTGCACTTACTGTATTATTGCTTGACATCTGTTCCTGTGAGATGTTTGTTAACATTACTTTAATAAAGAATACTACGTGAAAAAAGTGTTTTAAAATTCTGAATAAGTGTTAAATAAATACGTAAATGTTGTGCCTTTACTTTGCGGATATTCACCTATTGCGGTCGGGCTTGGAACGTATCTACCGCGATAAACCAGGGTTCACTGTATTTACTACAGGAACAGAACAATTTTGAATTGTAAATGTACATGTATGTAACTAAATAGATCTTTCCTAACCTGTATTTTAAAACAGAAGCAACTTTGCTGATTAAAACGTATGCAAATTCTACCTGCTTAGAGCAGCCCTAGCGGTGAAAAAAAAATACCTTTGTATAAGCCGCATGGTTCAAAACCTATGAAAAAAAGTAGTGGCTTATAGTCCAGAAAATACGGTAGTGCTCTTAAGTTCATTGTGACCATGTGATGCAATGACAATAAAGCCATTCTATTTCTTCTTTTTTTTATTTTATTCTATTCTATTCTATTCTATTCAATATGAAGCCCGGCACCTACATTAATGGGAGATAGATTTTTGTAATGGCTGCTAAATAAAATAATGCCTTCGGTTTTATAATAAACGAGTAAAATATAAAAGAGTGAAAGATTTACAAAGGTCTAATTACTTTCTGCCCTCGTTGTATATTCTTACAACTAGTTTAGCAAGCATCAGTCATCAACTTCACTGTTGCCATCCAATCAGCTTGTAACCATAGGTTCTTCCTTTCCTTCTCTTTTGCTCATCATCACTTCTTCCTCCTTGTTCTGGCAAAGTTTTCCAGTTTGGATTGCCATTCCTGCTGGTCTTTGGTGGTTGATTTCACCAGACTGGTAAAGGCAGGCTGTTGTAATGAGATGTGGGTCCTGCTTGACAACTGACGGCAGTTCTTCTTGTTACAGACATGGGATGCAACCCGTCACTGCTGAATAGTTTTTTTTTTTTCAAGCCAGAGATGAAGAAAGTGTGACACCCTGAGACTCTCTCTATCTGTTCTTCTAACATTGGATTCTGCTCTAATCTACTCCAATCAATTGCCTTTCATTTATACTTACCAGTCACACTTTCTTCCTCTTCCTTCTGCTTTTAACACTTATGTGTCAGTAAATCTGTTCACGCACGCGCACGCGCACACACACACACACACACACACACACACACACACACACACACACACACACACACACACACACACACACACACACACACACACACATAAATAAATGTACATAATAAATATTTTAGGGCCTTAAAAGTTAAAGCGTTAACGCATGCGATTAATTTTAAATGTTATTTTGCCTTGATTCATGAGAGCCGCTTGTGTTACCAGGTGCAGCTCATTACGATCAGCAGCACACAGTAATTGTGTTCAGCTGCTGTCATTTAGGCGCAAAATCTTTAAAGACCGGTGTTCTGAAAATTCCTCCTACAGCTCAGAAGTTCCTACACTGACGTCACTGCTCAGCTGTTTCTAGCTAGCTCGCCACGCGTTAAAACACGTCAAAACTGAATGCTAATATAAATAAGTACAATATATTGTAACATGCGCATTACGTCACTGCTTCAGCACAGCACTCACAGCGCCACAATACGTCACTGCTCAGCTGTTTCTAGCTTGTAAGTTGCGCATGCGCGCTAATGAAACGTCACTTCTCAGCTGTTCTTACCCTTCGCGGTGCGCGATAAATGCACTAAATGAACATAGACACTTATGACAACACACGCGATATTGTACTTATTTATATTAGTATTCAGTTTTGACGTGAACAGCTGAACAGTGACATAAGTGTAGGAACTTCTGAGCTGTAGGAGGAATTTTCGGAACACCGGCACTAGAGGTAATTCATTGATCGTCTAACGTCTATTAGAGTGAAGGCAACATGGGCTTCTCGCTTTGGTTTTATTATTATTATTATTATTTAATTTTTATTTTTTTTTACAAAAACACAACGTCCTGTTATAATTAAGAGTGTAACCTAAAACAATTTAATTTATGTATAACACTTATATGTAAAAACCAAAATTTACTTTTTTGTGTGTTTTATCTTAAAAAGGGTGCGACCTTGTAATGTTAAAAAACAAAGAAAATATATTGCAAATTGAACAAATAATACTAGATACGTCTAGTATCTAGAGAACCACGGAATATGTAGTCCGAATACACAGAACCACGGACTACATTACCCATGTTCCCCTGTCCCCGGTGTTGCCAATGTGTTTGTAGTCACGTGGTTTGTCTGGTTCACCTGTTGGTCATTTGTACTTGGTTAATATCTGTATTTAAGTCTCACCTGTCGCCGTGGTTCTTGTCGGTTAATGTCGTCACACATGCGTGTTCCCGAGTTTGTTCTCGGGTATGTCCCAAGTTTAGTGTGAATGTTCGTCTTTGTTTTATCAGTAAAGTCCCATTTTATGTCACCACGATCTCCGGCTCTACTGTTCCGTCTCGAGGATCTTGACAATTATATTACCGTATTTAAACAAGTGTTTATTTAGTGATGAGTTAACATGAATATTACACATCAATATCTAATATTACAAGCTTCAGTCGTTTAATTGTGATTCATCACGATTAATTTGGTCAGGAAAGTGCGATTAATTAGTTAAAATAATAAATTGTTTAATATATATACAGTATACCCTCAGCTCGGCTTAATTGGGCCGCCAGTTAAAGGGGGTAGCTGCTTTATTAGAAGAAATCCTAACATCCAAATCATATCTCACAAATGTACACACTCAAGGTTGCCCTATTCCAATATGTTCAAGCGCAGTGTTTAAGTCACATTTTAAATAGACGCCAGCTTTTATCTCTAGACTTGTGTGTACTGTACATCCCCAGCTTAATGGAGGTGGGATCGTCTGGGTCAGGCTCTAAGTGAATAATGACTTTGCATTCGAACCTCCTATATGTTCATTAACACGTGAGATGGTAAAGTGACATTACAAAATGAGGAGGATGGATCCCCAAGACTCTCAAATTGATTTCAGTGTGGACCTTGTTCTCTGTGTAATTGAATTACTCATTTACTGTAGGTCATTTCTATTTTCTGTCTGTTGGTTTCAGTTTAACCTGAGATGAAAAAAGTGTGACACCTTGAGACTCTCTCTGGTATATTGCCAGCTTTCTACTCTGTGTGAAAGCGGAACGAAGATTCCCGGAATAAGCAAACAGAAGTTTAGTAGGCGCTGACGCCACCCACAGCTCTCAGCCAATCAGAACATTCTAGCGTGGGTCACGCGCTCAATTCTCGCACGCTCTTTTTGCGCTTACACCAGGCGCTGCTGTTTAAAAGGTGTCGCCGGTTGATGATGTCACTGAATGCCACTCCTCGCGGTTTACAGAAATGACAGTGGGAAATGTTCTCCAACTGGAATGACAGCGAAATCAAAGCAATTCTAATAATTTGGGTGGATGAAGACATTTGTCACCACATCAGAGGAACAGTTAGTGACACCGTCACATATGAAACAATTACCGCCATGTTTACAATGGCGCAGCTGTTTAATGTCACCCAAAAAAACGATATTTTGAAAACTCTGTGTGAATAGTTCTTTTCCGGTAATATTGAATTGAAAAATCCTTTATTAGTCCCACGGCGGGGAAATATGCCGTAATGGCAGCGCTTGTGTGAAGTCTTTACCGGTAAAGTCGCTCTGGTATTTTTTTCTGCATTTTTCCTGCATTGCTGTGTGAAAGGGACTAATGACTGTTGACGAAAAGGACTTCGCTACATTGGAATCATGTTTCTAGTTTGCTCCACGCAAATGTTTGCTCTTTACGTGTTAATGTGAGAAGTGCATCATCAGCCCTGTCACTCTGCGAGCTGTGTCAGCTGTGACCACTGGCAGGCAGAGTCGTTTGGTCAGCAGCGACGAGCGGGGATAAGCCGGGGGGAAGCACGCCATATTGGCTCGATTCCCATCAGACCTGCTTGTGCCCGCAAAACCTTCTCAAGCTCGGTCGCACTCATTTGGCGTAGACGATTTAGTTCTGTTCATTTTCCCGCGAGGGGATGCCGAGCACTCAACAGGATTGCTTGAACACACACAGACACACACCTCTACCCTCTTCAACTATTCACAATCTGGTTTGTTCCGGTGGCTGTTCCAAGAAATGAATACTTTTTTTCATATTTAATTCATTTTTTTGTGCTCATTTTATCATATTTGCGGGTCCTAGTGTCTTCATCAGGTCACTGCACGTCACAAAATGTCCCCACCTGCTGTGTTAACCCCTGACGTGCTAAAATGGATCAACCATGTTGTCCACCCCCTAGTAGTGTCCAACTGTCAAAACGCATTTTGCAGTTATATCGAAAGTCTTGTGGGCTGCAGTGTGAAACTCAAGTCTTTACAAAGGAAGAATTTAAATGTATTATTTATGGAAAATTATTAGCGCGATGTTTAGGTAAGACGTATCCCTTTTGTTAGAACAGAAAAGATAGATGAAAATAAGTACATATTTAGTAATAACTCATGTAATATCTCCAACATCAAATCATGTAAAAAAAAAAAGACGCTTCATTTTTCACACTTATTGTGCTTCTAAAAGCCAAAGTAAAGTACATTTTAAAAAGAATGTAGTTTCAGAGCTCGACTCCCAAGAGGTTAAATAATCCGTTTCTATTTTTCTTTAGACACATAATCACTTTGAATATTGGAACCAGTGAGCTTCAAGTTTAGTATTGGCTATGAGACATTGTAGGCTCTAAAAGTGTCCAGCTTATGGTGATAATCAGTGTAACATTTGTATGTACTGTCCACTTTATTTTGGCTACTATAGACACTTTAAACTGGTCACAACTAGTAACTAGTGTTTTTTTTTGTTCACTGAGTCACATATTTGTATTTCTACTCATTTTATATCTTTTTTGTACTGTATTTTTTGCATTTGTATCTTCATAGTTTCTTTTGTATTTCATTCAAAATTTGTATCTTATTTTTACAATATTTTATTATTTTATATTCTTATCTTGTATCTTGTTTTTTTAATCATATTTCTTGCTTTAGTATGCATCCACTCACTCCAAAACTCCTCCCATGTTTAAATGCTGGACAATTGGAAAATACATTTCACCTCAAGTTGTACCATGTAGAATGTGAATGTGATAAACAAAAATCTGTTGGATAAGACATTTTTTAACTAATTTTAACTAATTACTAGCTTCTTTGCAATTTTGTGAATAAAATATTTTTCTAATTGTAATCTAATTAAATCTAACTGTAAAAAATGTGACGTGCTGTTTACTTGAAAAAAGTTTGCTAACATATTACACAAATTATTTTTAAGTAGTTTCTCAGAGCTTACTTTTTAAGTAGAACATACTTGATAAAATTAAGTAAAAACCTTGAAATATTCAGCCTGACATTATTAATTTAACATTTCTTAGTGGATTGTGCTTTTTCATTTGAGAAAATAAATGTTCTCAATTTTTTTTTAATTATTGATGGTTAGAATACTGGATTGGCAGAAGAGCAACTTTTCATATTTTAGATAATCTTATCTATTAAGAACTTTAACAGTCGGGAAGCAAAAACCTCACATAGTTGGAGATTTAAACAAAGTGAAATCCTTGAGCCTCATCCTCAATCTGAAGAGCAGTAGACACATTGATGGTGAGACGGTTATTTACATTATTTACATTTAACATATATTATCATCTTTTAAGATAAATCGCTTCAATGTTTATGCTTTATTTTAAAGTTTAAAAAGAGTTAAAGAACTGCAAGCAACACATGCAAGCTTCTCATTGGCTCTCCCAAGGAACAAGCTCATCTGATGATTTGGAGCTGCGGATTCTTTTTCCTCTTAATTAAGCACTGTCCTCTTAACGGACTCCACTTTCCCTCTTCATATGCTGTTCATAAAATTGGCAATTGATGACTTCAGGTGTTGCGATTCATATGACTGTGACTCATTAAAACTGCAAACCAATTGAACCAATTCTCTTAAAATAAATGTGTATTCTCTTTTTCTCAAATTTTTAGTCGAAATGGTTTCTTAAATTGACACCAAAATTACACTGGTTTACTTAAAAAAGAGGTGAAATGTACCGTAATTTTCACCATATAAGACACACCCAAATTTAAAGGAGGAAAATCTCGAATTTTATTGTATTGTACTGCCTTGTTTTGGATTTGTTTTAGATAATCTTAAGATATATTTATAAAAAACCAAATGTATTTTAAATAAAAATTGTAAAAAAAAAATACAGTCGTTTAGATTTGACCACTCAATAAACATAAAGTGATTTATGCTGCATTCATTTATACATTTGTTGGAGTAATTAAACAACGTGGGTTGTGTGTGGCATGGCCTGAGTAGATCTGCTGGCGGAAGCCCCTCTCCCACTGCTATAAGTACCACTCGGGTCATTAGCGCAGACAGACAGAAACATTACTAGACACGACACACAGCTTACACTGTGATGTATTGATCCGCCGTGAGTACTCAGGGCAGGAAGAAGGACTATTTGCTTTAAAGTTCAATTTCTCTACACTACTGTTAGTGTTGTAACCGCAGGAGCGATCGATATCTGGAGAAGCCCAGTGTCACCAGATATATTCACCCACTCACAGACATCATAATACTGTCTGGCCTCAGATGCTCACACTCGTATCAGTCTGTGTGTCTTCTACCTCGGAACCAGGATTATAGACAGACTACTATAGACTAGCAGTAACTAAAACAACACATAATTGTAATCAGTGTTGGGTAAGTTACTTTAAAAAAGTAACTAATACTAATTACTTATTACTTTACATTTTTGTAATTAAATTACTTTTCTAATTACTGTGTCTAAAAAGTAACGTAAATACTGAATAAGTAATTTAACCTATTCCTATAAAATTCCTATAAACCTTCAAAGAATAAATAATTTAAAGACATACCAGTAAAACATGAAATAGTTGAGCCTTTTAGCTTTCTGAATTATCTTTATTACATTCTATAAAACATTCTATAATAAATAAAGTTATTCGTAGCTAATGTTACCTTCCTATAGGTGATAAACAAAATTTCTGAAAAATAAAATATATTCTGCAACAATAAATGTCTTTTCCACCAAGTCACCCTCAATCGTTCATTATGCTTCAGAAACGTTCAAACTCTTTCTGCTGCCAAGTTAAATCAAGATTAGCCGCTCAGCTGAAGTTTTGCGGTGTTCATCATCTTCCGTGTCGTCTGTGTTTAGCTGCCGTTTCAGCGCTTCAGCAGATATTCACGTTTTTGACGGCGGCCGACAGTGTTTTCTCCACAGAAAGTATGAAACACAAGTATCATTCCGCGTGTTTCAATACAGTGGAGTGACTTGAATATTGTCATTACGAAAAACAGTCACTACGTAGCTCCTGCAGCCGAGTCCCTAGCTGGACGTCTCCACTTTAAATACGACTATAGCAAACTGTCGCAAATCACGTGCACCAGCAATGAAGCAATTTTGAAGCGCAAAACTAAGATTTTATAAAAAGAAGATAGATTAATCAAGTTCAGTTATTTAGCGCTTTTCTTAGTCCGAGACCAACGCAAAAACGCTATGTGAAAAAGTCTTTGAAAAAGAAAAATGTCTATTAATAAAATTAATAAATGAAATTCGAATTTAATTATTTTATATTGTAGCGCAAGTACATTGTAAGTAACTGTAATTAAATTACTTAAAAATGAACAGTAATTTGTTACATTACTTTTTAATTGAAAAAGTAATTTTATTACAGTAACGCGGTACACCAAACACTGACTGTAATCAACGAAGATTAGGAAAAAATGATAAATGAATAAATATATGTGTACATTATATAAAGAGTATATAGTGTAAATAAATATAGCTAAATAGTAAATTCTAAAGTATAACTAAAGTATAACTAAAATGTTACACAATTGTAAATAAAAAAAAGTTCAAGTTCAAGTTCTGAGCATTTGTAAGGGGCTTTTCACAGTTTTAACTGTCTCAAAGCGCACGTGTTAATATGTAAGAGAATTGTGGCTTTTTATTAATTTGATCGTCTGGTTGTTGGTGTTAAGTAAATGGCTATGATTATCACTAAGACTATGACAAGACAAAGACAAAGACCAGTGAGCAAGCACATATGCAACCGTGGCCAGGTAAAAAACCTCTCTAACGAGGAAAAAACCCTGAGGAGAACCCTCTGGCATTCTAACTCTACAAAATCAATACGTTGGTTGTTGCGCGCCATTTTAATGATGGTTCCGGAAGGTGTTTCCCTCCTCAGTGGGGAAAGAGGCAGCTCCATTTCTCCACATAAATAGCGTCATCAGGTCTACAGAGGTCCAGGAGGCATCACTGAGAAGATGAACACACACAAAAAAACAAAGCAATTAGAAAAACTTGAAATACCAATATTAACGATTTTGACAGTTATAGGAGGTGCAGGTGTGATTCGGTTTTGAGCACTAAACTAGGCAGCCTTTCTATACGATTATATAAATTTTTTCTGATGAGAGCACAACATTTGAGGAGTAGTGCGTCAACTTGTGATGATCTAGATTGAGCAGGAAAATCGAGACCGAAACGAAGCTTTCAAAGCTTTTATTTTAACCAAGTCACTGAAATAATGATGATGATGATGATAATAATAATAATAATAATAATAATAGTAATAATACTAATAATACTAATCAACCAAAACTGAGTGCATCTTCAAATCAAACAATAAAACCCACACCCATCTAACTAAACCCCAGTCACCAAACCTGCATATATAAACCAAAACCAAAACTGAATTATTTTGCGTGTTACGTGTTATCTTTGCGTACTGTTATAAGTGTCAGTGTTCATTTAGTGCATTTATGTTTATTCATTGATCCAACGCTACAATATCAAAAGTACATACAACAAAAGTACAGGTAGGAATGTTTGTACGATCAAGTAGGAGAAGAAACGATAGATATAACACATTTTTAACGCTCATGTAGTAGAAAAAGTAGAAAAATCTGAGCGGAGAACAGTTCAGCAGTGACATAGTTTTAACGCGCACGCGCAGTGCGATGGTTAGGAACAACTGAGCAGTCACGTATGTTCTAATGTGCATGCGCACGTGCTAGCTAAGAACAACTGAGCAGTGACGTATGTTCTAACGCGCATGCTCAGCGAACAGTGTAGGAACTTCTGAGATGTGGGAAACATTTTCAGAACACCGGCTCCTCTTAACACAACTGATTGCTGCCCACAGCTGACACCTCCCTGCCGGCGGAGCGTGATGGCGCCACGAACAGCTGATTCCCGGTTTTCTGCGACTCGACACAGAGAGACAACACACCACTATTAGCAAACAAACAAATAAATGATCCCCAACATAGGAGATTGTAACAGTTACTATAACAGGTCAATATATGCTTAGTTGAAGAGATGGGTCTTCAGTCTAGACTCAAATTGACTCACTGATTCTGAGTCTCGAATTGGACTAGGCAGAGCATTCCATAGTTTGGGTGCTAAGTATGCAAAAGATCTTCCTTCCTTATAGATTTTAGAGATTTGCGGCCGAAAGAGAATTAAAGCTGGCCTGAGTTTTGAGAGTGCAGACATAGTAGTGTAGGCTCGTAGTAAGTGATGAGCTCACTGAGATATAGAGGAGCTAAACCATTTAGTGCTTTGTAAGTGATTAAGAGAATTTTAAACTGAATGCTATATTTAACAGGTAACCAGTGTAGCGACCTTAACACTGGAGTAATATGGCTACACTTTTTTTGTTTTGGTGAGTAATCTAGCAGCTGCATTCTGAACTAACTGAAGTTTATCTATTAGTTTGACAGAAGAACCTACCAGAAGACCATTACAGTAATCTAACCTGATCATAAACGCATGTATCAGTCTTTCTGCATCTGGTCGAGAGAGCATGTGACGCAGCTTTGAGATATTCCTGAGGTGAAAAAATCCAGTTCTACAGACGTGTACGTGACTTTCAAAAGAGAGTTTGCTATCTAAAATCACACCTAAGCTTTTCACTTTTGGTGAGGATGAGATTTCAAGCCCGTAAAGATTCATACTGTATTCAGGTGCATCAGAATTTTTTATCGCACAATAAAAAAAAATCCCCCCGGGTAATCTATCCTCAAAGCAGGCATCGTCCATCCAAGTTGTAGCTGAATCCTCCAGCTAGCCTGGCCCCAGGATACCGTTACGTCAGAGGACGCTGCTCCGGGGAGCGTACTGAGCTTATCATCATCACCTAATCAGAGCGTCAATCTACACTGCAGTGGAATCGATGTAGCGTCGAAAAAATCCTCTTTGCTTCACAGAAAATTCAACATTAAGGTGCTTCCAGACGGAATCATGACAAGTGAAAGTTAATTTGCACTCTGTGCGATTTGGAGTTTGCTTAATGCCGGAGCTCTACCAGTCTGAAATACCACCTGAAGGCCAATCACCAGTCGGCGCTAGCGGACGAGGCGAGGCCGAGCACTAGTGCGGAGAGCGGTCAGCGCCGGCGTCAGAGAACAATCCAGGAATGCACTCAAGCGATGCCGGTCAGTGCAACGCTTTCTGCCCGGCTAACGAACCTTTTGGCCCAGTGGATATCCACCAGCTGCCAGCCCATAAGCGTGGTGGAAGACGGCCGCCTCCAGCGTCTTCTCCAGGTGGCCACGGGCTACCTCACTTACAGGCTACCGGCCAGGCGGACCATCATGAGGAGAATTCACGACCAGCATGCCGCCGAGAGAGTCACCAAAGCCGGGAAGCTGGAAGAGGCTTGTTGGGTGGCGCTTTCGGGCGACCACTGGACCTCCATAAGTAACAACAACTACCTGGGCGTGACTGCACACCTGATCGACTCTGGCTGGGAACTTCACTTTAGGTGAGGTGGGTCAAGTTCAGTGTTTTTTTACTTTATTTTTTCCAAATTGACATTATCAACCAGTTTTGACAACCACACCGATTGTCTGTTCATTAGGCGTGATGAAAATTGAGGAGCGCCACTTTGCCGAAGCGTGCGCCAATCAGTTCATGGACGTGGCTAAAGACTAGGGGATCGTTGACAAAGTCAGCACAGTTGGCACGGACAGCGCCCCGAGTATGGTGGCTGCGGGGAGGCTACTGCCCCTCGAGCACACCCCCTGCGTCGCGCACGTCATGCAGAGGGCTGTCGTCATCTCCCTCTGGGAAGGTGGATTCGAGGCTGCACTGACTAGAGTCCGTAAAGTTGTGGGACATTTCAGGCACAGCCCGGCCAACTCGGATGAGCTGAACCTCCAGCAAGCCTCGCTCGAGCAGGATCAGGAGTGCCTCGTGCAAGACGTTAAAACGTGGTGGAACTCAACGCTAGAGATGATAAGGCGAGTGCTTCGTAACAGGGAAGCTCTCCAGGCAACACTGTCTCAGCAGAAGCACTGCCTGGCCCTCCCGACGAGCGCAAACTACAAGAGACTGTCCAGGCTTCCATTGAAGATGTGTACTTTTCTCCCTTTTCCTCACTTCTCGTTTATTCACCCAAGGTTGGGACGGCTTTGGATCAATGTTTTAAGGACCTACTATGCCTGAGCCGAGCAGAGAGGAAGCCAGTGTGGCTTGTGAGGATAAGTGAGCTGGTGAAGGAAAAAGAACCGGCTCCTCCAACACCCATGGAGGAGATCCCCGAGTCCAGGCACAAATTAGCCCTGCTGCTCACACGGTCAGACTCGGACTCGGAGTCAGAAGACATTACAAATTACAAAATATTTTTTTTTTCTTTTTTTTTTTAATATTACTATTACGGGACTTTTAACTTAAACCGATCTGGCCATCATACCCGAAGGGTTAACAAAGATGCTTCAACTATTGGATGTGTCGATAAACAAGCCGTTTAAAGACCATCTGCGTCGGTTTTACAACAACTGGATGGCCGGAGCTAATCACGAGATGACAAAAGCTGGCAATATCAAGAAGCCAAACTTGGACACAATCTGCCAGTGGATCTTAGGGTGTGCTCACATTGCTCGATCCGTGCTTGGGTACGATTGTCCCCCCCTCTCTACTCCCCCGCTGGCCCGCGCTGCACTCTCATTAGGTTTTGGCGACCATGCTTCAGGACGCTTACGTTGCGATGTTTTAAGTAATACAAGTAGTTGCCGGTAGATGTCATAGGTTTTCATCATAATTTGTCACTGAATGTTGGAAAAGTTAGAAAAAATACGAACAAAATCAAAACACGTTCGTGCGTTTTCTTGGAATCCAAAGGAGATGAAATGTATATGTTATTAAGCATATAGATGGGGACAAAACATTCATTATTATGGTGCAACGGTTTCAATATAAACAGGAAGACCTGCACTTTCACTGAAGCAGTGGATTCTGTCGCTCTGGTGAGTTTTTGGCTTATCATTTAAATTGTTTGGTCTGCGGAGCTTCACAGCCTTGCAAAATCACTTGATTAATAGATCAATTGCTTTTGTTGCACATAAACGTGCTGCTCGTGTGAGGAAAGACCGGCATTTCCAACGCACTGGACAGAACTTAAGATGAGCCGATGACGTCAGCGTTGTGTCTTGTTCCTCTGAGAGCAGCTCATAGAGTAAAACAGGTACGATAATAATTTCTTATAAATCGGATATTAATAGTCACTTGTTGCAGCGGTAAAAAAAACCCTAGCTTTTTATTTTTTCTAGACTACCGCTGTTTGTGCAATGTCTAGCGTAAAAAATGAACTTACTCGTTTTCATTTCGTTTATTCGCAGGTGTCAAGACAAGTAAAACACACCACCTGAAACATCTATGCATGTTCCTCGTTCGCACCGTTCAGTATAATGCTGTTGTGCTAGATAAAATGGATAAAAAGTATTAGGAAGGACGAATGTTTTAATTCGCCAGTGTCAAGATAAAACGTTTTTATCTGGCCATCTGAAAGATCTACGCGAGTCCCTCCTTCGCATCGTTCACTTTACACAAACGCGTTTGTACTTGAAAATTGTTAATAAATAATATTAGAAAAGACTACATGTTTCCAATTATTTGTGATTGCTCCTTGTAAGAACGGCAAGCCTGTCGTGGCTGAGCCCGCTGCACTCCCGCCGTCATTACACTCCGGACTTGAAATATCGAAAAATGAGCGCCTTAAAATACGCAAATTTTTGAAATCGCCGATTATAAGCACCGTTCAAGTTTTTTAGTTTCGAATATTTGAAAATAGGGGGTGCTCATTTTCGCGTAAATACAATATATATATGAGGGCTGAGTGAACATATGGGCTGAGTGGGGGTCTCTATCGCCTCAGTGAATGACAAGGGCAGACTGTCCTTTCTCCCTGCTGTGACAAAGGGTCACCAGGAATTTATCGCTACACCCTATATGCACTCACCTGGTTGACGTGACACGGCACGGCTTTTGAATGCTTTTTAAAGCTTTTTAATGTTAATATTTAAACTTGTACCATGTGTGTGTGTGTGTGTGTGTGTGAGAGAGAGTGCGTGTGTGTGCTTGTGGCTCACTGTCAGGATGGCAACATACATAAAAAAGAAAAAACTAACATACTTGTAAATGCTAATAGAGAAAAGAAAGAAGAACTATTGTTCTGCATCTTCCTGACCAGGATAGTAGAGAAGAGAAAAAGAACAGAAGAGACAAGATTTGAAGACAAGTGTGAAGCCGCACACTTCCTGCATCGCTCACTAGAGGGAGCTGCTCGTCAATTCATATG
>MU204315.1:812712-848128 GCA_017309775.1 Paedocypris sp. Pulau Singkep
CTCAATTGCTATTTTATAGAGCATAGTACAGTGATACCAGCTAGTAATATAGAAAACAGATTGCCTGCTCAGCCATGTGGATCAGACTGTTACAAGACTGTGGAGAACCTGTAGTCTCCTGAGGAGGTCCGGTGGTGGGCTTCACTAAACCAACAAACCCAAGCGTTTTCCTCATTCTTGACAGGCAGCAGCTGACTAGGTTGAGAAGATGTCGGCATTTCAACGCTTAGACGTGCTACGCTTTTAACGTGTCGCGGAGGTACTGAATTATGGTTTTTAGAAGGACAACCAGTTTTAATAATTAAGTAAATTAATAAGACGATTAAAACGGCAGATGACGAAAGTTCTTGGAATTGTCGTTTTTATTTGGATGAAGAGATTTCCCGGATTTTTCAGGCACAAAATAATAATTATTAAATTATTAGGACTTTTAGTTCTGGCTAAATTATGCTAATTTACTCCTTAAAATGCAATGTTTTTCATTTAACAAGCCTAACTTGTGACTCGAAGACACTTCAGTGTCGTTTTACTTAAAAATAATAAAATATAATCTATTCTAGCGATCGGAACTACACTTCCCATAATCTTTCGCTGCTCACTCAGGGAGGCATTTGGTCTCCCATGAGCCTTTGCACGCCAGACTAAAGCTGACTGAGCTAAAACATTTATCATTTTGATTAAAAAAAAAGAAAAACAGTCAGTCTCAGTCAAACTCATTTGTGCAGAAAAGTTCAACGGCTAATTCACGTTCACGTGATTTAGGTGATAAACAGCATCCATTACCTCGTTTGCCCAAGACATTAAAAACGGTAAAAAAGATTTTGACATGTCGTACACAATCACTGTGTAACGAGTAGCGTTAAGTGTCCATTCAAATGTAGTACAGTCTATAGATACTCACAAATGTAGTCAAGTAGAGAGTAAAAGGTGCTAATAATTTTTCATACTCAGTACAATTACAAAGTAGCCAAAGTAAATTGACAAAGTCCAGTTAATTACCTCCTAATTACACCACTGCTAAGGAGTTTAAAGAGACTACTACTGGAAAGTTGTTTCTACATGGCGAGATGCAGAGCCAGGGATCAAAGTGACATCAAACGGACATTTAATGACGAAAACAGGACGAAAGCTTGAAATACAGAGGTACAGGACGAAGTGCAACATTAATGACTGACAGAGGAGGAAGGCATGGGTGAAGACTTAAATAACAGACAGATGATGTAAACTAGTAACAGATGATGACTCCAGACAAGTGTTATGCCCCTGGCTGCCTAGTGTTTGAGGCGCTAAAATGTAAGAAATCAAAGTCCGCTGTTAAGAAGTGATCTCTGAAATCTTTTAATGACCAGATTTCTTGCCAGGAAGGAGGTGACAGACCAAAAGAACAAATTTATTAACCCCAAACTAATTGCCCTAAAATATCACCTGGAAAACAAAGATGCAAAGTGAACTTCCCTAACTCCCTGTCTAAAAACAATAATAAAAAAAAAACATGGCCGGGTCCCATCACCACCAAACATATACACTTTCAATAATCAGATCTCAGAACAATTACATATGAAGCGTTTGCGAGAGCCAAGGGTTGATGGCCTTTTATGCTGTCAGCCAGGTATTGACAAGAAGGACGGCCATCAATTTCTTAGTCACTGCCTACAAATAAAAAAAAAGCCTCTTCTGGGCATAACAACAAGGTAAAGTTGAACATTTGAGTGAAGCAAAGTGAGTGAGATTCTTAATATAACAAGCCATATCGAAATTGTGAACACACACAAACCTGAAGCAGTGAGCAGCCTAAGGAAAGGAAAAGAAAGGAAAGTGAGGTGATGGCAATATGGTCACTAGTGACCATACTTAATTTGTGCTCATTTAACATTTAACCCATCTGTGAAAGTGCACATACACACAGTGAAGTGAACACACACACAAACCCGGAGCAGTGGGCAGCCTAAGCCGTGGCGCCCGGGGGGCAGTGTCTTGCCCAAGGACACTTAGTTGCAGAACCAGTGGTAGGGGGGATTCGAACCTGCAACCTCAAGTCCAAGTCCCCAACCACTAGACCACAATCCACAGCACTTAATGTCAAACCTACAGTGAAACATGCATACACTGTAAAAAGTGTCTTGTTGGATCAAAGTAAAAAAATTGAGTCGACTGATCAAATTTCAGTCAACTGAAATTGGTCCATTTAACAGATAGACAGCAATCACACCTCCCATTATGGGAATTTTTAACATGTAAAAATGCAGCCGAGTCTCTGCTCACATAACGAGACACATTGATTGGTTGTTTACATAATTACCTTATTAAAACATCTATTGTTTCCTTTTAATAATAATAATAATAATAATAATAATATGAGTATTTGTAGGGCGCTTTTCACAGTTTTAACTGTCTCAAAGCGCACGTGTAAATATGTAAGTATGTGTTGCTTTTTATTCATTTGATCGTCTGGACTGTTGGTGTTAAGTAAATGGCTGCGGTTATGACAAGACAAAGATTCCGGTCGTACAACACTTGGCGCTCAGGAGATGAGGGGAGAAAAAAAAAAAAAAAACAACAACAAAGCAATTAGTAAAACTTCAAGTACCATATCTAAGATTTTGACAATTTTCTGAAGGTGCAGGTGTAATTCAGTTCCGAGCACTAACTAGGCAGCCTTTCTATGCGATATATTAATATTTTCTGTAAGTTATTATAACAGGTCAATATACGCCTTGATGAAGAGACGCGTCTTCAGTCTAGACTTAAATTAACTCACTGATTCTGAGTCTCGAATTGGACTAGGCAGAGCATTCCATAGCTTGGGTGCTAAGTATGCAAAGGATCTTCCTCCCTGGTAGATTTTAGAGATTCACGGTATTATAAGCTGGCCGGAGTTTTGAGAGCGCAGCAGTCGTGTAGGCTCGTAGTAATTGATGAGCTCACTGAGGTATAGAGGAGCTAAACCGTTTAGTGCTTTGTAAGTGATTAAGAGAATTTTAAACTGGATGCGATATTTAACAGGTAACCAGTGTAGCGACATTAACACTTCAAGACACATCACTTAAATTGCTCCTTCTTAAAACTGAACAAGATCATGTAAATGTGTTTATAAAGTTTTAAAGTTGTTAAAGAGTTAAAAAAATGCATACAGCACATGCAAGCTTCTCATTGGCCAATTCTCATTAGCCAATCCAAGAAACAAGGTGTTCTCTTCTCATCACCATCTGGATCCAAAGCACATTTTTACTTTATTTCAAAGAAATGTATTTACTTTACACTAAAAGACTCACTTTTTATTTGGATGAAGCACACATTTTACATTAAACTGATGGTTAGACAGAAAATTAAAGCTTTGAGTTAGATCATGTATAAAAATGTATTCAAAGTAACGACACGCCTTTGGCACTTTTTACAGTGTAGTTTGAGTTAGATCAAATATCAAAACTTCTTTAAAGTAATGACACCCCTTTGGCACTTTTTACAGTGTAGCATTGTAATGCTGTGGGGGTGTTTCATTGTGTTTGATACTGTGGCGATCCGCTGGAGTGTGTGTTCCTGCAGGGGTTGCTTCCCACAAGGTGTGTGACGACCCAGCAGGGGGTGTGGGGTCACAGCTGGGGGGTTAGGCAATGCCTTCCCACAAGGCACTGCAGGTTGTGTTTTTTGTGAGATTTGTGTTTTTAAGTGTTATTTTTGGTGTTGAAACTTGTATTTTATGTAGATCTGTTTGTGTCATTGTGTTGTGTCTGATGTTCTGTTTGTTGTAAAATGTAAAACCTACCGTTTATGCTGTGTGTAGCCAGCCTAATAGCATGGCTGGTGTTACTGTTGTGCTGTAGATGTGTGTGGTACGAGTGTGCGTGAATTAACGCAGTGCTTTAGATAAAGACCACCACAACCAAGCAGTCTCTGTGTGATGTCAGCGGACACTTGGAATCGTGCCATGCATTTGAGCACGAATATCTAGAAGACATCAGCACTTCTCAGGAATGGAAATGCCAACTCACGAAATTGTTACAGTACTAAGAGTCTCATCAGGGGTGAAGGAAACATGAGAAAGGAAGACAGCTACAGACAGTCTACATGAAAACATTGTTTGGGTGAACATTTTGTCTTCCAGCATGACAACAAGCCAAAACAGGACGGACTTCTGGTGAAGAAAAACCTCCACGTGAGTGTAGAGTTGTGCACAAACACCCAACTTGAATCCAATTTGACACAATAATGTCCAAAGTTTGCACCAGATGACCCACAAATCTTTGACCCACCGTTTTTGAATTTTTAGTTATACTTTGCTTTTTCCAGTATGTATTACAAATGTCAATGAGGTTTAGAAACGCAATGTTTATAAAATTATCTCTGCTAATTCATTATTTTAAAAGTATTCGGAAAAATCTTCAACTGAATGAGTGAGTGTGTGTGTCATTACACAGCAGTTGTACTTGGAAAAAAGAATGTATATTAGTGTTATAGTGGGAAAAGGGAAATGGCGTGTCCCAGTGGGCAGTGGCGGGATGTGAAAAGTTCCTTTTTCAAACCACAGCGCAAGGCTTTCTGCCAAGAGAAGCCACAACTGACCCTTTAGGCATTGCCACTGTTTTCCATAATTGATCTGAATAATTAATCATTGTTTTAACTTTATTGCCAGGTTCCATAATGAGCACTTTATGGAACTTGGAATGTGTCTTGGTGTAATTGGTGCTTCACGACATACAATCAATTGCTCAGACAGAACCATGACATAAAGTGACAGTGCACATCAGGGGAAGGAGAGATATAAACATATAACATAAACATAAACAGATATAAACAAATTCTGTACAGTGTGTTGGTCTAAGTGGCAGTAGAAGTCAGTGTATTGAGGTGGGGGGGGGGGGGTCAGCTGTTGGGAGTTTGGACCAAGTTCAGTAGGTTGACTGCGGTGTGGAAGAAGCTGTTGCGGTGGCGTGAGGTTCTGGTCTTGATGGTCCGGAGCCTCTTGCATGAGGGGAGGAGCTGAAAGTGTTCGTGACCGGGGTGTGAGGGGTCGGCCACTATCCTGGCTGCCCGTTTCCAAGTCCTGGAGGTGTGCAGCTCTTGGATAGATGGAAGGTGACAGCCAATGACCTTCTCTGCAGAGTGTATAACATGCTACAGCTTTGCTTTGTCTCTGGTCGTGGTGCCAGTGAACCAGACTGAGATGGAGGATGTGAGCACTGATTCTATGATGGCAGTGTAGAAGTTCACTAGCATCTTCGTGGGGAGGCAGAACAGCTGCCTCGGGAAGTACGTCCTCTGCTGAGCCTTCTTAGTGATGGAGCTGATGTTCCGCTGCCACTTGAGTCCTGGCTGATGATGGTGCCTAGGAAACGGAAGGACTCCACAGAGGTCACTGGTGTGTCACAGAGGATGATGGGGGAGCTGGTTTCTTCCTGAAGTCCACTGTCATCAGAGTGTTGAGCTACAGGTTAGAGCTGCACCATGACATCAGACTGGCTATCATGCTCCAGTAGGCTGACTCATCTCCTTCAGAGATGAGGCCAATGATGGTGGTGTCATCAGCAAACTTCAGGAGCTTGACAGACTGATGTTCAGACATGCAGCAGTTTGTTTTTGAGAACAAGTGGGACTTTGCTCATTTTTATTTACATATATATTCACTGAAATATTGACAAGTGTTGTGGTTTACTTTTGTCAAGATGATGTCTCTACGCTGCGCCTTAAGATCTTGCCTTCTAAAAGTTTTAACGTGGCCAAAGCAAAATCCAATAATGTGTTGAGTAAGTGCAGTATTATAAGTCTTAGTACATTTGAAGGGTACGTACTTGCCATGTGGTTCTTTAAGAGTTGCCTCGTTGTGTTTACTATGTGAGATGCAGTAAGTCCTCACCTTTTGTCATTTTATCACTCTCCCTGGCGTGGAACGGAAGCCAATAAATCACACTGGTTCTTTCGGAAAAACACAAATTGACACACAAGCTCATAAATTGAGGATTTACTGCTTAAGATAAGTGGGGGAAATTGGTTGTGTGTTTTGAGCCAATCAGTGATCCATTTTATTTGATTTTCCAGGTCCTTAAAAACATTACCTCTCACGGTCATAATATGATAGTGCTGTATCATTCCAGGCCAGTGTTTAAGCGGTCCCATCGTAAATGTTTAAAATGAAAAACACAAGTACGTCTACACAGCCGCACTAGCTATGCTAACCATGTTTGTAGCATTCCGCTCCTTCTTTAACATTGTGAATCCACACTTTCTTTTCACATAGGCTGTGGTTGTAGTTTTCTTTTGAACTTTGTAAAATTTGTAAAGATTGTACTTTGTAGAGATAAAAGTTAATTTCATTGTTCACGTTTCCTCTTCTCAACGGGGACAAACCACCCACTTAGCTTTAGATCAGAAGCTCAGGCAAGTATTGAACAGAAAATGCTGCCCACTGTCACGGACTCTGGCTCATAGCCGAGTTGATCTTTTATTTTGAAATTTGTCACAGACTCTGGTTCTTAGCTTTCACTTTTACTTTGAAACTTTGTTTACATCCGGGTTCATTGCGCAATCATTTTGTCTCGCTTTCCTGCCCAGCTGTTCATCATTTTGTAATCACTTGTGAAATCAGCTCTTTTACTCCAGCTCTTCACCTGCTTCTTTTCCAGATTTGTCATCTAGTCGTTATTATCTAGCCTCATTCTTGTTTTGATCTAGTCTTGTCATCCGTTGCTTGAGTTCACATTTTTGTATATCAAGACTTGCCCGGTTTTGACCAAGGCTCTAGTTTTGACTACTCGTTAGCCTAGCGATTTTGCCCCGTTTGCTCGTTGCTCTCCATGTTCCGACCTCTACCTGCCTGACCACAGTTTTTGGAATAAACCCTTGACCGTTAACCCTTGAGGGATCATTCTCGTCCGTGCTGTACGTAGGTCCTTCACCCAGCCTAGCGACAGTCCGCGACACCCAAAATCTTTGAGTCACGCATCTATGATTATTGAATGCATTTGCATTGTAATAAAAAAAAACAATAATTTTCAATGTAATTATTTACGGCAACATTTTGATGATTTAGTCCTAAACCATTAAAAATGTCCTTTTTACTGTCAATTTTTCACTTTGAATTACTTTTATTTTGATACTTCAAGTAGTTATCAAACCATTACTTTTACTTGAGTAAACTTGAACAAACACTTGCACTTCTACAAAAGAGCTGTAAGGGTTGTTGGCTGCGGTGTGTTGTCTGTCTGGGAAGCTGGTTTGAAGCCATCAAACAGTATCAAGACCACTTGTCACATGCTTCCTTCACACCACATTTACTCTACCTTTTTTCCATTTAATCCATAATTGTTTGCTTAATACATTTATACGTATCTGTTTTGATAAATGACCTTCCCAACTAAAGGTCAAGCTTAAGGTATGAACTGAAACACCGCAAAAACTACAGCTTCTAGTCACCCAATCAATAGATAGATAGATAGACAGATTTTTCAGAACTAATGATGTCAAAATACAGCTAGTATACAGTTTGTGTTAAAACTGTGTGTAAAATTGATCATTAAATAGACATTGTTAATTTACTTAAGTGCTTTTTGGCTTCTTTGTACAGAGTATCAAAGATACAAGCTACTTTTACTCCCTACTCGACTACATTTGAATGGACACTTACCGTTACTCGTTACAGTGTGATTGTGAGTGACAAGTTGACATTATCATTACGAGGTGATATCTCCATCTGCAGGATGATGAAGGCACTGGATGCTATTTGTCAGCTAAATCACCTGAACGTGAATAAGTGCTTTAAGTAATTTGCACATTTGAGTTTGACTGAGACTGACATTTTGGGTTTTTTTTTTACCTGCCATTTTGAAAGTGTTACGTTCATGCCGGATAGTAAAGAGAGGGTTGGTGTGAGCGTGCAAAGATGAGAGGCAGACTGAGCACTGAGTTGGTGGAAAAAGTGGTGAAAAAACGGGATACTGATACTGTCGGGGAATGAAGATGAGTCGAAGAGGGAAGACGAATCACGAACTGAAGACGAGGGAAAGTCTGTGCGTAGAAATCCACAATCGAGGAACAATCATGTCGACAGACAATGATAAAGTAAACTGTGGCAGTTTACAGTATATAGTGCTGGAATGAGCAGATTCTCGTGTCGTTGATGATTGATACTGATTTGATGATGAATGCAGACAGGTGTGCAACGGACATGGTTCCGGGGATGGAGACATCACAGATGGAGTTGTAACAGTAACATTGAGGTCTTATATTCCAATTCTATCTTAGAAAAGAAAACCTCTTAAATAAAGACTTGTTTTCCCCATTTGTTTGTGTTTGTTGAGCCCAACTTCAATACGAGTAAAATACTTACCTTGTAGTGGTGTAATTTTTAGAATAAGGTATCCATACTTTTTCTCAAGTATGGTTTTCAGGTACACCTGTGGTTTAGCCTGTATACTCAGTGGAGCAGTATAAATCCAGCCAAAATGCTTTTCCAAAATAGATTAGCATAAACATAAATTGCTATATCTAACACTTTATTCTCGCAAAGAAAGAATCGATCAAAAGAAATTATCAACAAATCAAACCCTGCAATTGTAGCTATAATTTTATTATAATTTTTTTTTGTATTTTAGTGTTTCGTTTTTTTTTTTTTCAAAATTAATTTTGCAGGCACAACTTTATTGTGCTTACTAAGAAAGTAGAATAATTCTAAATTCTCTAAAAAACAGAAGCACATTTCCTGTCAAGGCTCTAGAATGATAGCTTCGGGCTTGTATTTAAAATCACTGAATAATTTCAATCAATTTTTTTTAATTGAACACTGGATCAGTAATTACAGGTTGGAGTCATTTAAACTGCCCTGGAAGTCATGTGATTGTGGGCATATTAAAAGTTTATGTCTGTGATAAAATTAATGAAGAGGATTGTAATCGTAATGCTGCCCAGAAGAATGAATCGGGCACCGTTGTGTCGTCAGCACAGCGCTGTCAACAGACAGTGTGTTCGTATTGTAGTAGGATTTAAACCAGGGATTTTCCAAAACCTTCTCATAAAGGGCTCCTGTAAATGTCTAGTTTTGATATTCTACCACTTTAGAAGATTTTTTTTCTCTTGTTGTGCTGCGTTTGAACAAAATTCTGAAGGACAATGGCCTTCAAGCAGGCACAGGAATTTAACACTCCTATTATGTTGGGGATAAATTGATAAATCGTGGGGAGAGCGGGTAGATCTCGGGTCTCCATCTCGTAGTATCCACTCCCAAATCCAGTCACTCGAACTCTCCGGCAAATCACAGGAATCACTTTCTGATGCTTTGCTGGATTGGTCCGATGACGAACAGTCGCTTGAGTTGCCATTGAAGGATGACTTGCTCTCGAACTAACGGGGCAACTCAGTGGGTTTTTGTTTTTTTTGGCAGCACCAGGTGACGAAAGTCTGCCACTTCAGGTCGTACAACCAGGCTAACGCTAGTTGACAAAAACCCACTGCGTTGCCCCGTTTCGATTCTCTCGTTCCTTCAGCAGAAACTCGAAGAGGACCTGGCCCCTTCCACTCTGAGAGTCTATGTGGCCGCGATATCCGCCTTCCATGACCTCATCGAAGGGAAAACAGTCGGCCGGCACGACCTGACGATTAGGTTTTTAAGAGGTGCTTGGAGAGTACTTCCAGACCTCCCCCGACCCCGGGATGGGATCTGAGCTGACTGCGAGTCTCAAGCTGCTCACACTGAAGGCTGTGTTACTTCTAGCGTTAGTCTCAGTGAAACGGGTCGGGGACCTAGAGGGGTTCTCTGCAGATTCTCAGTGCCTGACCTTTGGTCCTGGTGACTCGCACCTAGTGCTGAGACCCAGGCGTGGTTACGTGCCCAAGGTGCCCACTACCCCCTTCAGGGACCAGGTAGTGACGTTGCAGGCTATCCCCACAGGGGAGCAAGACCTGGCCGGTCATCCGCTGTGCCCAGTACATGCTACACGCACCTACCAGCAGTGCACAGAGAGCTTCAGAAGCTCATAACAGCTTGTTGTCTGTTATGGTGGTCGGCAGAAGTGAATGCCATCACTAAGCGGAGACTCTCGCACTGGATCGTTGATGCAATTAAGTTCGCGTATCACGTCCGTAAGTTGCCTTGCCCGCTGAACATGAGAGCCCACTCAACCAGGAGTGTGGCTTTATCGGTCGCGATGGCGAGGGGAGTCTCTCTAACAGACATCTGTAGAGCTGCCGGCTGGGCTACACCCAACACCTTCATTCGGTTCTACGAACTGGATAAGGCGTCGATATCTACGCAGGTGTTTTCTGCAGTGGAGGGCAATACCGACACAGTGTAGGCCTGTGGAGCTAACCCCAGTCTTGGGGCCAGTGTCCGTTTTCAGTTCTCTTCTACCCTCAAACTAGGCTAGAGACACGTCCAGTCCGCTCAGCACACTAGGGCTTGTGGCCAATGGAGGGCCGAGACCCCTGGGGGCCCCAGCCTCTGTTCCCCAGACGGGAGAACAGGCGTAAGAGGGGCTCCCCAGTGCCACCGAGTCCAGACTAGTTGCCTAGTTCCTGGCTGTGTTTTTCCACATAAGCAATACTCAACGAGTATGTTGCCTGTGTTTCCCTAGGGATGAGGTTGAGTAGTAGAGCTACGCTCTCCTCCCTCTACCGAGCTTTACTCTGTTTACGACAGACACTGGGCTTTCTTCGAAGAGTGACGTCTCACGCCATCTCAACACAACACTTAGCTGTGAGAGGTGAACACCAGGTGAGAGGTGTTGTCCATCAACCCTGGCGAGGGTTCCCCACGGCACGGGTCGAGAGCCAACGATTCCTTGGTTGCCCCGGTGAAGGTGAGTGCTATTACCCTTCGGGCTAGGCCCACCTCTAGATGCTGTGGAAGATCCACCGACTGGTCCTCGGCTAGGTGCGCCGGAGGAGTCTTTTCAGTAGGATGCTGCCCTGGATGTGGCCTGTTGTATTATCCCATAGTCAGGTAACTGACTGACGTCGAAGTGACCTGACTGTGAAAGGGAACGTCTATGGTTACTTGCATAAACTCTGTTCCCTCAATGAGTCAGGGAACCGGCTTCAATCAGCGAAAGGTAATGTGCATGACGCACGCACCGCCTTTTATACCAGCTGGTACAGGTCAAATGTGACATGCAAATTCATGCAGCCATGAACTTGACAGTTCACTGGCCGGTTGTAAGAGATTTGAGACATGAATGGCTAGCCATCCGATATCCCATAGTCCCCTAGTCAGGTAACAGACTGACGTCTCGTTCCCTGACTTATTCAGGGAACAGAGGTTACGCAAGTAACCATAGACGTTTTCATACGAGATAAAATAACTACCTTAGAATTGAGAGTGAAAGATTATTTAGCTTTTTTCAAGAAAATAGGTCTTGTTTCAAGTCGTCTTACCAAGTAAAACTTTCTCACCCCATTGGCAGATAATTTTCCTCGATTCAAGTATTTTTTTTAACTCATTTTGCTTTTTATTTCCTTGATTTTTCATGTGCATTTTTTGCAGTGTGGATCAAATTGATCGTCGAACATTATTGATGTTCCTCTGAAACAAACATAATAGGAAGGTTAAACAAATCCAAAGTTGTCAATTCAAGGACAACAAACGTAGTTATTACATAATGTATATATATAACATTGTATTACATAATGTGATTTGCACCTTGGTGCCCGCTGTACGGCCAAAGAAATCTAAAGAGACATTAAATCCCACCGGGCCTGTCAGGTAGGTATGACAGTGGTACCATTCCCCGCATCATCTTGTCACGAAACGTAAATACAGAAAGATTGGCTGCTATTTTGGGTGGAAATAAACATATTTTGGGACCTTGTCACTACCAATAATTCAATATGGTGATCACGCTGCCCGCTGTCAGCTTACTGGGTCTTCTAACAACCCAGTTTTTTTTATAAAGCCATGGAAGTCAAGGCACGTACCTGAAGAATTGCGTCTCTGTTGGGCACCCGTCCATCTCCAGCTCTCGGAACTTAATCCTCTATTGGGGAGAAACCAGGCATCCTAGCATCGCTTTCGTTCTCATCGTTGGCTAATCAGCATGCCAAAAGACGCCTACAATGGGGAGCAGGAATTTACAGTAATAATCGGCCAGGAAATAAGCAGCACCTTTACGTTATTGAACACACAGGGGCTTACGGAAATTGATCGTAATGGCTTTCATCACCATTACCAATGCTTCATGCATCACTCGCAGGCATTGTGCTAAAAGCAGGTCACGTCTAAATCTTTTTTTTTTTTTTTTGCTGTACCTGTAAGGGAATAATCCCATATGCACTGGTATTGAGGTGAATTTGCATATCTTGTGAGGATTGGAGTGTGCGACTTGTCATCAAGCAAATTTTAAACTACTTAGCATTACTTAGCACGGCAGCGTTTTTTTTTTCTTTCTTTTTCTACTAGACGAATTAAAAGACTGAGTGTCTCACAGAGCAGACTAGTTAGATTATCAAAAAAAAAAAGAGCATAGCATAAACTAGGAGAACGGTTGTGTGGCTTTCTCACATTCTTCCAACTTCAGTTTAAAAATGTAAAATAAATAAATACTGAAAAAATAACACAAAATTAGTGTAAAATATTAATATAATATTAATTATTTCCTATTGATAATTTTTTTATTGGTTTTGCCTAACATTTGTTTTATTAGATTTATTACTGGCACAACTATAGATTTAAGATAGATAATGAATTAATGATAGATTTGAGTTGTAGTCCAATGTGCAGCACTAGTTTTAATAAAATGAACAGGATAAGACAAAGACAAAACCATCTACACATAAAAAATCAGTGTATAGACAAAGACAATAGTTAAATATTCTTATAAGATCAAATTCAATTTTTAAGACATAAAATGTAAAGATGAACTAGAAACAGTTCATCAATTTAGTTTTCTCATTATTAATAAAAAACATGTAAAATAAATCGCTTATTTCAAATTAGATTTCAATTTACTGGTGTTCATACTCGTACAACCTAAGAAATATTTTTGAAGACATATGTATGAATACCAAGCTAAAAATGTGTTTAAAACTTGGGGATTTAAGAAAATAAAATTCTGACAGGTTATTAAACTTCAATTCCAGAGTCAAATGTAAAAAAAAATCTATTACAAGGACAATTAATTATCTTTCAAAATGGCAAATGCGCATCCTTGTCAGGTAGAGTGTACTCCAATGGCCTTTCCTCAAACACTGGACGGGCAGATTTGATCTCTGCTAATGGTTCTTCTGCAAAGGGTAATTACGCCATGGTCAAAGCTAATTTGCTCTCTGCCAGATGAACTGTTGTATTTTATTGTACGCTGACATTTGAAAGTAATTATGGGACTGTTGACCCTGGACCATTCGGGATTGTAGTACTGTCTTTGGTCTCTCTCTCTCTCTCTCTCTCTCTCTCTCTCTCTCACTCTCTTCTTTGGCTGGTAGTCAGAACTCTAACTAGCCAATGACACGGACCAGAAACACCATATGGGGCTCTGTTGAGCAGCTCAAATGCACTTGCTCAGGCTTCATCAACACCCACCATTGAACACAAAAGCAAGTGATGCGTGATTTATCCTTATCTCGTGTCTCTAGTCACAGCCTATTCTGTGTAGATCCATGTTTCAGTAAGTGCACTATTATGTGCTTCGCTGATTGCCTCTGTGTGGCCTCATTGCTTGGGAATTAAAATCAGTAAAAGGTCAAAGAAGCTTTCCCTTTCAGTGCTGCTGGTTACAAATAAACTGGGAATGAGGACATGTTTTAATTATTTTTTTCTTAATACTTATAATTGCATTATTAAATTATTTTCATATTCAAATATACATATGTGGTAAACTGACAGAAACCCCGCCCGCAGACTTTGCTGCCGGCCAATGAGAAAGACTGATTTTATTTAAGGCCACCACCCGGTCCGTCATGGCGTGATTGCCACCACCCGGTCCGTCATGGCGTGCAGGTGGTGAGCGGCGCGACTGCTTCGCACGCAGCAATTGGCTGTGCGAGGGATTGCGGCGTTACAAGTGCGGCGCCACTTTGATTCCCCGCGGGCGTGATTTGTGTAGGGTATATTATACCTATTAGTTGTCAGTCACTCAAAAGTTTAACGACATGATTTACACATACTTACATCTATGAATTAACAACTCGAATATCAAATGTAAACATTAACAAACACACAAGAAAGACTTTAGTTTACCTTCGTTCCTTTCAATTAAATTATTTTAGCTACGACGCGCAGACTAGTGAAATATTAGCTTCTAGAAGCGCGTCAAAGTTTCATTTTATCATTAGTTGATATGATAAATATTAAATCCTTATTAATTAGCAGCAGATTATACACAGCCTTAGAGTAGAAATAACCTTTGGTACTGTAGGAGGTAGCAATTATCTCAGATATTTTGCAACAATCACCAATAAATGTTGCCACAATTTTGCTTCAAAGTCCAGCTTTAGGTGGTGTGGCGACCTCTGACCCTGAAACCACTGGCTCACCACAGTCCCAGGTAGCGTTGCCAAGTTTTCTTAATTTGTGACACCTCGGGCTTCTGAGGCTGGAGTGGAGCTGTTATTACTGCTCTTTATTTCTTTAGTATCCTTGCCATCTTGCGTCGACCATCCTCACGCTGATGTAATAAAGACTGACACTTGTGACACTTCAAACATATAGCCACCAACAGCTCCGTGACAACAATAGCAGCTCTCGGAGCAGCAGGAATTAGTAGCGGAGAGAGCGAGAGCTTGCTTGGGCCAGCTCAGCAGGTGTGCTCCCTCATCTTTACACCTCTTAACATCCCCCTCTCATTCCGCCTGACATGTCGGACAATGGCACAAAAACCCCTTTACTGATTTCCGCACAATGAGCAGGGTGGGGAGACAGGCCAATCGCTTTTTTGCACCACAGCTGTTTGATGAAACAAGGCGAGGTAAACACGCTTTATGGAGAGGCGGCCGCACTTGAGCATGTGATGACAGTAGAAATGTCAGAAGCTTGGGATTGAGACCAGTGTTTTTGCTGAAACACACATTTTGCGTAATACGTCCAATGTGTTTTAATGAAGCAGGCAAGCTCTGAGTTATTAAAGTTCCGGCACGTTGCTTTTAATTGCATCTGTGCATGTTTTGTGTCTAATTGTTTCTGTCATAAAAAACAACCAGCAAGCCAATTAACAAAACAATTAATACATACCGCACTTACGCAAATATTTTTTCCAATTTTAGATGCTCAACAACTTAGGGTTGCTTTAATTCTGCGATTTTAAATATGCGCGTAAAAGTTTTTTCAAGTCAGAAGCAATCACAAATAAATTAAAACGATTTTTTCTTTACTTTTTATTTGATGCCTGAGAAATCTTTGGGGTGCTTATATTCACGTTAATACAGTGATTTGAATACATACCGTATTCACTCGTATATTTTTTTTCTAATTTTACACCCTCTAAAACTGGAGGAGATTTAACACCTCTAAAACTTTGTTAACTGATTTTAACAAAAATTTTGACATTTTTTTTAGCCTTTGCTTTTTGTTAAAAAGTGAAAGGATCACTAACTCAGTTTTTTATTAAAATGTTGCAATCACTAAAATGTTTTTCTGATTATGCTTTTAAATAGATGTTTTTGATTGTTGCAACTGTTGAAAAATGTCGATATTTCGATAAGTATCAATACTGAAAAATCTGAAACGATACAATACTGTGACCGAAAAGTTTGCGCTTTAGTGTTTCTCGCCTTCGCGCATGCGCACACTATACATATGGTCAGATGAGTGCAGTCTTCGCGACCAGTTTAAATAAAAAAAGAAGTTATCGCTAAAGAAGTTTTGTTTGGAATTTTTCGAGGCAAATGAACGTTGCTGTTAAAAGAATTATGAGAAGTTAGCAACTGTTTTCATTATTTTCAAACACGAGTGTTTGAAGTCACGTTTTCCAGACTGAAATACAATCCGCCTCAGAGTGAGAAACACCAACGCATCTGACGAGAGATAATAATAATAATAATAACAATCTAGTGATCGTATGAAGCACGTTTGCACTTGTATTTACAGTAGATGTCTATGTGCTGAACAATGATGATGTTCAATTAATACCATAATATAAATCAGTTTATATAAATACTGCTGTTCAACTCAGGTTCATTGAATAATTTAAGCAGATCACTACCACAATGTACCAAAGGGAGATTAATACAAGTTTGAGAAGTAAGCTTTTTAATTTTAACGACTTGATCTAACAATAAAAACAAATGTACAAAAATTTTTTCTAAATGTGTAATATTTTTAAGCACTAGAAGGAATCTGAGGACCAACTATTTGCAGTGAAAAAGCACAGGCACAGGCACTCGCGGTCAGGCACAAGATCAGATTTTTTGAAAAACAATGAAAATATTGTTCTCTTTTACTTTTACATACATATTTATGTTGTGTAATGCATATTTATTTAAAAGTTGTAATTTAATCTTTTAAAAAGCTTTTAAGTTGAGTATTTTATTTTTCTGGAAAATATCAAAGATTTTCATGTTCCAGTCTTATGTATTTGTTTCTTAATGAAAAAAAAAATTCTCAGTGGTATCGAAAATGGTAATTAGTATCAATACTTCTGTCAGTATAGTATTGATGTTGCTATTTCTAGTATCGTAACAACTCTACTAGCTACTGATTAACACGATTTAAGTTCTTCACATGGATAGGTGGACTGATTTGATGACAGCATAGTTAGCTCACCCAGAAGCTCACTTACACTCGCCCCCCCAATATTCTACATGCCCCCCCCCACTGACAAAATCTGGCCCTGACTGAAACCCACATTTCATGTAATGCGACCAGTATGCAGTAATAAAACAGGCAAGCTCTGGGTTATTAAATGTCAGGCGTGTTGTTTTTAATTGTTGCATCTGTTCATGTATTATGTCTAATTGTAACTATCATTAAAAAAAACAACAACAACCAACAAGCTAATTAATGAAACATAAATACATACCGTATTCACACGAATATTTTTTTTTCTAATTTTACACCCTCAAAAATGTGAGTGCTAACTGACTTTATTTTGTTTAGCCTTTACTTTTTGTTAAAAAGGGAACGTCAGAAGATCACTCAACATCAACTCAGCTTTGTATTAAAAAAAGTTACAATCATTAAAAGGACATTCTGATTATGCTTGTACAATTTACATAATTCAACTTTTCCTTTTCCACTCTTGGTTTAAATCACGGCCGAGTTTTCACTCATGATGCTCGGCCGGGCCTAGCCCGAACAAGGGACATGGGTCCCCCCTCCAGTAGACTCACAACCTGCAGGAAAAGCCATAGGGGTCGGGTGAAGGAGTAGTTGGGTTGCAGCCAATGTCGGGGACCCTGGCGGTCCGACCCTCGGCTACATAGGCTGGCTCTAGGGACGTGGAACGTCACCACTCTGGTTGAGAAGGGGGGCTGGACCCTGTTCTATTCTGGAGTTGAGCCGGGTGAGAGGCGCCGGGCCGTTGTGGGCATACTTATTGCCACCCTGCTTGGCTCCTGTGTGTTGGTGTTCTCCCCGGGGTATGAAAGGGTGGCTTCCCTCCGCCTTCAGGTGGGGGGACAGTTCCTCACTGTCATTTGTTGCTATGCACCAAATGGCAGTGTGGATTATACTCCCTTTTTGGAGTCTTTGGGGAGAGTGGTGGAAAGGGCTCCCCCCAGAGACTCCATAGTCCTCCTGTGAGACTTCAACGCTCACGTGGGCAACAACAGTCATGCAGGAGTGGGGTGATTGGGAAACGCATCTTCGGTGGTTGCTGAGGCAAAGGCCGGGGTTTGAGAAAAGTTCGGCGAGACCATGGAGAACAACTTTCAGACTGCTTCAAAGAAAATCTGCTCCACCATTGTTGGGTTCGTCTTCTTCTTAAGATGGATCTTATTACATTACAGAAAATAAGCCACAGCACTTACAAAGTCTAAAACCTTTTATTTGATTACAAAGAGAAAATCATGGGAGGCGGTGGAGCCGCTCTTTCTGAGTCTCTCTTACATTTTCACACAGTAATATTCAGGTGCGTCAACACCACATCTAAATCACTTTCATAACACATTAAAAGGAGCTGGTCATCTTTTAATTGGGCTGTTTTTCAACCCAGAGCTAATGGTCACTGTGACCAATTACTTCATGGCTTGAGACTCACCCCTCCCTTCCTTTCTCTGAGGAACATTCCGTTTCTAAACCTAGATTTAACTTCAAGCAGTGAAACGGCTTATGAGCACACATATTTACTTTATGTTTATTTCAAATGATAACTATCAATATATTTTTAAGTAGCAAAGCGTAATATAGCAAAAGCAAAAATACTCCAACAACCATCCAGCGACTAAGGTGGGAGAAGCAATGTGCCATCAACACAGTTTATGGTAGAGATGGGGGCCTGCTGACCTCAACTCAGGACATTGTGGATCGGTGGGGGGAGTACTTTGAAGATCTCTTCAATCCCACCAACACGTCTTCCGAGGAGGAAGCAGAGCCTGGAAGAGGTACTCCTATCTCTGGGGCCGAGGTTGCAGAGGTAGTTAAAAAGTTTTGTGACGGCCGGGCCACGGGGGTAGATGAGATCCACCCAGATCTCCTTAAGGCTCTGGATGGTGTGGGGCTGTCCTGGTTGACACGCCTTTACACCATCACGTGGACATCGGGGACAGTGCCTCTGTATTGGCAGACTGGGATGGTTGTTCCTCTTTACAAGAAGCGTGGCCGGAGGGTGTGTTCCAACTACAGGGGGATCACACTCCTCAGCTTCCCTGGAAAGTCTTCTCAAGGGTACTGGAGAGGAGAGTTCGTCTGATTGTCGAGTCTCGGATTGAGGAGGAGCAATGTGGTTTCCGTCCCGGACGTGGAACTACAGACCAGCTCTATACCCTTTTCAGGATCCTGGTCGGATCATGGGAGTTTGCCCAACGAGTCTACATGTGTTTTGTGGACTTAGAAAAGTGTCCCTCGAGGACTCCTGTGGAATACTCCGGGAATATGGAGTACTGGAGCCCTTGTTACGGGGTGTCCGGTCTCTGTATGACCAGTGTCAGAGCTTGGTTTGTATAGCCGGTAGCAAGTAATTTCTATTTCCGGTGAGAGTTGGGCTCCGCCAAGGCTGCCCTTTGTCACCGATTCTGTTCATAACTTTTATGGACAGAATTTCTAGGCACAGTTGAGGCGGAGGGGGGATCCGGTTCGGTGACCACAGGATCGAGTCTGACGTGGTTCTGTTGGCTTCGTCGGGACGTGATCTCCAGCTATCACTGGATGAATTTGATGCCGAGTGTGAAGCGCCCAGGATGGGAATCAGCGCCCCCAAGTCCGAGACCATGGTTCTCAACCGGAAAAGGGTGGAGTGCCCCCTGCAGATCAGAGACGGGGTCCTTCCCCAAGTGGAGGAGGTTGAGTATCTCGGGGTTTTGTTCACGAGTGAGAGAAGGATGGAGCAGGAGATCGACAGATGGATCTGTGCTGCGTCCGCGATAATTAGGATGCAGCATCGGTCCGTCATGGTGAAGAGAGAGCTGAGCCAAAAGCAAAGCTCTCGATTTACCAGTCGATCTACGTTCCTACCCTCACCTATGGCCACCAGTTGTGGGTGGTGACCGAAAGAACGAGATCCCGGATACAAGCAGCGGAAATGAGCTTCCTCCGCAGGGTGGCTGGGCTCTCACTCAGAGACAGGGTGAAGAGCTCGGCCATTCGGGAGGAGCTCGGAGTAGAGCCGCTGCTCCTCCTGGTCGAGAGTGGCCAGATGAGGTGGTTCGGGCATCTGATAAGGATGCCCCCCGGAAGCCTTGCTGCCGAGGTGTTCCGGGCATGTCCCACCGGAATAAGACCCAGGGGCAGACCCAGGACCGGTTGGAGAGACTATATCTCCTGGCTGGCCAGGGAATGCCTCTGAATTCTTCCGGAGGACGTAGCAGGAGCAAGCGAAGTCTGGGCCTCCTTTCTGAGGCTGTTGCCCCCGCGACCCAGCCCCGGATAAGTGGCAGAAGACGGTACGGTACGGTTTAAATCACGCAATAAATGAAGGATTTCATAAATATCTACTACAGTTTGGTCAGTGTCGTCAATTTTTTTATTTATTTTTTGCTTGAAAAACAAGGGGGTGCTTATATTCACGTTAATACAGTAATTTGATTTGCGGATCTCTGTGCAGTAGAATTTGAGATACAGACAGGAATTCCACTGCTTGCGATTCTAATTGTACTATAAACTGCAAATAATTCATTTTCAAAATAAAGCAGTCACCAATCCTCGCATCCTCAGGTGGGAGGTTGCGAGATGTAATTATTTAAGTAAAACGGTGTATTTGCTATTACTAGTGTTTGTCATAGTGACTACAATTAAGTGCTGTAGTGCGTAATCCGAAATGGATGATTAATTTCCCCCAAAAGGATTTTCGGCTAAGCGTCGCACTTCTTAATCACCTTAAGTTTAAATATATCCTTTTAATGATATTTTTAAACATTTGTATAACAAAAGCTGTACTAACAATCTGAAATAAATTAAATTAGGACTGTTCATATATATATATATTTTTTTTCATATTTAAAGGAACTTTTATTGTAGTTAATGCTCTGTTGATACTTTCTGCACAGCCACTTCCTGCGTTTTCAGGTCTAACCCATATCTGGCTTGGATGAGCTTTGAAAATGGTTTTCTAATTCATCTTGCAATCAACCAACCATATAATTTAAATACGTCTTTGGGAATTAATGTAATGTTGTGATAATTATGCCATGATTTGGCGTAATAATCCTGCTCTGCATAAAAAAAAAACAGCATAAAAGAGTCTTTCATGAGATATAGGAGAATTTTAATTGCTTAATAAATTGTTGTAAAATAAAATGAGCTCAGTGCTGCCGCTTCATTCAGCCTAATGCAGCTAGTGTGAGTAAAATAGAAGTAAACACACACATTTGTGATTTTGCACTCTAATTTCTGCCTTTTTGAACTGAGGATGAAAAAAAATGAATAGAGGATAGTTGTATGTAGCGAAAGAATAGAACTTGCTGGTTGAATGGTAAAGGGCCAGACAAGTCAAAGGTTGGAAGGATTAAGCTTTCATTTCCTGTTCTCCACGCTGGGCTCACTGGTGTCCTGCTATGTTTGGGTTTGTACAGTAGACTTTGCTGGTCATGGTCCAGTTCCTGATTAACTATTGCGAACAAGTCTAAAGTTAGTTCAGTTTGAGAGAAATTTCTTTGGAAAACCAAAATAGTTTTAGCCTTTACTCAAGGGAACATTTACAGTATTCCTTGCAAAATTTACATCAGGAAACACAGTTGGTTTAAATAGTTGGTTTAAATCAGGAAACACATTAACGATTTTAATCAATACTTAATCAGTCTCTTCAGTTTTTTCATAAATGTATTAGAATGTTTTTTTGTATTTTTTTGTTGACTTTTGTTAAAAAATAAATAAAGAAAGTTTTTTTTATTTTACACATTGTGCGCTGCTGATTGTAATGAGCTGCACCTGGTGAAACAAGCACGGCTATCTTGGGTGTAACAGCGTCAATGCGTAAAAAATAACGGACGTGAATTAACTTTTAAAATTAATCGAATGTGTTAACGCTTAAACTTATATATATTTAATATATATATATATATAATATATTCATATTTTTTAAATAAAATATATAAAAAATAAATTCTTTCTAGATATATAATTATTATTATTTATATATATATATATATATATATATATATATATATATATATATATATATATATATATATATATATATATATATATAATCAAACTTTTTATTTTGTTATGCACTAACCTTATCGTAACATTTCTTGTGTGGGAACTTATGATTGTAGTCCAAGGTCACCGGGCCTTACTTGTACAGGACGCAGAGTGAATATACTTGATGCAAGCATCTTGTATAGCTCGCACAGGCCTTTATTTTTCAGTCTGGTAGCACAAAAGAGAATGAGGAAATTGCATTTTCGGGTACACACAGTCCACAGAACCAGGCTTTCTCTTCGGCTTTGCACACTACTAGCCCATTGGAGACAGAAAATCCATTACCAAGGAGTGACACTCATAGTAAAATGCTACCAAAGCCTGGCATATGTTGTTAAGGTCTCTCCAGCTATCAGCACGAACAGTAGCAGAGTTAGACTTGTTCCGCTACCTAAATCCCACAGTATTACGCTGCCAGCATCTCTGGTACCACACGGCTGGGTGACGGACACAAATGCACAGTACGAACAAGGCGTTCTCCGAGGGTCAACAGAATTTAATTCCAAAATCAAGGTCAAACAGGCAGGGGTCAGTACACGGAGATCAGGTACAACAAAGGTCAGGTGGAAAAATGGACAGAACAAGACAAAAATTGCTAGGCTGGTTTTTGGGAGAAAACAAGGCAAGAAGTAGGGTAAAAGTCCAGGCAAAGCAAGGTACAAAAATAGCTGGATGACAGGAAATAAAGACTGATGATCTGGCAAAGAATACTGATGAGCTGCTGTTTAAATACATGAATTCACTGCATATTAGTGGTAAGAAAAAAATTGCCTAACATCGTTATCAATCGGTGGCCCGCACAAGATTGCTTTCATCAAAGAGGCTGCGGGCATGTGAAAATGTGTAAATGGGCCGCAATAGGCCTGCCTTATATTTTAAAAGTACTCCTATTTCATTTTGGTTGTATTCATTCATTGTGATTGGGTGTTACATCATGTCACATATTAATGCTTAGTAATACACATATGCCTCTTTAATGTGTTTGCATTGTAACAAAAATCATTAATTTTCAATGTAATTACATATGGCAACAATTTAAAATTCCAATATAGTCCTGAACCCATAAATGTAATTTTCTATGACTTTTACTTCCTTGCTTTACTTTTACATGTCAGGTAGTTATTAAACCGGTGCTGTTCCTTGAGTAAAAAGGTTGAGTGGATACTTTTACTTCCAGCGAAGTCTTTTTTTAAACTCTAGTATTGATAATTCTAAGATTATAAGAGAATGTGACTACTTTTGACGCAACTGGTCAAATGACTTTACAAATCTAAAAATAACTACACTTTTGCACCCACCCACCACTTGAACTAGATGCTAAATTTATTATAAAGCATTGCTACATATTTATTATAAAGCATAAGCTACATGTGACACCATTGTCAAGTGTTTCAACCCCAACACACTCTTTTCTATAGGATTTTTAGAAATTGCCCATTATTTGTGAAGCTCTTTGCGCAGTGTGTGGCTCACCCATGATACGTATTTTTCAGATTCAAAAAAACAAAAACCCTGGACACCTCAACCACCTCAAGTGAAGAACCATGGTCCACTCACCACTAATGAACTGATTCTAAAACGCAATTAGAGGAGAAGCGTGAATCGCCCGTCTAAATGGCAAAGCGTCGATGCCCTGATGAAGAGCTGATGCATGCTTTCACGAATGACTTAATTTGCTGTGGGAAAGTCGTCGACTCTTCTGAAGTGCTGCCTCCCACCCTGCTCCGGCGAGCTCCGAACTGACCTCCATCACCACTCCACCTGCAGGAAGCCATGTTTGATTCTCTGTCCGCTAAGATGGCTGCTTGACAGCAGAATGGTATCATAGGACCGGAGTGGAGGAATTTCTCTTTCTCTGTCATCATTAAGCGCCGTCCCCCCACAGCGAGTGGAATGAAAAGTACGATTTAATGTTCTCACGAGAGTGGCAGCAGAAGAAAGGCTCAAAGCCTCGCACGCTGCTTTCTGAGTGGGTCACTCCAGCCCTCGCCACGAATGGGATGTCCCTGTTGAATTTGCCATAGACTTGGCTGAAAAGAAAGGGATTAGGGCCCTTTTAAAGATGGAAATGTAACAAAAGAGCACTTTTATGATGTAGCAGCATAAAATGAGGGCCTCCATTGTGGCCCTGATTGCAAAAGATCTTTGAAACGAGGCAGTCTGCGACGTGTTCCCCCGTTCCCTGTGGGCGCGAGTAATTTCTACAAAATGACTCGTCCGAAATGGAGTGTCGGTGGTGTGCCTTCAAGAGGCAAAGTACAAGATTATGGGTTTGTTTCTGTTCACCGAAGTTTCTCTCCCGCACTTCAGCTCACACTCCAACACAACGGCTTTTTCTTTGACGACATTGGATAGAGGTTGGGTTGGGTTCCCGTAAAAAGTTGGTTCTTTTGGAGGAGAGAATGCATAATTTGTGTCCCTCCACGGGCCAGAATCCTCTGTCTTTCACGTTGAAGAGCTTTATCACAGAGAGACGTACTAAAGGAGACAGGGTGACATCACACACCTAAGCCAACTGCTCTATAGCATTGTGCCTAGGAAAGAAAATGGCATTGTTAACATGAATGCGGTTATTGACCATTAATGTATTTCTTGCACACAGATAAGTTCTGACACTTGCACTTTTTTAGTTTTTTTTATTTGTTTGTTTGTTTTACAAATATTTTCATAGTTTTTTTCTCATTTGCTAACATAGCTACAACAAAAATGGGAAAAACGAAAAAACCCAACAAACCACAGAACAATTTCCAGGAGATTTGGAATTTACGACATACTTTCATGTTTTTTCACATCATGTTCAAGTTCAAGTTCTGAGCATTTGTAAGGCGCTTTTCACAGTTTTAACTGTCTCAAAGCGCACGTGTGAATATATAAGAGAATAGTTGCTTTTTATTTATTTGATCGTCTGGATTGTTGGTGTTAAGTAAATGGCTATGATTATCACTATGACAAAGACAAAGGTGTTTCCCTCCCCATTTCTCCACTTAAACATCAGGTCTACAGAGGTCTGGGGGGCATCACAGAAACGATGAACCCGAAGATCCTAGGAAATTCCGGTCGTACGGCACACGGCGCTCAGGAGAGGAGTAAAACACAGAAAAAACAAAGCAATTAGAAAAACTCAAAGTACCATAATTAAAGATTTTGACAATTTTAGGAGGTGCAGGTGTGATTCGGTTCCGAGCACTACACTAGGCAGCATTTCTATACGATCATGTTAACTTTTTCTGTAAGTTATTATAACAGGTCAATATATGCTTCGTTGAATAGATGCGTCTTCAGTCTACACTTAAATTGACTCACTGATTCTGAGTCTCGAATTGGACTAGGCAGAGCATTCCATAATTTGGGTGCTATGCAGTGCTGTCAAAAGTAGTCATTTTCGTTACTTCGTTGGAAGTATAGATATTAGTGTTAAAAAGTACTTCTGTGAAAGTAAAAGTAAAATGCCCAATATTCTAAGTAAAAGCAGCGTTACTAGTACTGATAAAACTACTTTTAAGTATAAAAGTAAAGCGAGGAAAAAAATTGCATTATAGAACTATATTTTTCTATTAAATCGTTGTAATTACATTGAAAATTGATGCATTTTATTACTAAGCTTCTGTGCAATCTACGTGGCCTCAAGACAATAAATCAAACAGGCTTCTCAGAGGTTGATAAATCTGTAAAAACTTGTAACAAAATAGATTCTTTCCAAATAAATGTTATGAAATAATGACCTAAATATGAACTCTTATGTTCGAAAAATTTAGCTTCAACAATACATATATCTTTTATATTTAGTACAAGATAAATCATATCTCTCAAAGACACTAACTGAAATGTTTTTCAGTGTTCACGTGAGCTTTGAGATCTCGGGCAACTTTATTACACAGTTAGACGTATGGAGCTTTTGTGCAATTTGAGACTGTGAAGAGCGCCTTACAAATGCTCAGAACTTGAACTTGAGCTTTACACGCGGTCACTGCGCCTCACACTTGTCCCAACTGGGACGATATGTTGAACGTTTGTTTGACGTTTTACCCGCATTTGCAGTGCGTTACAGCTGCGCTGATGATCTGCCGCGCGTCTGTTCTAACTGTGCTGGTGTGTGTGCGTGCGCCGCAGTTTGTGCTCTAACCGTATTGACACTAATCGAACATAACAAGACAATAAATACAATCGCGGGAAAACAGGAAGTGACGTGAACACAGCTGATATTGACAACAGACGCATGCAGGGAAAAACCAGGAAGACCAGTGCTACAAAACAATCCACCGTCCGTGACCAAAATAATAGTTCCACATAAAAGTTTCAGCCCAAATGGGATCCATGACAGTAGTCCCTCCTCCAAGGGCGGATTCCAGACAACACACAACAATCTCTGTAGGACGGCCGGGCGGGCCGCAGCGAGGGTCCGGAGGATGGCCGTGCTGGCTGCAGCACAGTTCAGGAGGACGGCCTGGCGGGCTGCAGCACAGTTGCGTGCTCTGGCGCAGAGACTGGACGGAGGGACGTTGCGCACTCTGGCAGTGACGTGTTTGCGAAGGCTGCTGGTGGGGCTAGCAGAAACCCGAGCAGCTCCTTGGGTCCCTCTGGCGAGTCTGCGTTGGAGTCCCATGGTGGTGGCAAGATCCAAAACAACTCCAGACTGGAGCTCGCCTGGGCAGGCTGAGGCAGGGCGTGGTTGGTCTGGGTAAGCTGTGGCGAGACGTGGTCGGGCAGAGCCCGCTGAGATGAGGCTTGGTCGGGCGGAGCCCGCAGGAACGAGACTTGGTTGGCTGGTGGCGAGGTTTGAGCGGCCGGGAACTCGTCTTGAGCGGACAGGGGCTCGTCTTGGACGAGACTGAACTGTGGCTCGGCTTGGACAAAACTGGACTGTGGCTCGGCTTGGACGAGACTGGACTGTGGCTCGGCTTGGACGAGACTGGACTGTGGCTCGACTTGGACGAGACTGGATTGTGCCTCGGCTTGGATGAGACTGGACTGTGGCTTGGCTTGGACGAGACTGGACTGTGGCTCGGCTTGGACGTGAATCGACTGGCTCGGCTTGCACAAGACTCGACTGTGGCTCGGCTTGAACGAGACTGGACTGTGGCGAGACTGGCCTTGACAGGGGCGTGCCTTGAGGGCCGGTGGCGAGACTGGACTTGACTGTGGCGAGGCTGGACTTGACTGTGACGAGGCTGGACTTGACTGGGGCGTGACTTGACTTGACTGGGACGTGGCTTGACTTGACTGAGGCGTGTCTTGACTTGACTGGGGCGTGGCTTGACTGAAGCGTGACGTGGCTTGGCTGAAGCGAGGCGTGGCTTGACTGGACATAGGCGTGGCTTGACTGGACAGAGGCGTGACAGGGAGAGAGACAGGACTGGACAAAACAGGGAGAGAGACAGGACTGGACGAGACAGGGAGAGAGACAGGACAAGACGAGACATGCCCTAAGGCAGGGCGAAGAAAACGCAGACGTGAAGACGGAGGACAGAAGACCGGAGACCACATAGCAAGAGAACCAAAAGAAAGTGAGCGAGACCTGAGGAGATCTAATATTCCAACTGCAGACCCCACAACATTGTGTGCCACACTTCAAAAATTGCCTTAACATGAGATCCAGGGGGTAAATAAAAAAAGTCACAGGAGCACAGGGTCTCAAAATGCTGCCATACCTCTTCGGGGTCTGTGTGACGCGTCACCCGGCAGTAGTCCAATACTGCATCCATTTCTTCCTCGAATTTAGCACAGCGATCCTGTCGTGAAGCTGTGGCCAGCGTCGCAAACAGCTCCATAGCTTCCATGCCGGCGGGATCCATGGTCTGGTCGCGTTTAACTGTCAGAGTGCGTCGGTCACGAGGTTGGAGGGCTGGATCCCAGTGCACGGCATGGAAGAGACTGGATGCCAAGGGTTAAATCCGTGAAAAGGTTTATTTCCAAGAGACGAGACAGAACTGACGACCAACACATGAGACAACACGACAAAGAACTGTGACAAACCCCGTGCTTAAATACTAAACAAATGACAAGACCAACGATGAACACCTGGAACATAACAAGACAATAAACACAATCGCGGGAAAACAGGAAGTGACAGGAAAACAGCTGATATTGACAACAGACGTACGCGGGGAAATAGCAGGAAGACTAGTGCTACAAAACAAACAACACGTGACCCGGAAGTGACGCAATCCACCGTCCGTGACCAAAATAATAGTCCCACATAAAAGTTTCAGCCCAGCTTCAGCTGGGATCCATGACAATATTACAATACTGAAACTAAAAACTACGACCGGTTAGCTTATCTTAGTGCTAACTAACGGATACAATGTGTAATCACAGAAACAAAACAGTCGAAAATGAAGAACACAGGAAAGAAGTAAAAAATCCAAGGAACAGACACAATCAAAACGCTTGGTCTGCGTTAACAGGGGATAATAATCCTTTACTTTGATTCTCTTCACAGCGTTGGATAAACAGAGCTTGATGGGCCTCACACAGTTGCTCTGCACATGCACGGACTGCTAAGGTTCTTTATTCTGTGTGGAGTAAAGTTTTAGTGCTCTTCACACAGAGCTTTTAAAGCCCCTCTGGAGGCTCTCTAATACCAGGAGAGGGATTATTGCTCCGTCCCTCCCATGCAATCTAACTTCTCTCTTCTCTTCCTCCGCTATCATGTAAATGTCTAAAGAATAATTGAATGAATTATCATAAAATTTTTGTGACAAATTCATTGACTTGGCTGCTGCAAATGAGCGAGGGCAGTTCCTTTCATTTTAGTTCGTGCAAGAAATGACATTTGAAATTAGTTTATATGCGACCAAGACCTTTTACTGTTTGGCGAGAGGTTTGGCGAACAAAGCAAAGTGTCCTGAAAAACAGCCTTGAGGCACAGAAAGAAAGTTATGAACAATGTACTAAATTCTTATTGTCAGCTTGGGATAGAAAAGTGGTTTGAAAATGTGTGTCCATTTTTTAGATATTGAAAAATTGTTACAGATAACACACTGCACAAAATCTAAATAATTTGTTTTACTAGAAAATAAAACTTGATAAAAAAAAATATTTTTTTTTAATAAATATTTTTGAGGTGATCATTTCTTCACAATTTATACTTACTCATTTGTATATTTATTCTATACATTTTGAACGTTATTCAAGTATTCAACTTCTTCTGGGACCACCAGGGCTGGTTTTCATGATCCAGTTAGCCCCTGCTGGAAGACATTGTTACTACATCCCACTGAAAGCAAACACAATATGATTTAATCACAGTAGATTTGTAAATAGAGTATATGTGTTGTAGTTGTAATGTACAAAGCTTGTCATGTTTAGTAATGTTTCAATCTAATATTTAATAGAAAAATATTTCTGCAACATTGATCTCATTCACTAGGAAGCAACAGCATGTCAAATCATACAGGTCAAAAATATATAATTTCTTTTTGCCTTTTTTTACTTGTTGACTAAAACTATGTGCTTTTGGCCATATGTATTACATTTTTGATTACGATTTAGATATTTAAAGGTTGAAAAATTGAAAATCTTTTAACTGTTGTCCATTTTTTATTTCAATTACTTGTATTCAGAACATCAGAATAGATCCAGTTTTATGTCTGCCATTAAGCTGATTCTTCTGAATCCAATGAGGCAAAGGCTAATTCTCTAATTTAAACATATTCCGCATCGGACAGGTCCAGTCCCATCATTGTTACGAACAGTAATAACTTAAGACACTGACGTATGACAATGGCAAATGCATTCATGGGCCATTCAAGTTATATCAATGTCATCACTTTTTTTCGGGATTTCTTTAGCTTATATGGGCTTCCTCAGTGTAATCGAAGGGACTCATATATGTCACAATCACTCATGAAGAGTGGCACGTTTTATGGCTTTTTTTCTGACCCGAGATTTATGTAAAATTTCAGTCCGTCAAGTCTAATTTTAACATATAATTTATATTTGCAGGCTAATTGTGTATCATTTTGTGCATCACAGCTTTTACAACTTACATGATTATATATATATATATATATATATATATATATATATATATATATATATATTTATATATATATATCTATGTATGTATGTATTACTGTTTTTCTTAAGACATTGTAAATTATATTTTTAATCAACTAGAAATTATGGATGGATGGATAGATGTATGATCGATACATAAATATATAAATACATAAAATAATGAATAATATATAAATTAATGAAAAAGCCTTTATTCGTCCCCCAGCCATGAACTATATAATATATAATATAATATAATATAATATAATATAATATAATTATAATATTTATATTAGGGATGGCCAAAGATCAACAGTCTTGATCTAGAATAATCTCACTGTTCTGTGAATTTATCTGCATCAATCTATATTGAATTACATTTTTTAATGGAATAAATGAGGAACAGAGGCTCGTCTTTTTCACACACTGATAATCGCACACTGATTTCGCACACACGAAATATGACCGCATTGGAAAGCCACCATTTGAGAGGACACTGATCCAGATGGGCAGCAGGCTCTTGACGGTATCACTCCAGTGTTGTCTTCCGGTCTTCTGAGTCCGAGTCCGAGCACCGTGTGAGCAGCAGGGCTAATTTGTGCCTGGACTCGGGGATCTCCTCCATAGGTGTTGGGGGAGCCGGTTCTTCCTCTTTCACTAGCTCACTTAGCCTCACCCACACTGGCTTCCTCTCTGCTCGGCTCAGGCATCGTAGGTCTTTAAAACATGGATCCACAGCCGTCGCAACCTTGGGTGAATAAACGAGAAGTGAGGAAAATTCAATGGACGCCCCCCCTGGTCATTTTCATGAATCTTGAGCCATTCCAGGTTCAAGTTCTCCATCCGCTGACAGAAGGCAGAGCCGTAGTTAACGACAGAGTTCTGGTCCGATCCAGATCGACGTGTGGCTTTTACGCGGAGCATACCTGCATGACTCCAGCACAGCTTTAAGCCTGGACAGTCTCTCGTAGTTTGCGCTCGTCGGGAGGGCCAGGCAGTGCTTCTGCTGAGACAGTGTTGCCTAGAGCGCTTCCCTGTTACGAAGCACTCGCCTTATCATCTCCAGGGTCAAGTTCCATCGCATTGGAACGTCTTGCACGAGATCCTGCTCGAGCGAGGCTTGCTGGAGGTTCAGCTCGTCCGAGTTGGCCGGGCTGTGCCTGAAATGTCCGACTACTTTACGGACTCTAGTCAGGGCAGCATCGAATTTACCTTCCTGGAGGGAGATGACTACAGCCCTCTGCACGAAGTGCGCGACGCAGTGGGTGTGCTCGAGGGGCAGTAGCCTCCCCGCGGCTTGTCAACGATCCCCCAGTCTTTAGCCACGTCTATGAACTGATTGGCGCACGCTTCAGCAAACGGCGCTCCTCCGTCTTCATCACGCCTAATGAACAGACAATCGGTGTGGTTGTCGAAACTGGTTGATAATGTCAATTTGGAAAAAATAAAGTAACATAACACTGAACTTGGCCAACCTAATGTGAAGGAGTGAAGTTCCCAGCCGGAGTCGATCAGGTGTGCAGTCACGCCCAGGTAGTTGTTCTTACTTATGGAGGTCCAGTGGTCGCCCGAAAGCGCTACCCAACGAGCCTCTTCCAGCTTCTCGGCTTTGGTGACTCTCTCGGCGGCATGCTGGTCGTGAATTCTCCTCATGACGGTCCGCCTGGCCGGTAGCCTGTAAGTGGGGTCGCCCGTGGCCACCTGGAGAAGACGCTGGAGGCAGCCGTCTTCCACCACTCTTTTGGGCCGGCAGCTGGTGGATATCCACCGGGCCAAAAGGTTCGTTAGCCGGGCAGAAAGCGTTGCGCTGACCAGCCTCTTTTGAGTGCAGTCGGGGATTGTTGGCCTTCAGGTGGTATTTCAGACTGGTAGAGCTCCGGCAGTAAGCAAACTGCAAAGTGCAAATTATCTTTCGGTTGTCGGTGGTTTCGTATGGAAGCACCTAAAATTTTGCGTGAATTTTCTGTTCGACACTACCTCCATTCCACTCTAGTGTAGCTCTGCGTGCTGATTAGCCTCGGCAGGTGATGGTGATGAGCTCAGTACGCTCCCCGGAGGGGCGTCTTCTGAAGTAACAGGTAGCCTGGGGCCAGGCTAGCTGGAGGACTCAGCTACGACTTGGATGGACGGTGCCTGCTTTGAGAAAAATTACCGGCAGGATTTTTTTTTATCGTGCGATAAAAAATTTGCTGCTGCAACGGCAATACCGCTAATAACAAGTAAGTAAACATGCATAAATTAACACTGCACACACAATAAATAGATAAATAATCATATAACATCAACACGTCAAAATGAACAAACACGGCCATAAATTATACATTTGGTTAGTGGAAATAAAATCTCTGAAAAAAAGAAAAAAAAAATGATTTACAAAAACCATTTAATAACTATATTTTACACTTCAAATGAATACATTAAAGTAAGTTAGCAAAAGTGATACCTGTTTGTGACAACTGCAGATATAAATATATATATGTAGAATTAATCGTTCACCCATAATGCACGCCACCATTTCCAAGTAGCATTAATACTTTGAGTAATTAAGAAACAAAAGCTCTTGAGGATCACATCACAATCACTGCATTTCCTCTCCACTTCCTGCCATTCCCGCTTCTAGAATGCTCATCCCACCTCAGTTGCTAAATGAAAATTCAAAGGTTAAGAGGTCCGCGGCTAGCGTGTAATGAGAAAGCAGACTAGTTAGTTGGAGCAGGTTCAATGAGCTCCAGCATTAAAGCGTTGTGCATGGATAATTTATGATTTTCATTGTACCTCCTTCAGCAGAAATAAATCCTGAATTATTTATGCCTTCTTCATGCTTCTGGAAACAGAACATTTTAGTCCGTGTCGACCATTCATTCACAATCAAGTGATGAAACTAGCTAGGGGATTAATGTTCATCTCTGATTATTACCTTTAAGCATATCTTGCATTGTCAACTGCAATGGAAAAAAATGCCCTGTTAAATTACCCTTGTGGCGTAAAGTTCTTGAGCACTTGAGGTTACTTTACTTAAGTATTTATTGGCTCCTTTGTAGGTGTACCATGCATAAAAAAAAAACTCTCTACCTGACTACATTTATAGTCTCAGCAGAGTATATGTACTTTGCCAAGTATGTACTGAGTAAGCGGTTTTCTATCGCAGTTAATTTCTTGGGTGGATGAGATGATATCGCCATCTGCAGTATGTTGAAGGTACTATATGCTATTTATCAGCTAAATCACGTAAACTTAAATTAGCATTTGCACTTTTTAAAAATAAATAATAATAATAATAATAATAATAATAATAATAATAATAATAATAAATAAATAAAATAAAAATATTAAAAATGTCCTGTAAAATTGGCCTTTTTGGTGTAAAGCACTTGAGTAAATGGACTGTTACTTGACTTAAGTATTAACTGGATACTTTGTAGTTATTTCAAATATGCAACTTTTGATTACTACTTGACTACATTTGTGATTGAGTATATGTACTTTTCTAAGTTTGTAAATGTACTGTTAATGTAGTACTGTAGTACTACTAAATGTAGTTAATTTCTTTGGCAGATGAGGTGATCGCCATCTGCCGGATGTTAAAGGTACTAGATGCTATTTATCAACCAAATCATGTCAATTTTAATTAGCGGTTGCACTTTTTTGCATATTTGAGTTTGACTGAGTGAGACTGACTTTTTAATCTTTTTTGTTCTGCCATTTTTAAACTTAAGGTGTTAAATATAATTTTTATATTATGAAATAAAACCCTCATAAATAAGGAGTTTCTTGTTTTTCACATTTCTTGTTTTTTTTTTTTATCTCAGTATGGCTAAAATATTCAAGCTTTTTTTATTTAAATACTTTACTGCTTTTACACGTCTTTCAGGTACTCTTTACACCTCTGTTAAACGGTAATTTACTGGTTTATCTGGTTTACAGTGGCTAAGCGTATACTGTAAAATTCGGATTCCTGCTTTTCTTTTGTTATTACAGTACAGTTTTCCCATGATGCACTGAAAAACAACAACACGACATTGACACAATAATTCTGTATTTTACTGTAAACTATCCATTCCAATTGACTGTGTTAAGTGGTGGGGAGTGTAAATGTAAAAATTTCAGTCTCAAAATATGATCAGCCTTTATTGATTATATTCCAGCCCTAATTGGTTCACATTTCTGTTTGTTTGTTTGTTTGTTTAGCCATGCTAAGGCTGCTTAGCGCTCTTGCTGCTCTTACTAATCCTAAATGGAACAGTGCGTCCCATGGTTTGATGTATTTCTGTGAGAGCAGGATAGCTGACCCCGCTCTATTAGACGTGGAAAGGAAAAGTGGTTTTATTTGCTAAATTTGTGTCAAATGTCAAATCTTTTAATCATGTTTTTGTTTTTTACACAAATGGAAACGGATGGACGCTGTGAACTCTGCAAACGAAAGGCGCTGCGGGTTAATGGCGTCTTCTCTTTTGCACAATATCTACAGTTACTCTTTTCTAATATGATTAGGGAAATTAGTGGTGAGGTGATTTATTCACTTATTATTTAATAAATCATTTAAGCGCACACTGAATATTAAGTGTGCGGGTAGGAGACAAATTGGCAGGACAACTCTGCCCCTTTTAAGTAGAACAAAGATAAATCAAGTAATAAACGTAAGGCTGTGTTTTGCATAGCCTTAATTAGAGCTGCGGTAATTTTTCCGGAACATGCGCGGGTCTGTTTGAATGTGCATTACATTTTTAAAAGGTGGAGATGAATTATGCTAGAACGGACAATATCTCAATAACACCGTGTCTCACAGTCATGTTTCGCATTATGCAAAAGTCAAAGTTTTTACTCTCGACTTGCTTATACGCCAGACTTTGGCACCGAAATAACATGAGAGGTTTGCTGGCATGCTTGATCGCTATGGGGTGCTCCTCGCCTCCCCAGTCCCTCCATCTATTCTTGTTTTTACAGATCAGTACCGTCTGATTAAAGGAAGAATAATTATAATGAGAAAGAAAGTGTGAATTATTTTGAGACTGTATTATTTGTGTGCGCTGACACAAGCCTTAAACATTGAACCGAGTCTTTTCCGAACTCATTGCGTGTGATTATGTGAGTCTTTTGGCCATATTTGATCAGGGGTGGGCAAACTACGGCCCGGGGGCCACATAGGGGGCCCTTTAAATGTTTTAATCCGCCCCGCCAAACTTGTAAATATTAAATGAAAATCAGATTTTTTTTTTGTAAGTCCGGTTAATCTGTTTAATGTAGGTGTAGAGAAGTGTATGTTGGTGACCTCTGGGAGGAGACATTGTTAATTTTTTCGGAGTTCTTCATGCGGTTTGAGCCCTTTGACTTTCCGTAGTCAAGACACATAATTTTGGATGTGTCATTGTTTTAGGTAAGTCACGTTTTTTTTACAGTGCTGTATTAAGTTTAGTTATTGATTTTATTTAACAAAAGTGAAGACATATTTTTATATTTGTGATTTTGTTTGTTGTTTTGTTCATAAATTATTTCGAATCTTAGTATTTGTGAATTTTGGGTAAATACAAGCGTGGCTTGGAGCACATGGCTTTGTTTAATCCTGAGTTGTTTTTATGTTCATGCATTTCTATTATTTCATTGTTTCGTTATTTCTAAAGTTCGGATGTGTCATTGTTTTAGCCTGTCTGTGGAGAAATAAACGATCCAGCCACAATCAACGAGTCTGGAACAATTTCTGAGAGTAGTCAA
>MU204315.1:864877-879847 GCA_017309775.1 Paedocypris sp. Pulau Singkep
AAAAACCACCATTCATTCTTAATGGCAGCAATTGCTCTGAACTGTGGAAAGACGGAGCGGGCGGCGGAGCGGGCGTTGGGTGGGTTTGAGGAGTCGCAGCAGACGGGGGCGGGCGGCGGGTCGGGCGGGCGGCGAGTGCCGGGCGTTGCCGCTTGCGGCTATATTTATTATTATTATTATTATTATTATTATTATTATTATTAAATTCACAAATAAAAATGCAGTTGGCACTCTAAAATAGTTCGAGGCGCGCGTGGTCCGGTCATTTAAATGCCACTATTCTGACATATCACTATTTAGATTTTTAAAGATAGACAAAGCTTTGCAGCACTTCTACATAAATTACTTAAAACATAACCAGATAAATTCAACCCAGAGGCTGAAAGGCAGGTGGCATGGAGTAAAAAGTGTGCGGATAAGTGAGTGTGTGCCTAGACCTGACAAACAATGACGTGAGTTGACAGACTTAAAGGACAATAAAACTCAATATGACCTGATGCTAATGGAAACAAATCTTGCTACCTGACATCACTCTTTCCTCTGCAGGCAGATTTTATGTAGAGAACTCTCTTTCTTGTCGTTGTAAACAAACGGCACCACCAACACCAGATAGGACACCTTTGTCAGCTCTGTCGGAGAGGATCTGTCCATCAATTGTGTGTATTTGAGAGAAAGTTTGGATATGGATGAACAGTTTGAAAAGCAGAAAAGTTACGTTTGACCGCAATAGTGCTGTTCATCTACTTTATGTCATTTTTGAAATTAATATACACCCTACAATATATGTTTTTTTACGTTTGTCATGTGCTAATGGTTCTGCCAAATGTTACGTGTGTGTGTTTTTTGATGCACATTGCGCTCAATCTTATGACTGGACAATACCGCCTTAATAAAAAAATCTTGTGTAATTATGATTAAATGCAACAATACTTCCTTGAATGTCTTATATAGACATTTTTCTTTTTTTAACTGACTCTTTTTTCCCTAATTTTTTCCATTTTTCTTTTTAGCGACTTTACGTTGGTCTTGACTCTCGGACTAAGAAAAGCGCTATAGAAAAAAACATGAACCTGCTTCGGTTCCTTTTAAGATGTTTTTCTTGACTCTTACTATATCCATTACAGTTAAATGTCCTGTGGTGGTCCTGTAAAATAAAATAAAAAAACACACACACACCCACACAAGCCTAAATTATAAAAATAACAAAGAGTATGAGGTAGTGATGTGTTGTTTGTGAACGATTCATTCAAAGTGAATGATTTTTTTTAATAAGAATGATTTCTGGAAAATGAACGTTTCAATGAAAGTGAACATTTCAATGAAAATGAACGATTTGTTGAAAGTGAACGAGTCGTTGAAAAATGAACAATTGGTTCAAAGTGAACGATTCAATGAAAATGAACAATTCAATGAACATGAACAAATCAATGAAAATTAACAATTCGTTTAAAATGAATGGGTATCTTATATGATTCGGGTTTTATACGAATGACTCAGGTTTTTATATTTTATATAGACACTTCCCCACACTGAGTGATTCGTCAAACACAAGTTTGTTTGTGAATTGTTCTTACAAATTCTTCCGAATCGAATCGTTTGTTCACTTGTCACGTGACAGGCGAGCCACATCATTTCATTGGCTCAAAATGATTGTTCGCTCATTTCAGAGAGCGGCCATTTTTACAACGCCTAAAGCGCCGCATGAGGCAAAATTATGAACTAATTACTCAAAATGAATTGTTCACTTCACTGTTCCAGAGTTAAAAAATCAAGTCAGTTAAAAGAATCCCAGCAGTAGTATGAGTAAATGTTCGTAATACTCTGACGGAGTAAGACTCTGTATAGTGGGTGAGAATACAATATCAAATCCTGTTGTCTTATCAATCCTGTAATCATGATTATTCATTATTTCAACATTTTTTTTCCTAGCGCAAGTAACTAACCCCATCACGGCTTCCCCCAGACAAAATAAACACGCGTATTAATCCTGCAATTTCCATTTAAAATGCACAGCGTTTGCTTGATTAATAAGGGAGCCGATACTGAATAATTAGGCGGCGCGCGTTGAATTGGCGGCATCTGCAAGAAGGGGGGTTGTTGCTATGGGCTAGGGGGCAGCTGGGGTTTGCTTACAAATGCCCTGTGGGATCTCAAAGGAGTCAGGCCTAAGCATTGGCCATGACTGAGGTGATGAATCAGTTAGCCAATCTTTTCCACAATTAACAAGCTGTGGCCCCCGTATTCATTTCCTTGCCCTGAGATGGAGCTTGGTCAAATGTGTCGGGGTCAAGGGTTAGAGGTCGAGAGCAGAGGTCAAGCCCACAGAGTTGACCTGGCAGAATCAAGAGAGGGGAATAATCAAGCACATTACATTTATATGCATTACACAGGCTGTGGCTCTCGTGTCGGGTGCATTGTAAATCAACATTCGAGCGCAAAAGGCCGAGATGTGGAACATAAAGAAACATTAGAACGTTTAATTAGTGCTGATCAATCTAGGCGCTTGAGCATTCAATAAAGTGGAATCGATGAGCGCGAGGGCAAACAAAGCAGGTGTTCCTAAGAAAAGGATTATAGGTTAACATTTGTTCCGAAGAGATATTGTAATGCCACACCTGTCTGACGTAATATTAAACCAAACAATCCATTGCCATCCATTACACGTTGGCCATTGATCCTCCCACATTGATTTTTTTCTTTTCTTTTCATGTCAATGTGTTTTTGTTTTATCTCACCTGTTCTGTTAAAATGTTTCTTGGCGTATTTTGATGGACGTGTTGTAGATAACTTGCTCTTTTTCTTTCGAATGTAGAAAAAATTGTGTAGACGTACAGTTGTTTTACACTAAAATCTTGTGGATGGTATTAGTGACGGTAATGGATCAAATTCAAATTGTGTTTGTCACTTACACATACATACGTCGCACAAATGCTTTTTCAACCGTCCTGCAACAACCGTAGTGCAATAATCGAGCACAAAAATTTTAAATAATAAACACTCAACTGAAAAAGCTGTACTGTAGGTAAATGTCTCAGTGTAAAGCAGATTTTAAACTGAACAATAAATATAACTTATTTATTGCACTTATAGCAAAATACAAGTACAGCAGCTGTATGGTGGGGTGGGGGTGGGGGCCGGTGAAGTGTTTTAGTAGAATTCCGTATTTACGCGAATATAAGCCCCAGTTTTTTTTTTTTTTCAATGCTCAAAAACTCAGGGGGTGCTTATAATCGGCAATTTCAAAAATGTGTTTGAATATAAACGCCCATTTTTTCGTATTTCAAGTCAGAAGCAATTACAAATAAACGGAAACACGTCGTCTTTATGCAGCGGCGTGAGTATGTGTCTTTACATAATGCCTAGGCAGACGTGCATATAGTTTAGGCTTTTATTGGCTCAACAACAGAAATAACGCCACGACACTAAACAGAGACAAAAATCACTGGAAGAAGTAAGATTAAACTATATTAAATACAATCATTAATATTCCAACAAACAGAAACTATAAACCACAAACGGTTAGCTTAGCGCTAACAAACGGGTCCATTGCGTAATCGCAGAATGAGTCAAAACAATTGAAAATTGTTGAAAAGTTGAAAATAAAGAATACGGGCGAGAAGTCAAAAATCCAAGCAACAGACACAATCAAAACGCTCGGTCTGCTAACAGGGGATAATAATCCTTTGCTTCACAGCGTCAGATAAACAGAGCTCAACGAGCCTCACGCAGTTGCTTTGCGCATGCACGGACTGTTGCAAAGACTCTTGGGAATTGAAGTTCTGACCACTAGAATCTACTTTGTATTATCAATTTTTTCTAACTTTTTGTTATTTAAGTAGAACAATATCAAAATGAAACACAAGTTATGTTTGTTAAATAAAGAAAAAAATAGTATGTTTAGGAGAATATTAATGTAACTCAACCAGAAATGTATAAAACAAAAAAGATTTTTTTCTTTTTTTTGTGCCTGAAAAATCAGGGGGATGCTCGTATTTGCACAAATATGGTAACTCGATAAAGATAAAGTGTCTAATAAAATAACTCTAAAATACCACACAGTACAAATACAAAAACTGTAGCGAAAAAGAAACATAAAGTAAAGTGACTTGAGTGTCCAAAAGTGAAAAGTGAGCAAGAAAAATAAAGTGTCCTGGTAGAACTTTAAATGCGCAAAGAAGTAATGTAATGTGGTTCAGCGTTGCAGTAAGCGGTGTGGTTGATGGATGCAAAGTACGCATTTGTGTGAAAGATCACTATTCTGCTGTTTGGTGAATGGTTGAGGTTCAAGGGGAGTTCATATTTCTTCACAGTTTGCAGCAGTCACTTCCATGGTCAAAATTGTCTGAAATGCCGTCTTTTCCCCCCTTGTAGTTTACATGATCATCAAAGTTGTTGACCTCGACAAGACGTTTCTTCACTCCTCGGTTGTGTCTTCAAAGATGCCTCAAGGTTAATTCTGGACCAAACAGCACAGTGAGTCCTTAAAACTAACATCATTTGGAAGTATCTTTGTTTCCAAGTTGGGAATAGGTCAGCTTTAAAGACAGAATGAAAGCATTCCCACATGTTTGAAAATATGCTTTGTACTCTGGGGAGCTTTGTGACTGCAGCCACCTGCATTATTTTAATTCCTGGTGGGTTATTTAATGTAAGAATTAATTAATTTATATATATATATATATATATATATATATATATATATATATATATATATCGTATTTACACGAAAATAAGCACCCCCTTTGTAAAAAAACTTGGGGGGTGCTTATTGTCAGCGATTTCAAATATGCATGTAAATATAAGCCCCTAATTTTTAGTATTTCAAGCATAAGCTTATTTTGGCTGAATAACAGAAATAAAGAAACATTAGACACGTTGTGACACTTAATAGAGACAAAATAACACTGGAAGTAAGATTAAACTAAATACAGTACAATATTTTACAGCATTATTACAGCAAACAGAGACTACAAACCACGACCGGCGAATCTTAGATTAGCTTATTTTAGCTTAGCGCAACAGGCTACAAACAAGTCCAATGTGTCATCGCAGAAAGAGTCGAAACAGTCGAAAATGAAAAACACGAGCAAGTAGTAAAAAAACTCCATTGAACAGATACAATCAAAACGCTCGGTCGCTGCACAGGGGAATCCTTCGCTTTGGCGTCAGATAAACAGAGCTTGAAACAGACCTGAGCTTGAATGGAGTCTGGCTAAAGCAAAGGATCTTGAAGTCCTGACCACTAGAATTGACTTTTTGTTATCTATTATACAGGCAAAACAATATAAAATGATATGTCACAAATTATGTTTGGTAAATAAAGAAAAAAAATATTTTAAGAGAATAATAACATAATTGTTATAAACACATTAATATTATTATTATTATTATTTATAATTGAACCAGAAACATTTTTTTTGTAAAATATTTTTTTTGTACCTGAAAAATCAGTGGGGTGCCTATATTCGCGTAAAGACGGTACTTATATCTTGCTCTTATATCTTACACTCTCTGTCTTTCACGCTTATCCTCCCTCTCTCCCTCTTCACTTCACTTTCATTCTCTCACCAAACATGGACATATGTTCCTCGATAATTAAAAGTCTGGTTATACATCATGGCTTTCTTCCAGCAGAAATGATTAACTAATGAAGCAATTGAGGGGAAATTAATACTTATCTTTTTTTGTCACTCCCTCTCCCTTGTTGTCGTTTCACTTCCATTCAACACCACGCAATGAGTAATGTAGTGTGATTATACTTTAATTTGACTGCTGCGCTATCATGTCTTACACAAACATGATAAAAATGTGAAACACAAAATTGGACTCAAATAATGAAATCCTAAATTACCGCATTTTGTCACTTGAGGCAAATCTTTAAAGTCTATTTCGATTTAGCGTCATATCTTGCAAGGAAAAGTTCTGATGTGACATTACTAATCACATTATTAATCACTTTGACCAATGATTATAAGAGTATTTTTTTACCATTACCTTTAAAAGTCTTTAAAAAGTGAAAGTATGTATATATGTTGCATTTTCTCTATGTATTTCAACAATTTAATTTGATTTCAGTCACCATGCTTTGGGCTTACAAACTTTTGGGCTTACCAAGGTTGTCGGTTTGATACCAGCTGCATCACTGTGTGGTACGGCGCCTGCAATGCGTCCTGCCGTAAGACACTTCAGCGCATAGTGAGAGCAGCTGAGAAGATTGTTGGTGTCCCTCTCCCCTCCCTCCCTCCAGGAGGCCCCACCCACCCATCACACAGCCTCTTCAGTCTGCTGCCGTCAGGGAGAAGACTGCGTAGTCTTCAGGTCAGGACCAGCAGACTTTTGCCATCAAGCTGTCAGGATGCTGAACTCCCTCCGACTCTGCCCCCTCTCCCCTCCTTTGCCCCGTGCACCTGACCGACCCCCCCCCTCGTCCTACTACCTCAAACATACAACCACATCTTTATAAGGACTGTAAGCCATTGCACTACTCCCTAAATTGCACGGACTCTGTTTGCACTATTGTCTGCAATTCCTCACAAGTCACTTTATCCTGTTACATTGGAAATGCAACGCAATTTTCTGTATGTATGTATTGTACATATGACAAAATTGACAATAAAGTTGACTTTGACTTTGACTGAAATGTCATTTTATACTGCGAATATAAGAAAGTTTTTTCTCATTGGCTGTTGGATCTGCCAATAGAACCAATACAGATAATTTTGCTTTCACATGACATGTATACTAGAATGCAAATATAGTTGGGTTACGACTTTTAATACCAATAAAACGGGAGGCTTACTGCGGAGCCTAGGTGGGCGGAGCTGCTGGGCAGGGTGACGACAACGTGACTTTATATACTGTGATCGCAACTTAAAATATTTCAGTAAAGTATGTTCACCGAGATATTATAAATAAACTGTCTACATTTGAAATGCAGTCTGGGACAGCAGTGAGGGTTGATATCGTATTAGACGCTGCTTTAAGAAAATCATTATGGGACAATAACCGTTTTTCAAACACCAGTGCTTATAGAAACCTATAAGAAAGTGATAAAATACGATTATCATTAGAGACGTTAGTTGAGTATTAGAAGAAAAAGACTGAGTGTTTCAAACAAAGTCAGTTTATTTAAACGTGTCGGTGTTTATACTTTTCTGAAAACATATTTGCGGTCCCTGTATCACAAAGTGAGGTTGTTGTTGCCCCGCCTCTGTCACCCCACCCATCCGAAAAGCCCCACCCCCATTATTCAAAGTGGTAACCCACCAGACAAACCCACCAGGTAGCAGACAAAAGAGACAAGTTGTAGCATTGATCACTGCATTGCGTGCACAAGCTTCATTTTACACGATACAATCGCACCTTCGATTGCGAAACAATTCCTGAAAGTTCTCGCTCCCAGACTCGTATCCAGCGCAGTATTTTCTTTCTCGGTGGGATTTAAGAACGGTATAGGAATATCTGGAGGATCTGCAGAAGAGCACAGGGGTCAGTGCTGTACGGGCGATCAGAATGGGCCTTAAGCCTGGCTCAAGGGGGCTTATGCTGATACCTTGACCTTTCTACTACAGACTACATTTCACACTGAAATTACCATTATCATTCGTATCTCCCCCGAGGCCTGCCATCAAGTTTCCTCCTCTGGGGTTAAAAGTCATCATGCATGATACCTGCCTTGCATGCTAAATGACTAGGACACATGTTTAACCAGGAGAAATCCCTGATAAGTGAACTTAAAAGCTGCTGTTTAGAACGTATCCATTGGGATCGACCGGTGAAAAGAAGCACTTTGGGGTCTTAAGCGTGTATTTTGGTTATAACTATTTAAAAAATACATACTATATTAAATATGATAAAATAATATTTGAATACTGTTTTTGTTTTACCATACACTTTGGATGGCAATGTTTTATTTTGTTAATAGTTATTTTATTTTTGGTTATAAACATATTAAATATGATAAAATGAAATCTGAGTACTGTTTTTTTTTTATACAAGCAACAAATAAAATAAGCAACATGTCTAAGTGTGTCAATAAGAAAAATAATTAAATAATTAAAATAATTATATCAATAATAATTGATAATGACAATAGTTATAAAAATTATGTATTCAATGTGTTTCCACTAATTAAGAAAGTAGTATAGTAACAAAGTTAAAATACCTCATTACGTTACTTAAGTAGAATTTTGGCTTATTCATACTTTTTACTTCAACTTTTAAAAATTTTCTGCAAATATCTGAACTTCCTACTGCTTACATTTAAAAAACAGTCCCGTTACTCTTATATCTTTTAGGTTAGTTTTATTTTTTTGTCATCGTTTCTAAAAAAAATACATCCAGATAAAACGCACCATCCTCTTACAATAAACTTGATTGTGTTTGAATGAGACTTATGAACCTTCATTTTTTGAAATTTTTTGAAATGGTCGGTCATAAAAACAACTCTTTTCACACTTGTAATAAAATTCATCAATATTCAACGTCATTTGTTACGGCAACATTTTAACATAACAATATATCATTGACCTATTGACCTCCAACATTGACCTATATCATTAAAAATGTCATTTGTAATGGCATTTTTCCTTGCATTACTTTTATACTTCAAGTAGTTCTCCAACCAGTACTTTTACTTTAATAAAAAGGTTGAGCTGATACTTTTACTTCTACATAAGTCTTTTTTTAACTCTACTAAATATATTCTCCTAGAGTAAAAAAATGGACTACGGGAGCAAAACATTTTTTGACTGCACTGGGTATAACATTGATCTAATTTTTCTATAGACAGTCTCAAAACCACTGTTCAAAACCATAACATATTACCACAACCCTATTGATTTGAAACCCTAATAAAGCATGGTAATAAATACAGACTTATCAAGAGACAGTTCACAAGAAGAGTCCCATACTTAATCTAGACAGAGTTTGAGATCTACTAAGAACTTCACATCTCAAAGTATATACCGTAGTCTCAAAGACAACTAAGATGCACTCATTTTGAAATTACCATTTGAAAACCTCAATTCTGGAAATGGACTGCATGTTTGTCCAAAGGAACCAACTGTACTTGTTCACGGTCTTAACTATTTAAGCTATTTAAGTATTAAATATTTAAACCGTTTCTTGCCTTCTATATTTTGTACCATATTTGAATGTATTGTATTGTTATTTATATTGGTCATTCAGTGTATATTTAACTTTTATCTCATCTTTCTTTTTGCACCAAACGAAGTAGCAATAGTAATTTCATTGTATCCCTGTGATACAATGACAATAAAGGCATTCTATTCTATTCTATTCTATTGTATTCTATTCTATTCTATTCTATTCTATTCTATTCTATTCTATTCTAACTGAATCCTCAATTTCTACAAATCAAACTTTATTGTTTGAAAAAGTAGATATTCCATCCTGCGAACGATTTGACATAAAATTAACCAAAAAACAGGAATAGGCTGAAGCATTGCTGATAGTCGCCTATCCCCTTACAATAATTTACATTTTACTGAATCAGCTGTACAACAAACAAAAAAACAACAACATCAACATCCAGCAAAAAAGAAAAGAAATAAATGGAAAAACTCAACAAAATACTGATCTTGAATCTCAAGAATATAACTCCCTTTTTTTAGCTTCACATTTTCATTTGTGATTTTATTCCTTTTTAATTAGTTTTTTTTATACTTTTTACATTCTATTTATACTCACCGATGCATTTCGTTTTAAGACATTTTTGGAATTTTAGAAAAGAAGTATATCATTTAGATTCATCACTAAGTTTAAGTCAAAAGTCCAAGTTAAGTCAAAGTCTAAGTTCATTCCAACAACTGATAATTTTACAACAACTGAAACACGTCTCATTTGTTCTCACGTTAGCATGTTCGAAAAAGTACAACTGTGGAAGGTGCGAAAGAAAGGATAATAACGATATCCTGGTTTGAGCACACGAACGCGTGTGTCGTTTATTCACAACTTCCAACAGAACTCTTTCAATTTCCGAGCACAGGCACGCGTGTTATACGTCACTATGACGTCAGAACTTAACTCCCAATGGGAGAACGAACAGAAATGCAATGTGGCAATTGCTCTGCCGCAGCGGCTACTCCTTGTCACTGTTTCTGGCACCGACAGCGGTGGAAGGAACCAGGGGTTTGCTGCGGCTTTTGCGAGGGTGAAGTGGCATGGGCATCGCTGGGGGACGTCCACGTCGTGGGGGTTTTGCCAACTGAACCGGCTCCGAGACATCCAGATGTGCCGGTTTGAGGCGATTGATAGAAATCCATTCCCGTCTGCCATCCATGTCCACAACAAAATGTTTGTCGCCGGCCTCCAAAACACGAAACGGACCATCATAGGGCGGGTGCAGGGGACTCTTGTGAGCGTCGTGACGGATGAACACAAAGTCGGCTGACTGCAGACCAGTAGGGACGTGGGACTGAGAGACGCCGTGATGAGAAGTGGGAACTGGTGTAAACAGCCTTGCATTGTCCAGGAGGGTGGCCCGCTGCACAGATGCTGAACACGGGGCCGTAGTGCTGGGAACAAAATCTCCCGGTACCCGTAGCGGTTGGCCATAAATCAGCTCAGCAGACGAAGTCTGGAGTTCCTCTTTTGGAGCAGTCCTGATGCCAAGCATGATCCATGGCAGTTATTAGTAATAATAATAATAATAATAATAATAATAATAATAATAATAATAATAATAATAATAATTGAACCTTTATTAGTCCCTCATGGGGAAATTTTTTCTCTGCATTTAACCCATCCGATCAGACACGAACTCGGAGCAGTGGGCAGCCACACGGTGCGGCGCCCGGGGGGCACGTGGGGTTCAGTGTCTTGCCCAAGGACACTTAGTTGTAGAACTAGTCGTAGGGGGAATTCGAACCGGCAACCTTTTGGACACCAGTCCAAGTCCCCTACCACTGTACCACAACTCCCCCACAAGTTTGTCCAACCAGTTGCTGTCCTTCCGACTGGCACGGAGATCAGCCTTCATTGCCCTATGAAATCGTTCGCAAAGTCCATTAGCCTGTGGGTCAAAAGCAGTGGTACGGTGGAGTTTCACGGCCAGGTGCTCTGCGACTGTATTACACAACTCAGAGGTAAACTGAGCGCCTCGGTCAGAGGAGACGTCTGCAGGGGTGCCAAACCGGGCAACCCAGGTGGCGATGAATGCTCTTGCCACTTCCGCAGATGTGGTCGCAGAAAGTGATGTAATCTCAGGCCAACGTGCGGTCCGATCCACCATGGTCAGCAGGTGGGTGTAACCGTGAGAGTTAGGAAGAGGGCCGACTAGGTCTATATTAACATGATCGAACTGTCGTTCTGGCACCTGGAAAGGCTCCAGAAGGGCTTTGGTGTGACGATGGATTTTGGCCCGCTGACAGTCGACACATGTGTTGGCACAGTCTCTCACCTCCTTCTTGAGACCCGGCCACACAAACTTAGCTGCCACTAGCCTCTGTGACGCTTTCATGCCAGGGTGGGAAAGATTGTAGATGGCAGCGAACACCTGTCGCCTCCATTGGGAGGGAACGACCGGCCGCGGTGTCCCTGTGGACACATCACACATGAGCGTAATACCTGCCTCATCAAAGAGAACATCCTCGATCTTTAAGCCTGTAGTGGAAGATTTGAGACGCTGTACATCTGGATCAGCGGCCATGCGGTTGTAGTCTAGACCCAGATGAACAGCTGCCACGCGCCACCCACCCATTGTTCATACACGGCACCCACCGCAAAATCTGAAGCGTCTGTCGTGATGGAAATTTTGGCCGTGGGTGATGGATGTGCCAACATGGCAGCGTTAGCCAGGGCTGCTTTTGTGTCCGTAAACGCCTTATCTGCGTTCACAGACCAATCCACAATGTGTTTTTGTCCTTTACCCTTCAGAGCTTCATAAAGCGGCAGCATGAGTTGGGCCACCAGAGGGATGAAACGATGGTAAAAGTTCACCATGCCCAGAAACTCCTGCAGAGATTTGACCGTGAATGGACGTGGGAATTGTGCAACGGCCTCGACTTTTGACGGTAGAGGAACAGCTCCGTCCTTGGTGACTCTGTGGCCAAGAAAATCAATGGATGACAGACCGAACTGACACTTGCATTGACGATTAACCCGTGTTGGTTGAGTCGTTCGAAAAGTTCGAACATTCGAAGATGTGCCAGATGTTCAGCCTTGGAGTCGCTCGCCACCAGTATGTCATCCAATTAAACGAAAAGGAAAGGCAGGTCACCCAACACAGAGTCCATGAGGCGCTGAAAAGTCTGGGCAGCATTTTTAAGTCCGAAAGGCATGCGGAGAAATTCAAATAAACCAAACGATGTGATAACTGCTGTTTTTGGAACGTTCGATGGATGCACGGGCACCTGATGGTAACCTCGGACCAGGTCGACTTTGGATAGTCTTGCCTGCCAAATGGGTGGAAAAGTCCTGGACGTGTGGAATGGGGTAACAGTCTGGTGTTGTGGCATCATTCAGCCGGCGATAGTCACCGCACGGGCGCCAACCGCCACCAGGCTAAGGGACGACATGGAGTGGAGATGCCCACGGGATGTTGGAACGCCAAACAATGCCCAAGTGCTCCATGCTGTCAAACTCCGCCCTGACCACAGCCAACTTTGTGGGGTCGAGTCGGCGCGCACGAGCGTGCAAGAGCGGAGGGCCCGTTGTGGTTATGTGGTGCTGCACTCCGTGCTTCGCTGTTAATGCTGAAAACGTGGACTGCGTGAGGGCTGGGAACTCCGCGAGCAATGAGCCAAACGCATCTGCAGCAGGAAACATACCGGAAAGCTTGAGGGAGCCACCAAGTCGAAAAGTGCATGCGTACGAACAAAACGTTAACGCGTCAATCAAACGGCGGTTCTTAACGTCAACCAACAGTCCATGCCCGCACAAAAAATCTGATCCTAATAACGGAAAAGCCACTTTTGCAATAACAAAAGTCTAGGTGAAACGCTGTCCTCCGAAACACAATTCCACATGTCTTGTGCCATACGTGCGGATAGTGGCCCGTGGCTGTCGGCTGCAGTATCCAGCGCGGATGCCGGCAGGACACTCCGTTGTGCGCCCGTGTCACAAAGGAAACGCCGTCCAGATAAAGTGTCTTTGATGAAAAGTAGCCCGTCTGTGTGGCCGACGCTCATGGCTACTAATGTGCGCCGGCCTTGGCGTTTCCCGGTTTGCTGAAAGTGCATGGAGGAAGGCAGCGCTCAGCTTTAGCTCCGAACTTTGCATGGTAAAAACACAAGCCGTGAGTCACACAAGCCGTGAGTCTGCTGCGGCTGCGACGTTGTAGCAGCGCAAAGTGCAGGTGGCTCTGGAAGTGCAGCATTCTCGTGTGCGGGCAAAACGGCAGCCACACAGGGTTGTTGGGTCGCTAGGAAAAATATATCAGCCTCCTCCGCGAGCACCCTACAGTCTGTGATCGTCGTGTTGGCTAATGCTGCACGCACTTGTGCCGGGAGCTGACGTAAAAACAGCCGAATGTAAAAGAAAGTGCGTGCTCACCTTGAAGGTCTAACATTCTGTCCATCAGCTCAGAAGGTTTGCTGTCGCCCTGTCCTTGTAGAGAGAAAAGCCGATTGTCTCTCTCGTCGTCGGAGAGTTCAAAAGTTTTCAGCAGCTGTGTCTTGAGTGCGCTATATTTCTCTGTTGCTGGCGGATGTTTCAGCAAATGCACAACTCTGGCCGCCAATAATTATTTTCAATTGTTGTCAATTATTTAATTATCTCAATTTCATGTTTTCTTGGCGGCCTTTTTGTCTTCAATTTTTGCTCTCCCGTAGCAAACCTTAAAACCAAGACTGGTCCTTGATGCATGGAAAATTATATATCTGTACCTTAAGTACAAATGCACGTGCTGAGGGGTTACACTTCTTTTAAGACAATAGGACTTGTTTCTCGTCTTACCAAATAAAATGTATCAACCCCATTGGCAGATAATTTTACTTGGTTTTAGTCATTTTAACTCATTTCGTTTTTTTCATTTTCGCATTTTTTCATGTGCATTTTTTGCAGTGTACATGTCTCAATGGCGATGTTGGGGTAATGGTGTGCTTGATATGTTTTTCATAACATTTGAACTTTCACAATAACTTTTTCAAGTTTAGTCACAACAGCTTGGCACACAAAGCATTATTGCAGACCACGTCCATTACTATGACGATCATGTGCGAGTCTACTGATGCTACTTCCTGCTAGATAATTCGCCAAAGATCAAATCATCTCAGAATGGTTTCTCGAACAAGACACTTAGTTTACTTTACTCAAACAGCACATATTAATGTTGGTCATCATCAGAATATGGACTGTATGAGCAGAACATCGGATATAAGTGCATTTGTTATTCAGAACATCTAGTTTCAATAGTTTCCTAATATTCTTCCAAGTCATTTTCTTTTATTATATCTGTTAAATAATGTGGCACGGTAGTCGCAAAAAAGACATGTCAGAGGCCCGATTGGAGTCTTTATGTGAGAAGTTTGCATGTTCTTCCTGTGCTTATTATTTTTTTTCAGTTTCTTTACACAGTGCAAGAATGAAAGAGAATAGGAAAAACAGAGAAATTGGACTCTGGAAAAATGGTCCGCTCAGTTTTGCAACTGGTAGTCCACCAATTCAAGGTGTGTATCTCGTATTAAGGTCCAGAATTGCTGGGATTGGCTCCAGGTCCCCATGACACAGTAATGGTCATTAAACTATTTCGAAAAAAGTTTAATCTAAAATCTGCCTGTAGTTTTTCTGTGGCTCAATGTGAAGTGCTCGGAGACTGTGGACTCAGAAGGCTCGGAGACTGTCGACTCAGAAGGCTCGGAGACTGTGGACTCAGAAGGCTCGGAGACTGTGGACTCAGAAGGCTCGGAGACTGTCGACTCAGAAGGCTCGGAGACTGTCGACTCAGAAGGCTCGGAGACTGTCGACTCAGAAGGCTCGGAGACTGTCGACTCAGAAGGCTCGGAGACT
>MU204315.1:879947-905248 GCA_017309775.1 Paedocypris sp. Pulau Singkep
CTGTAATTTTAAATTTTACAGTTTGTATTTTTGCACATTTGGTTTTACTTACTGTCTTTGTATTTTGGCACCTCTTGTTTATTTATTTGTATCTAAGATTTTTGCACAAATTCTACTGTTTTTACTTGTTTAATTGTTGCTGCTGTAACAAAGAAATTTCCCCTAGTGGGATAAATAAAGTCTTCATTCATTCATTCATGCATCTCTTTACTTCTGTCCACTGAGCTTGACATTGACAACAAATCATTCATCAGGGAGAGTGGGCTTTTTTTTTTCTTTCTTTCAGCGTTATACACTCAAGTAATTTTGTTTTTTTTTTCTTTCCAAATGTCACAACTTGACCTTGACTGTTCAAAGATGCTACATAAAAATGTGTTATTAACAAAAAATGTTTTCTTTTTTGCCTGTTATAATTATATATTATATATAACAATATTTTCTTTCTTCCTGTTAAAAAACACATTCTGCGTTTCATAATTTGCTGACGTACATGACCCCTAATAAAATGTATAAAAACACACATGCGTTGAACATACATATAGAAATTGGAGTTTGTGTGTGTGTGTGTGTGTGTGTGTGTGTGGGTGTCCGTGTCCGTGTGTGTGATTGATGGAAGTGATGCATTTAAGTGAGGTATTTCATCACTGTACGATTAAATTACAATTTTGGTTAAATTAGATTAAAATGCCTCATGCATACTATCTGAATGTTTTTTTTGTGTGTGTGTGTACATTTTGTGTACATGTTTTCATGTAAAGTGTCCTTGGGTGTCCTGAATGGCGCTAATAACAACACAATTATATAACAATTATATAACAAATGTATAATAATAATAATAATAATAATAATAATAATAATAATAATAATAATAATAACAATAATATTGTATATGTAATATATGTATATGTAATAAAATATGTAATATATAAATGTATTGCATACTGTAATATATTGTTATTATTATTATTGTTGTGGTTATGATTATTATTATTTCTATTCTGTTATTATTATTATTATTATTATTATTATTATTATTATTATTATTATTATTCAAAATAATCCTCGTTCTCTGTTTAAAACTGTAGCTCAGTTAACAAAGAAAAAAGGCATGGTAGACTCTGCAATCCCCCCACAACTTTGATAACAGAATTACTAATCTCGGAATGAAAATCGTATCCACAAATAATAGCCCAATACTGGTTGTACCGAAAGTAAACACACACGCTGTCAAGTATAACTAAGACCAAGACGACTATCGCTAATTATAGACCAATTTTAACCTTTCATCTAAAATTCTTGAAAAAGTTATTTCAGGACAACTCTGTAAATTTCTAAAATCTACAAGGGATGAAGATCTTTTGCATACTTAGCACCCAAATTATGGAATGCTCTGCCTAGTCCAATTCGAGACTCAGAATCAGTGAGTCAATTTAAGTCTCGACTGAAGACGCATCTCTTCAACGAAGCATATATTGACCTGTTATAATAACTTACAGAAAAATATAATCGTATAGAAAGGCTGCCTAGTTAGTGCTCGGAACCTAATCACATCTGAACCTCTTAAAACTGTCAAAATCTTTAATTATGGTACTTCAAGTTTTTCTAATAGCTGTGTTTTTTCTGTGTTTCACTTCTCTCTTGAGCGCTGAGTGCCGTACGACTGGAATCTCCTAGGAGCTCCCCAGACCTCTGTAGACCTGATGATGCTGTTTTTAGTGGAGAAATGGAGCAGCGTCTTTCCTCACTAAGGGAAACACCTTCCGGAACATCATTAAAATGGCGCGGAACAACCAACGCACTGATTTTGTAGTCAGAGGAGACTGGCACCAGTGAGCCGGGTTCTCCCCAGGGGTTTTTCCTCGTTAGAGAGGTTTTTTACCTGGCCACTGTCGCGTATGTGCTTGCTCACTGGTCTTTGTCTTTGTCATAGTGATAATCATAGCCATTTACTTAACACCAACAACCTTATATTATAATTATTATTATTATTATTAAATTCACAAATAAAAATGCAGTTGGCACTCCAAAATAGTTTGAGGCGCGCGTGGTCCGGTCATTTAAATGCCAGTATTCTGACATATCACTATTTAGATTTTTAAAGATTGACAAAGCTTTGCAGCACTTCTACATAAATTACTTAAAACATAACCAGATAAATTCAACCCAGAGGCTGAAAGGCAGGTGGCATGGAGTAAAAAGTGTGCGGATAAGTGAGTGTGTGCCTAGACCTGACAAACAATGACGTGAGTTGACAGACTTAAAGGACAATAAAACTCAATATGACCTGATGCTAATGGAAACAAATCTTGCTACCTGACATCACTCTTTCCTCTGCAGGCAGATTTTATGTAGAGAACTCTCTTTCTTGTCGTTGTAAACAAACGGCACCACCAACACCAGATAGGACACCTTTGTCAGCTCTGTCGGAGAGGATCTGTCCATCAATTGTGTGTATTTGAGAGAAAGTTTGGATATGGATGAACAGTTTGAAAAGCAGAAAAGTTACGTTTGACCGCAATAGTGCTGTTCATCTACTTTATGTCATTTTTGAAATTAATATACACCCTACAATATATGTTTTTTTACATTTGTCATGTGCTAATGGTTCTGCCAAATGTAACGTGTGTGTGTTTTTTGATGCACATTGCGCTCAATCTTATGACTGGACAATACCGCCTTAATAAAAAAATCTTGTGTAATTATGATTAAATGCAACAATACTTCCTTGAATGTCTGATATAGACATTTTTCTTTTTTTAACTGACTCTTTTTTCCCTAATTTTTTCCATTTTTCTTTTTAGCGACTTTACGTTGGTCTTGAATCTCGGACTAAGAAAAGCGCTATAGAAAAAAACATAAACTTGAACTTGAACATGATCGGTAACCTGCTTCGGTTCCTTTTAAGATGTTTTTCTTGACTCTTACTATATTCATTACAGTTAAATGTCCTGTGGTGGTCCTGTAAAATTAAAAAAATAATTTCCTGCTGAGTACACACACACACCCACACCCACACAAGCCTAAATTATAAAAATAACAAAGTATGAGGTAGTGATGTGTTGTTTGTGAACGATTCATTCAAAAAGTGAATGATTTTTTTTAATAAGAATGATTTCTGGAAAATGAACGTTTCAATGAAAATGAACGTTTCAATGAAAATGAACGATTCAATGAACATGAACAAATCAATGAAAATACAATATAATTTTAAACAATTTGTTTAAAATTCGTTTAAAATCTTATATGACTGGGGTTTTATACGAATGACTCAGGTTTTTATATTTTATATAGACACTTCTCCACACTGAGTGATTCGTCAAGCACAAGTTTGTTTGTGAATTGTTCTTACGAATTCTTCCGAATCGAATTGTTTGTTCACTTGTCACGTGACAGGCGAGCCACATCATTTCATTGGCTCAAAATGATTGTTCGTTCATTTCAGAGAGCGGCCATTTTTACAACGCCTACAGCGCCTCATGAGGCAAAATTATGAACTAATTACTCAAAATGAATTGTTCACTTCACTGTTCCAGAGTTAAAAAATCAAGTCAGTTAAAAGAATCCCATCAGTAGTATGAGTAAATGTTCGTAATACTCTGACGGAGTAAGACTCTGTATAGTGGGTGAGAATACAATATCAAATCCTGTTGTCTTATCAATTCTGTAATCATGATTATTCATTATTTCAACATTTTTTTTCCTAGCGCAAGTAACTAACCCCATCACGGCTTCCCCCAGACAAAATAAACACGCGTATTAATCCTGCAATTTCCATTTAAAATGCACAGCGTTTGCTTGATTAATAAGGGAGCCGATACTGAATAATTAGGCGGCGCGCGTTGAATTGGCGGCATCTGCAAGAAGGGGGGTTGTTGCTATGGGCTAGGGGGGCAGCTGGGGTTTGCTTACAAATGCCCTGTGGGATCTCAAAGGAGTCAGGCCTAAGCATTGGCCATGACTGAGGTGATGAATCAGTTAGCCAATCTTTTCCACAATTAACAAGCTGTGGCCCCCGTATTCATTTCCTTGCCCTGAGATGGAGCTTGGTCAAATGTGTCGGGGTCAAAGGTTAGAGGTCGAGAGCAGAGGTCAAGCCCACAGAGTTGACCTGGCAGAATCAAGAGAGGGGAATAATCAAGAAACAGCACATTACATTTATATGCATTACACAGGCTGTGGCTCTCGTGTCGGGTGCATTGTAAATCAACATTCGAGCGCAAAAGGCCGAGATGTGGAACATAAAGAAACATTAGAACGTTTAATTAGTGCTGATCAATCTAGGCGCTTTAGCATTCAATAAAGTGGAATCGATGAGCGCGAGGGCAAACAAAGCAGGTGTTCCTAAGGAAGGGATTATAGGTTAACATTTATTCCGAAGAGATATTGTAATGCCACACCTGTCTGACGTAATATTAAACCAAACAATCCATTGCCATCCATTACACGTTGGCCATTGATCCTCCCACATTGATTTTTTTTCTTTTCTTTTCATGTCAATGTGTTTTTGTTTTATCTCACCTGTTCTGTTAAAATGTTTCTTGGCGTATTTTGATGGACGTGTTGTAGATACCTTGCTCTTTTTCTTTCGAATGTAGAAAAAATTGTGTAGACGTGCAGTTGTTTTACACTAAAATCTTGTGGATGGTATTCGTGACGGTAATGGATCAAATTCAAATTGTGTTCGTCACTTACACATACATACGTCGCACAAATGCTTTTTCAACCGTCCTGCAACAACCGTAGTGCAATAATCGAGCAAAAATGTTTTAAATAATAAACACTCAACTGAAAAAGCTGTACTGTAGGTAAATGTCTCAGTGTAAAGCAGATTTTAAACTGAACAATAAATATAACTTATTTATTGCACTTATAGCAAAATACAAGTACAGCAGCTGTAGGGTGGGGTGGGGGTGGGGGCCGGTGAAGTGTTTTAGTAGAATTGTAAACCACTATAAACCATAGAGTAGAAACTATAAACCACAAACGGTTAGCTTAGCGCTAACAAACGGGTCCATTGTGTAATCGCAGAATGAGTCAAAACAGTTGAAAATAAAGAATACGGGCGAGAAGTCAAAAATCCAAGCAACAGACACAATCAAAACGCACGGTCTGCTAACAGGGGATAATAATCCTTTGCTTCACAGCGTCAGATAAACAGAGCTCAACGAGCCTCACGCAGTTGCTTTGCGCATGCACGGACTGTTGCAAAGACTCTTGGGAAATGAAGTTCTGACCACTAGAATCTACTTTGTATTATCTATTTTATCTAACTTTTTGTTATTTAAGTAGAACAATATCAAAATGAAACACAAGTTATGTTTTGTTTAATAAAGAAAAAAATTGTATGTTTAGGAGAATATTAATGTAACTCAACCAGAAATGTATAAAACAAAAAAGTTTTTTTTGTGCCTGAAAAATCAGGGGGATGCTTATATTTGCACAAATATGGTAACTCGATAAAGATAAAGTGTCCAATAAAATAACTCTGAAATACCACACAGTACAAATACAAAAACTGTAGCGAAAAAGAAACATAAAGTAAAGTGACTTGAGTGTCCAAAAGTGAAAAGTGAGCAAGAAAAATAAAGTGTCCTGGTAGAACTTTAAATGCGCAAAGAAGTAATGTAATGTGGTTCAGCGTTGCAGTAAGCGGTGTGGTTGATGGATGCAAAGTACGCATTTGTGTGAAAGATCACTATTCTGCTGTTTGGTGAATGGTTGAGGTTCAAGGGGAGTTCATATTTCTTCACAGTTTGCAGCAGTCACGTCCATGGTCAAAATTGTCTGAAATGGCGTCTTTTCCCCCCTTGTAGTTTACATGATCATCAAAGTTGTTGACCTCAACAAGACGTTTCTTCACTCCTCGGTTGTGTCTTCAAAGATGCCTCAAGGTTAATTCTGGACCAAACAGCACAGTGAGTCCTTAAAACTAACATCATTTGGAAGTATCTTTGCTTCCAAGTTGGGAATAGGTCAGCTTTAAAGACAGAATGAAAGCATTCCCACATGTTTGAAAATATGCTTTGTACTCTGGGGAGCTTTGTGACTACAGCCACCTGCATTATTTTAATTCCTGGTGGGTTATTTAATGTAAGAATTCATTAATTTATATATATATATATATATATATATATATATATATATATATATATATATATATATATATATATCGTATTTACATGAAAATAAGCACCCCCTTTGTAAAAAAAACTTGGGGGGTGCTTATTGTCAGCGATTTCAAATATGCATGTAAATATAAGCCCCTAATTTTTAGTATTTCAAGCATAAGCTTATATTGGCTGAATAACAGAAATAAAGAAACATTAGACACGTTGTGACACTTAATAGAGACAAAATAACACTGGAAGTAAGATTAAACTAAATACAGTACAATATTTTACAGCATTATTACAGCAAACAGAGACTACAAACCACGACCGCTTATCTTATCTTAGATTAGCTTATTTTAGCTTAGCGCAACAGGCTACAAACAAGTCCAATGTGTCATCGCAGAACGAGTCGAAACAGTCGAAAATGAAAAACACGAGCAAGTAGTAAAAAAACTCCATTGAACAGATACAATCAAAACGCTCGATCGCTGCAAAGGGGATAATAATCCTTCGCTTTGGCGTCAGATAAACAGAGCTTGAAACAGACCTGAGCTTGAATGGAGTCGGGCTAAAGCAAAGGATATTGGGAAATGAAGTCCTGACCACTAAAATTGACTTTTTATTATCTATTATACAAGCAAAACAATATAAAATGATATAAGTCACAAATTATGTTTGGTAAATAAAGAAAAAAAATATTTTAAGAGAATAATAACATAATTGAACCAGAAACATTTTTTTGTAAAATATTTTTTTTTGTACCTGAAAATCAGTGGGGTGCGTATATTCGCGTAAAGACGGTACTTATATCTTGCTCTTATATCTTACACTCTCTGTCTTTCACGCTTATCCTCCCTCTCTCCCTCTTCACTTCAGTTTCATTCTCTCACCAAACATGGACATATGTTCCTCGATAATTAAAAGTCTGGTTATACATCATGGCTTTCTTCCAGCAGAAATGATTAACTAATGAAGCAATTGAGGGGAAATTAATACTTATCTTTTTTGTCACTCCCTCTCCCTTGTTGTCGTTTCACTTCCATTCAACACCACGCAATGAGTAATGTAGTGTGATTATACATTAATTTGACTGCTGCGCTATCATGTCTTACACAAACATGATAAAAATGTGAAACACAAAATTGGACTCAAATAATGAAATCCTAAATTACCGCATTTTGTCACTTGAGGCAAATCTTTAAAGTCTATTTCGATTTAGCGTCATATCTTGCAAGGAAAAGTTCTGATATGACATTACTAATCACATTATTAATCACATTGACCAATGATTATTTGAGTATTTTTTTACCATTACCTTTAAAAGTCTTTAAAAAGTGAAAGTATGTACATATGTTGCATTTTCTCTATGTATTTCAACAATTTAATTTGATTTCAGTCACCATGCTTTAGGCTTACAAACTTTCACCAAGGTTGTCGGTTTGATCCCAGCTGCATCACTGTGTGGTACGGCGCCTGCAATGCGTCCTGCCGTAAGACACTTCAGCGCATAGTGAGAGCAGCTGAGAAGATTGTTGGTGTCCCTCTCCCCTCCCTCCCTCCAGGACATCTACTTCACCCGCCTCACCCGCAAAGCCCGCAGCATTGCTGGTGGCCCCACCCACCCATCACACAGCCTCTTTAGTCTGCTGCCGTCAGGGAGAAGACTGCGCAGTCTTCAGGCCAGGACCAGCAGACTTTTGCCATCAAGCTGTCAGGATGCTGAACTCCCTCAGACTCTGCCCCCTCTCCCCTCCTTTGCCCCGTGCACCTGATCCCCCCCCCCCCCCCGTCCTACTACCTCAAACATACAACCACATCTTTATAAGGACTGTAAGCCATTGCACTACTCCCTAAATTGCATGGACTCTGTTTGCACTATTGTCTGCCATTCCTCACAAGTCACTTTATCCTGTTACATTGGAAATGCAACGCAAATGTCACTTTATTATCATGACACCTTACTTTTAGTACTTTTTTTATTAGAGATTTTTGTAGTTTTTGTAAGTTTTATGTTGAAATGTTATCTGTTCGTATCTAGGGACTGAGAGTAACGAAATTTCAAATTTCTGTATGTATGTATTGTACATATGACAAAATTGACAATAAAGTTGACTTTGACTTTGACTGAAATGTCATTTTATACTGCGAATATAAGAAAGTTATTTCTCATTGGCTGTTGGATCTGCCAATAGAACCAATACAGATAATTTTGCTTTCACATACACTAGAATGCATACTGTATATAGTTGGGTTACCACTTTTAATACCAATAAAACGGGAGGCTTACTGCGGAGCCTAGGGGGGCGGAGCTGCTGGGCAGGGCGACGACAACGTGACTTTATATACTGTGATCGCAACTTAAAATATTTCAGTAAAGTATGTTCCCCGAGATATTATAAATAAACTGTCTACATTTGAAATGCAGTCTGGGACAGCAGTGAGGGTTGATATCGTATTAGACGCTGCTTTAAGAAAATCATTATGGGACAATAACCGTTTTTCAAACACCAGTGCTTATAGAAACCTATAAGAAAGCGATAAAATACGATTATCATTAGAGACGTTAGTTGAGTATTAGAAGAAAAAGACTGAGTGTTTCAAACAAAGTCAGTTTATTTAAACGTGTCGGTGTTCATACTTTTCTGAAAACATATTTGCGGTCCCTGTATCACAAAGTGAGGTTGTTGTTGCCCCGCCTCTGTCACCCCACCCATCCGAAAAGCCCCACCCCCATTATTCAAAGTGGTAACCCACCAGACAAACCCACCAGGTAGCAGACAAAAGAGACAAGTTGTAGCATTGATCACTGCATTGCGTGCACAAGCTTCATTTTACACGATACAATCGCTCCTTCGATTGCGAAACAATTCCTGAAAGTTCCTGCTCCCAGACTCGTATCCAGCGCAGTATTTTCTTTCTCGGTGGGATTTAAGAACGGTATAGGAATATCTGGAGGATCTGCAGAAGAGCACAGGGGTCAGTGCTGTACGGGCGATCAGAATGGGCCTTAAGCCTGGCTCAAGGGGGCTTATGCTGATACCTTGACCTTTCTACTACAGACTACATTTCACACTGAAATTACCATTATCATTCGTATCTCCCCCGAGGCCTGCCATCAAGTTTCCTCCTCTGGGGTTAAAAGTCATCATGCATGATACCTGCCTTGCATGCTAAATGACTAGGACACATGTTTAACCAGGAGAAATCCCTGATAAGTGAACTTAAAAGCTGCTGTTTAGAACGTATCCATTGGGATCGACCGGTGAAAAGAAGCACTTTGGGGTCTTAAGCGTGTATTTTGGTTATAACTATTTAAAAAATACATACTATATTAAATATGATAAAATAATATTTGAATACTGTTATTGTTTTACCATACACTTTGGATGGCAATGTTTTATTTTGTTAATAGTTATTTTATTTTTGGTTATAAACATATTAAATATGATAAAATGAAATCTGAGTACTGTTTTTTTTTTATACAAGCAACAAATAAAATAAGCAACATGTCTAAGTGTGTCAATAAGAAAAATAATTAAATAATTAAAATAATTATATCAATAATAATTGATAATGACAATAGTTATAAAAATTATGTATTCAATGTGTTTCCACTAATTAAGAAAGTAGTGGGTGAATGCTCTGGTTGCCCGGAACTTGAATGCTCTGGTGGCCCGGAACGTGATGACTCAGAGGCTAGGGCCAGGAACACGCGCTGACCAAACGCGCAGAGAGCGACGGTCAGAAACACGAGGCAACGGCACCTGAGGATAAACAACCCGAGGACGCACGAAGGCCACGGAGAGCAAGGGAACCGGCTGCTCGAAGAGCCAAAATCAGAAAAACACGAATTCAGACCAGGGTAACGCAGAACGCGTGTACTCGGAACAAGCGGACTTGGGATCGCGAAAACCGAAAGCGAGGGCTTGGACGGCTCGCACATAGAGGGCTTGGAGGGCTCGGACAGCGAGGGCAGCGGTCAACTCGGTAGTGACTAACTCGGTAGCGTTAGCGGCTAACTTGGTAGCGGCTAACTCGGTAGTGGTAGCGGCTACGGACTTGGGACTCGGGACCAAGGAACACGAACGACAGGGACGGATTAAGGCACGAGTTGACAACGAGTAGAACGAGGGAGACCGAAGAGCGAGGGAACGAAACGACAGGGAACGAAAAGAAAAAATGATACGAAACTTTCCGACCCCTCCGTGATTGTGGAGAGCTACTAGGAGAGGCAGGCGACCGACCACCCAAAAAATACGGGGCCAAGTCGGACAACAACCACGGACACAGCATACGTGGAGTACCCAGAGCTAAGTAGCAACGCACTCACCACACACTCGGCGAATGGCCGCGCCACATGCTCGGTGTACAACTGCGGCAAACGCTCTGCGAGCGACCGCCCCAAACGTTCGCCGACGGAGTCTGGGACAGTGAGGAGGTGAGGAGGGGATTTTGTGACAAGCAGCTTGAATTTAAATAATAATGATAATAATAATAATAATAATAATAATAATAATAATAATAATAATAATAATGTGTATAAGAGCATCTAACATTACATCATAAAATCTGAACAGGAGCCCATGTGTCTTGACCTCTGAGGTGTAACTGATGGTTACTTTAAACATCTATTACTTTAAACATCTAATGTTTAATCGCTTCAATTGCTCTTTCTTACAACGTTCATGATCATGTAGACGCGTTTATTTTTTTTAAGTTTATAAGATTTTAAAAAGTGCGTACATCTCATGCAAGCTTCTCATTGGCTCATTGGCCAATCCAAGAAACTAGAAACGTTTGTTTGTTGCTAGGAAACTTCCCCATTGAGAGCCTATGACTTCACTTGGGCTCTAGTCCCACAAAAGCTGTGGTGGAGAGGTGTAAGAAAAAGTGCTGGTGTGAGATGCCCATAGCAAACACAAAAGGCACACAGCAGTTAGCGCTCTTTTATTTGTCTTTAATTCTCTGGCAGACGGGGCTAATCTGAAAGCAGTGACAGGTGCCATTCTGAGATGACCTCCGGTGAGTGCTGAGTGGTTGTGGCATGATAATTGTAATGGGTGAGTGTAAGTGAGAGAGAGTCAGCGAAGCCATTACCGCCCTGAGGGCACGACGCCTGCCCGCGTTTGTACTACTCTCCGGCGATTCAATGTGACAGCGTGTCAAACAAGCAAGCCAATGAACCCAGGTGGATGTGCCATGCCTCCATTTGCATGCACTGTTTTTTTGTTCTTGTTCTTTACCTGTGCAGCACTGTGAATGACTACTGCGACTGTTTTTAACCTTTGCTACTTGCTGTTATTTATTTATTTATTTTGGGGGGGGAATCAAGACGATAAACACATTTATACGCACTTAAAATGCTTGACTAAGTTGTAGGTGTATATGATAATAAATAGCAAAAAAAGTCAGTTCTTCCTGTTTTTTTTTTTTTTGTAATAAGTAGTAGAAGTAGTTTCTTCTCTTAAAGTTCTATAGTGTAATTATATTGTCCTTTAACATACAGGTATTTGTGGAGATCGACATGAATGATAAAAAATCATAAAAATGTTAACATCTCAATATATCAATTCTCAAAATGATAAAACACTAATTTCATAAATTAAACATTTCAACATATGATAAGGAATCATAATGATAATTGACAATAAAAATATGATGACGTTGGTTCATCCTGTTGTTTATTTTAATGTAATAAGCTAAGCTACTCGCTAACCTGCAATAAATGTAGCTTTCACTACAGCGACGCTATCCTCTGGGAAATGTAACGAAGCTAAGCTACAACAACTTGGAAAAAGTAGCTTAACTACATTCAAACTACTTCAATAAATTTATAATTTGAACTTCATTCCAAGTCAATGCTTCAGTAATTACTAAAACTGCCAATGAAACAGCAGGAATAACAATTCCATTTAATTCTTTACTGTATTTAATAACTCCAAACTGTTTAAATAAATTTAATCAAATATGACAAAAAATTCGATATAAATATGTATATTGCCTTTTGGATGACTTTTTATATTTTTTACTGATACTTGAAAGTACTGGCAATTTAGCTTCAACCGGCTGTACTATAGTAAGTCACATTAACCTCGATTTTTTGTGTTTTTTAGCTCGATCAACGGTCTTCCTTTTCTCGTTGGCAGGTTCAGTAGAGACAACATTCTTTTTTTTAGATAAGTGTCCTGAAGTATTGAAAACACATGGTTTTTCATACACTGTAATAAATATAGAGAGAAAATTGTAAACAAAAAATTGCACTTTTTAACTATATTATTTAAGCATTAAAATGTTTTCACAAACAAGTTACACATTTTTGTTTTTCAGATTATATGACGCTGAGTCATTTCTAAAACATTCTTTTAGGATTTTAAGTGTGTTTTATGTTAAAAAATGTCATTATAACCAGATACGGTGTTTGACACACAAGCGTGCTTTAGCTGAGCAGATTGTCAAATCTGCTCAGTACATAGACGTTTAAATCTCATATCTATATTAGGAGATAAAGCCTTATGAAAAGAGGGTTGTTGTTCACATTTCTTTGAGGCTAAAATCTCAAGTAAAACTAATTCTTTACACAAGTCTCCATGCAATTGGTGACTTGTAACTTTGTAATTTTTACAGTAAGGTATCGATACTTTTACTCAAGTAGGGTTTTTAGGTGCTCTTTCTTCATTTATTTGTGTTCCGCTGTACACTGTAACTAGGACGGACAGGATGATGTGTGTGCACGAGTGGGAAAGTGTATGGCCCCTACAAACCCATTCCTCCACTGCGCGTTCCCAATGCATCAAGCGAAGAGACTGAGGAAAATTGAGTGTTAGAAGATAGATGTTGAATCTAACCTCTTCTGCTGAACTCATGTCTACTCGCTCTCTTTGACTCACTGTGTGTGTCTACACAACTGAACCTGCACCCAGCCTCTCACCTCTCTGAAACGATTAAATGTCAGCAACCTTCTGCCTACCACCAATTTAGTTTCCGATAAAGCAGCCTCTGAACTCCCATCACTCCCATCTGCAGAATTATTCAGGGAAAAATTCAGCTTTCACCTGACAGCGAAGCCGGGTTCACCGGGGCAAATGGCTGCTGGTCATGTGATAAGTCAAGCCAAACCAGTTCAAACCTGATTGTGCGACAGACTGATTTGCTGGCAGCTAATCATTTTAGTAACACCGATGTGTGCGGCGGAGAGAACGTATAGGAGAATATTTCCTCGTTTTTTTTCTCTTCTCTTTCCTGTCTTATTGCTGGCCTTCCGCGGCTGAACTTGGAGTGAACTCAGCCGTGTTATTTATATATTTCATGTTGTCTACTTTGCAGATTTTTTTTTTTTTGTAGTTTGTTATTGGCTTTAGCTTTGCAGTGTTCTGGACACTTTTACAGCAGGTTATGAGTTCAATGTTACTTTTTCATTGAGTTTAACTTTTATGTGCTAGTTTTTTGAGTATGTGGTTTTCTATGCACACTCAAACACATACACACACATACTGTATATATAGACAATAGTACTCCGCTTACAAATGTCCTAGTTAACGAAAATCCAGAGTAACAAAATGTGTTGCCGCAAATGTCGTCCAGAGTTCCGAAATATTTTTGCTATACAAAATGAGCGTGTGATTTTCTTACCGCTAGTGTGCAGGGAGATGAGTATAAAGCTATGTGTATAAAACAGCTGTTTAATCTTCTTTGCACGTCAAATGAACAAAAAACAACAAAAACGCTAGTTAGTTTCAGAGATTTTGCTTCCAAAATATAAAAAAAGCTTCTATTCTCCCAGAATGGCAATGTTTTTTTTTCTCTTCCGTAGAGCCGCCATCTTGAAATGACGTTGTGCAAATCCCTGAGATTTCCGTAATCTCGCAAAAAAGGTGACTTTGTTTGGTTGCATGACATCATTTCAAGATGGAGGTACAGTAAGCGTTCATGTGACATTGTCCTTATATCATTGCACACTGTACTTTTATAATCATCTGCCAAAGGGCAAACTAAACAACTATGTAACATGTTTATGTATATGTGAGTGTGTTTTATTTATTTTGCTTTTATTTTCCGAGGCAAGACTTTTTGTACTGTATTTAACTGACATCAGTAATCAGTGCTTGAAGTATAAGTCACAGGTTGGTTTATTAAAACAAATCTGTTGGTAATTGTGTTTAATGCGCGGCGGTCATTATTGCTGGCAGCTGTGTAGAGACACTGCCTTTCTAAGTACTTGCTTCTGCACAATGCTGTGGTCACTAACAGCATGTTTGATAAAATGGCAAGAGAATAAGCGAGAATTTGTCGAAATACTGAAAAAATAAGATGAAGAAGAAATAAGAATATTATTATTATTATTATTATTATATTATATATTAATGTATATTATTACGTATATAATTTGGTTTCACAACTGTTTTAAAATTCATCATTTGCATTCCCACTTTTGTGTGTGTTTTTCTTATTTACTTGTGTGTATGATACTTATTATCATACTTTAGGATGCGTACCTGTACATCCATGTGTGTGTTTTAGCTAACATGAACCAAATTGTAATAATAATAACAACAATATTAATAATAATAATAACAATAATAACAACAACAACAATAATAATGATAATCCCTTTTATTTGAGGCCTTTATAATCACTCAAGGACATCTTACATACATGTAAAAATTGTAAAACAAAATGTAAAAACAGACATATACCACAAACACCTATGACATAAAACAGCTACGAGAATATTATAATATCATAAGTAATACTGAGTAAAAAGATGCGTTTTAAGATGCGACTTAAACACATGTCTTCAGGAGGGAGTTCCACGTACAAATTGTGTAAAAAAAAAAAGTGTGTGTAGTTAATCAATCAAAGAGTAAAAATTGTTATAATTATTATAACATTTAATATTAATAATAATAATAATATGAGTATTTATAGGGCGCTTTTCACAGTTTTAACTGTCTCAAAGCGCACGTGTAAATATGTAAGGGAAGTGTTGCTTTTTATTCATTTGATCGTCTGTATTGTTGGTGTTAAGTAAATGGCTGCGGTTATGTCAAGACAAAGACAAACAACAGTGAGCAAGCACATACGCGACAGTGGCCAGGTAAAAAAACCTCTTTAACGAGGAAAAACCCTGTGGAGAACCCGGCTCACAGGTGCCAGTCTCATCTGGCATTCTAACACTACAAAATCAGTGTGTTGGTTGTTCTGCGCCATTTTTAACGATGATTCCGGAAAGGTGTTTCCCTCCCCAGTGGGGAAAGATGCGGCTCCACTTCTCCACGCCAACAGCGTCATCAGGTCCACAGAGGTCCAGAAAGCACCACAGATGATACAAAAGGAGTCTATTAGGGATTAAACAGCAGAGTATGTTTTACCCGGCACTTGATTTAGTTGCTAAAATCTTTAGTACTAATCATTTTTTGAACATCTTTTAATTATCGATAAGAAATATTTTTATACAACTAGTCCTAAAAAATAGCGTTAGCTTAGGGTTACATTTTCGAAAAAGAGGACACTGGCACGGCCTCGTGACAAATAATTATTTAATTGATAATATGAAATAGTGTTCTAAACATCAACTCTTCTGTTAGAAAATCCAGCTTCAACAATATATGCATATAATAATATATATAATATCTATTAGTGAGCAATAGTTGTGGGCAGTTGTCATATCAAAAGTTTTTATACAACAGATAGTTTAATATTATAGAAAGTTTCAACTTATTAATACATTTTTGTTACGCGGGGATTATGTCGTTTATTAATATATCAAAAATAATTATAAGTATTTATAATTTATAATCAAAAATAAGTATTTTCCAGTCAGAAGTAGAAAAGGTGGCATCTTTATAAAATGTGTGTGACACGATTCACGTCTGATTAAAACATTCAGCAAAAATACGGAACAATAGCCATCTGGTACTGTTTCCAAACGGGACCTGCAATTTCCTTCTTAAATTGAATTGAATTGAATTGAAAAATCCTTTATTAGTCCCACAGCGGGGAAATTTCACGTCACAACAGCAACAACAAATCCAAACAAATAAATAAGCATCAGTTCTCTAATAATTTAAATCACGGGTGGAGAACCTACGTATACGTGTAATCCTTTGAGAAAGAGTGAAAATCGGACATTTTTGTGAATTTACACAAAACGGACGTCCCGAACACGACGTAAAATCAGGACTAGTCCGGGGAAAAGAAGACGCTTGTTCATCCTACATTAGCAAACTGTCCAATATGCAGATATGTTGCGGCGCGACCTCTACTTCACTTTTACTTTTCCCGTACATACAACATGCTTAAAGTTTCAGTCGCCTGCCTTAATTCCAACCAACTTTTGATATTCTTTTTCCTGATACCCAACAGCAAAAAGGCGCAGCTTAGGTCTAAGCTGAGACTTATGTAGGCCACAGAATCCTCGGAGGCTGAGAGTTTAAGGAGTAGGAACATTTAGCCTTGTGCATTGAAATGTCATGCTAATGGAGTGGAGAATACTCTTATGGTGCCGGGCTAGTACTGAAAGCTTGGGTTGACCTGTGAGGCACGCAGGAGTAATTAGGACATTTGAAGCCTAAGGAAGGGGGCATCTCAGAGGCTTTGACTATATGCGTAGATTCCGCTGTGGGTAGGTGGGTCACCATAACCTTAAAAGAGAGAACATTAAGCAAAATGTGCTCACTGACAGCTGCTTCCACAACGTGTTTGTTTGTACAAGGAGTCCGAGGAGCGTTCAACGTGGCATGCTTGAATAAAGGTTATCCGTTTCTAATAACGCAAGCAACTTTGGAAAAAAGAAAGAAAAAAAATGGAAAATAAATAAATATAAGGTGCCTCTAAGCCACATTTGCTGTCTTGTTCCCATTTCAACTTTGACAGTGACACTAGCCTCCAGAACTGCTAAATGAGTTCTTGCTACATGGGATTTCTCATTTGGAGATATAGAAAACGGTGCTATTCAATATATATTTTGGTGTATGAAAATAGTTTTTTAGAGGTCACACACCACCTCTGGCAAGCCAACAGACCCACAGTGCATGTGTCGGCTTTATAAAATGCCTGAGAACTTTCCATGACCCCCATTTTGCATTTCTGTCATTGGCAATTTGCAGCTGTGGTGGAGGCCTAGTCAATGCTGGAGAGCGAACGGACGGGGGGAAAAAAAGCCAATCTACAAAGATGTCAAGGGCATGCTTTGAAAATGAGACTTTTTATTTTCAATCTATGTGCTCAGTGATATCTAATGGTATTTTGCATAAATCCAACCGCATGATGTCATCAAGTTTGTTGGAATAATTCAGCTGAACTGTTCACACTACTGATGTCCTGTCTCTGTCAGGTTAAGCTAAACTATAGTGGTACCCCGACTTACAAATGGCTTGGCTAACAAGTTTCGAGTTCCGAAACGCGTCTCAGAGGAATTTTGAGAAAGGTTTTTTATAACTTTAATAATTTAAGTTATAAGTATTGAAGATGCTTATGTCTGAGAGGCTTCAGCAAATCTTCAATAGTTCATATAAGTAGAGAAGATGCTACAGGTCGAAGACATGCCAAGCTGCTGCGGATCGGTCTAAACACCAATCACAGGCTAGAGTACAAAACTTGGGAGCTGGTTCATCTATCAGCATTGAACCACTCTCTTTTCGTGTTTTAATTCTTTTTGTACTGAAGTACATGTCATATGTAATGCAATGAACCATCATTAAAAGCAGATATTACTAATTATTAATGGAATTAACTAAATATTTGGGGTCTTCATTTATCGCGGCTATTTTCGAAATTTCCGCAAAATTCGTGATGTAGTTATTTTATAATATATACCTAGGAAATGAAATAAGTTTGCAAAGTCATGAATTCGTGATGGTCAAACCTTCGATTTCCGCCTAATCAAACGCCTCTCGGCACAAAAAAATGTCATTAGTCGGGGTATCACTGTACCTTGTTTAACTAGGGAGTGTTCTCTGGACTCTGTTTCTGACCCCCAGGCAATTGTCTGCCCTATCAGCATGGTTTACTGGCAATCCATGCCGCTGCATCCAACCTGGCAGGTGAATACATCGCCTTCAAACCTGGACCTCAGGCAGAGGAACCTAGAACGTAGAAGTGACAGCCCTCAATAAAACTCTGTGGATTGCTGTGTTTCTTTAATCTCCAACGGCAGATGATGGCATGAAGCTGGCAGACACTGAAATCCCTTCATCAGCAGAACACACAGACTGATATTTAGGCGACAACCCTGCTCTCAATTCGAGCATCCAGACAGTGATTATTACCACGGCCTTCTCAGCTTTGATCTTCTTGGATGATCTTATGCAAAACCAATATAGAGGAAGACCAGCCATTTGCTGGCGTAGTGATGGGTGGGGGGGTTCTCTTTCAGGCCGCTCATTCTCTTCGTCATAGCCATTGTAACATTTTAAATCTTTGTATTCTGAAGTTCATTTCTTCTCTTTTTTTCACAACTAGGTGTAAGCGGGAGAGGGGAAATGGAAAGAGAGAGAGTGAAACTTTTGAAGATTTGCTGAAGCCTCTCAGACATAAAACGAGAATAAGAAGAAAGAGAGAGAGAGAGAGAGAGAGAGAGAGAGAGAGAGAGAGAGAGAGAGAGAGAGAGAGAGACCATAGCTAAAGAGCCATTTCATCAAATCCCACCTGCAAGTGTAAAATGTCTTCATTAGGGCCGGCACTACTAAAGAAAATACCAGCCCTTGCACAATGCCGAAGGTCTACTCATGACCTTTCCTTGGTTTTAATCATTGCAACTCTTGACAGCTTAATAAGTTGAAGGTGCTGGATTGCAGCCTAACTTAATAAGGCCTCACAGCCCGAGCCTTGGCCACCTATGATTGCTCCCATAAGTCTTTGCACATCTGGTGCCATGTCCTTGGGAGAGAAATATTTTCCATAACTTTACCTCTACTCCTAAGCCCCACTGCCGGCCATGCCCTTTATTAACGGAAGAATGATACAGTGCGGCGGGTGACACCATGTCAGGACCTGTTCACCTGATGTCAGACAATCTCTGTGACCCGCCGGTACCAGATAAAGCCTTCAGCTTTGCCCCTTTGCGAATATTCAACCTATTAAATATTCATGTCATTTATATGTGAACTTTGTAAATCATATTGTCATATTTAATCTATTCCAGCGCTGTGTTTTTTTGTCGCAGAGGATATATGCTCTCCTTATTTTGGCGTTATTACTCTATACATGAATTACTCTGCTTTATGATACACATAAGGTAGATACTGAAGAGAGCAGTAAAGGGATGGCTTTTTAGTGGCTTTCTGTTGCAGTCATATATCTACTGTTCCAGAAGTCATTTAAAATACTTGAAACGTGTGTATCAGTGACGTGGCAGTCAACGTGTTTATTAACTTAGATCGGTTTCGAGAACTTATGCTGCACGGTGGCGCAGTGGGCAGAGCTGTCACCTCACAGCAAGAAGGTTTGACACTGAAGGTGTGAGTTTGAGGCTGTGTGTTGGAGTTTGCATGTTCTCCCCGTGCTAGCGTGGGTTTCCTCCGGGTCTCCATTTTTTTTTTGGATACATTTATTTTAATTAATAATTTTTTTATTTTGTATTTTGTAATTGAAATCTGGTTGAATTACGTTAATATAGTGGTATTTTGTCTTTGTTAAATGTTGCGGCGTGCCCAATGTTTCTTCTTTTTCTGTTATTGAACCAATTTACGCGCATATTTAAAATCCGCAATTATAAGCAAACCCTAAGTATTTCAGCGTCGAAAATTCGAAAAAAAGAGGTGCTTAAAAATGCATGTATTTACGGTAGTATAGTTTAATATATTATAGGGAGAGTGTAATAGTGTGTGTCTGTGCGTTCTGCTCTTGGATTGGTTGGCCAGGCAGAGTTGCAGGGATTGGCTCCGGGTTTCCAGAAACAGGAATGGGAATTTTCATCTAGGTTTTTCAAATTTGGGGAAAAATATGATAAAAAACATTTGTCATTTTGGTTAAGCAGCTCAGTATTTGGACTGACTTACTGAAAAAAATAACACACACAGGTTGAGAGTGTAGAGTAAAACAAGAGACAAAGAGAAAACAACAATAGGCCTAAAAGGGATCATCATTTTCCTCTTCACTTCATCAGTGTGAACGAGCTCCTACCTCAAAGGCTCCACGAAAATACAGCTGTAGCTTTATTACTTTTCCTTTAAGAAATGCTTCATGTCTTAACCTAACAATGTCCAAATCTCTGTCTTTCTCTCCGTCCATCCATCCATTTTGTTTGGGATCAAGTTTTCATAGCTAGTGGATGCCCGTTTCTTAACATTGTGGATTAATATTTCAGAAGAGGGGAAGTGATCATATTATAAAACCGAAAGAGAACAAAGAATCTGTTATGGGCGAAGTGACCTGGACACCTTCAAAGGCTATAGACCTTGAGGCTGTTTTATTCTCTCGTTCTCTCTTTCCTTCTTCCCATCGTAACCGCTCTATTGGTCTGTCTGTCTGATGTTCATTAGCTGCTTGACCCATTATTGCTTTTTCTGTTTGAAAGGTGTCTTTGTGTGCTTTACCCTCTGCTGGAGTAATGAACCTGCTGCTCTATCTCTCTCCTTTTTTTACCCTCTACCTTTCCATTTGATCTCTATTAACATTGTTGAGCACCACAGTCAAGCTTCTTTTTTTCCACAGTTCAGCTGGATATGTTTTAATGAGGCCTTCTTTTTGCTGTCTTTCCTTTTCCCTTGTCCTTGTTCTTTTCCTAGTTTCTGACAGGAGGTTATTGGTGATCACATTTTTTTTCCATTTATTTACCGGGAACACAACATTTTTAAAAAATTATTTTCTGTACCTCTGTTGTGCTACTGAAAACAAATAGTCATAGCCATTAGCTTAACACCAACGAACAAATGAATAAAATGCATTAATCTCTTTTACATTTTCTTTTTTACGCCCTACAAATGCACTGAACTTGAACTACTGTATTCACTGGTCTCACACTGAACCACTGTGATTTATGGTAATCCATTCGAATCGTTTAAACTAGATTTCCATTTCTGTCACGAGGTGTTGGAGCCAATCACAGTAACTATGAGCCCAAAGGCGGGGCACATCAGGCCAGCCAATCACAGTCTTGGGAAGATGTAACATTGGTATCACGAATAACTGCTGTATTCTTTAAAAACATCTGGATGATTGCAACATCTCTTAATTTTCACAATTTCATGGTTATGTAAACGTAAATGGGACTTTTTTATAGCATCACAGGCAGAAAATAAACTTGAATTAAAATAAACTCAGGACTTCCTCATTATTATCTTTGCGTTGGGCCGTCCCGTCCACACCTCTTTCACAAGGTGATTTTGTCAATTTCTCTGTTTAATGGTGATACTTTAAGCAGCTTAAAAACTCCACTTCTGCTCATCATGTAAAGAAGATTCTAGATCCTGTGTAAATACACGTCTTCACTCTAGGCCCATCTATTTACAATTATTACACGCTCTATCCAGCTCATGTAGAGTTTCAAGCTTCTGAAAATACTCTTTTTCCGTCTTTTGTTGGTGGAGTGAGTGGTAAGGGAGCGACCGTGCACATCTGAAGAGTTTGATTCAGAATTGAAGAATGGATTCATTTGGATTTGGCTGTGGAACTGACTGGTTTACGTGAAGGTTGTGCCGCACGTTGCTGCACATGGTCCGAACCATAAACCAAAGCACGTATTACAACTAGTTCCATTAAGATTATATGATTGTTTAGCCCTGTACAGACATCCAATCCAACATCCAGGAAGTTTATTTGAAGTACTCAGTGAGCTTTTCCCCTTTTGAGTAGCTCAAGCTTACTCTTAAAGAAGGCTACTTCTTAGTATTGCACAAAAATAATCACAGGCAATGTTTGTGCAGATTATTTGTTAAACAAGTAAAAAAAAAAAGGCTTATTAAGAAAAAACATGTTCTTTTTTTCTGCGCTGACTGCATTCAAATATTGTATTTACGCGAATATAAGCACCCCCATGATTTTTCAGGCACCAAGTTTAAAAAAATTACCGTAATATAGAAATATTTTTTTGTTTGTTTCTGTCTAAATTACGTACATTTTTACCAGTAAAATATCATTTTGCATTTATTTAACAAACCTAACTTGTGACTCGTATCACTTCAATGCTGTTTTACTTAAAAATAATAAAACAATAATCTATTCTAGCGGTCGAAACTACACCTCCCATCATGCTCATGGGTTCCCATGAGAACCATTATTTAAAGAAACGAGCGCTTATATTTAAGTGAATACTATAAGCAGCCCGTACGATTTTGAGCCGCATAAGCTGAAAAAAATATTGCTTAAAAAGCTGAAAAATATATACCATATTTGTGTAAATACGGTAATAAAGGAAAGGTCAAGTATTGATAGCAGTTCACTGTAATCATTCCCATCCAGCTCTCCCTAGTCTGGCATAAGTCGGCCTGATGTGATCGTTCAAGCTAAACAGCCCTTGATCACACCATCTTGAAGCTTGTTATGAAACCCGCAATGACCATTATATTTGGAATCAATCTGAATTTCTCTCAGCAAAAACTACACAGGCCGAGGTCAGCAAAAGGACACGTAGAGGAGGAGGAGGGAAGCCAGAGCTGGTGATTAGGAGGAAAATGAATGTAACATGGACAAGAGCTGTATTAATGGGATTATGGGATCATGGATTCCAATACATCATCTGAACAAAATGAAACAGAGGGAAAAGACAATAGTGAGAATGGAGACAAATTTCATGTTGGTGACTTTTTATGAAACCCGAATGCTACCATGCTGAATGGTGGATGTGCGTGGAGAAGTTGAAGGGCTACAGAAAGATAATTGTTACGGACCAAAGCTAAAAGTTGTGAACCTTTTCAAATGCACTGTCAGTTAACCTGTGATTTTAATTATTAGTTAAATCTTATTTTACATCAATTACAGTCACAGTTAAATCATTTAACTTTTCACTTTTGAACGTAGAAAACAATAACACAAACACTTTGACACTTGAGTATTATTGATATCTAGCCTATGCTAGCACTGTCATTGGTCCTGTAATGGGCCTGTGTCTCTCACACACACACACACACACACACACACACACACATTCACACACAGCATTTGTGTCATAGTTTTCTACAATCATATACCGGTGTGTGTGTGTGTCCATTACATAAAATGTATACTTTATATATACATATGTGTATAATCTTATGTGCTTGTTTCATGCAACAATAAATGCAAAAGTACATTTCAGAATTGTCAAATTTATTGCTTGAGTTGGAAATACTTTTGTAGCATGAAACATTGCAGAATTGTTAGTCCCACTATTTCCGCAGTCACCCCTGGAAAAGGACCATTAGCTAAGCTGTCACCGCAGGTAGTTAGATGCCACCTTTGTGTTGTCAAGAAACAAACAGCAGTTAACCTTTCTTAGCATGCATTAGCTGGACCTGTGTAAATTTTACTTTTCCTTCAATATATTGCCTTCAATATTGTCATGTAATTTCATGTGGACCACTATTTGCTTCACTAGGTTTCCAAGGCATGACAGATAATACCCAATCAAGAGCTCTGCACAATTTCAATTTTGTATCACTTTTTATTTTTTCTTGCAAAACTAATTAGATTTTTTTGTATGTTAGGAACTTCTTACACTTAAAGCCAGCATTTTGCTGCATTTGAGTGCTTGTAGTGCCATAAGTCTGTCAATGAGGTGCTGCTAACGCCCAGCAATTACAATATAAAGAACAGGGTAAAATTTCTGTCTAAATACTTCTCTTAAAACACTTCTTTTTCTTCATTTAACAAACAAAATGTGTGACTCGTATAATTTTGAGGTCGTTTTACTTGAATATTAGATCAAAAATCTATTCTAGTGATTGGTACTCCACCTCCCAGAAACCTCAGCGGGTCACCTCCCATGAGCCTTGGCACTCCAGTCAGCCATGTTCTTTATCAGGCACTTTCTGTTGTGAAGTATTGTTTTGCCCTGTGTAGCAGACCAAGCGTTTTGATTGTGTTTGTTCCCTGCTTTTGACTCTTCGGTTTCGACTGTCGCCTACGAGGAAAAGAAGTCACGACGCTACAATTGTTGGTGAAACTGCTTAGAAACGTCCAGCATCTGAAACATTAATAGGCTCAACGACTTTCTTAAAAGAGTCTGTTGACCAAACAAGTCCAGTCAATAAATTAGGTCTTTATGATTTATAAAACTTTGGATAAAAGCGTCTGCCAAATGACTGTAAATTAAAAAGCAGTATTTTACGGTTGTGTAGTATATTGGAGTATAAAACACTATATATAAATATATAGAAAACATTGGAGTCAGCTACAGTACACAGGCTCTTTTGTGTCAAGATATACAGTGGTGTCAAGCAACAAAGTAACAATACTTTAAAACAATTCTTTGTTACTTTACTTTTTTATTTTATTTTTATATTTCTTATTTATTAATATTTATTTAATATCCAGAATTTCTACTCCTCACATTTAAAAAATTGCTGCGTTACTATTTCATTTCGGTTTGTTTTATTTCCAAGTTGTCATCGATCTAAAAAAAACATTCTGATAAATGGCGCCATCCTGTTACTGTAAACTTGATTGTGGTTGGATGAGACATATAAACACGTGTCATTCCGACACCCTATTGGTTTGTACCTGGTTCAACACAATTTGAAAGCCAATAAAACGACTCAAAGAACTTTGAAAAGCAGTTGCTTTTGCGACTGAACAAAGCTAATTGGTGAATCTGTATCACGTGTTCTGTGATTAAATTATGTTATTTTGTAACATCACTCCAACAAAGGTCATTGATGACATGAAGTGACTTTTTTACCATTACAACACTAGTCATCAAAATCTACACTCTGAAACACATGTTAATGCGTAGTAGCGCATATATGATTATTTCTTTCATATAACATTTACATATAACAATTTTCAATGCAATTATATATAGCAACATTTTAGTACAACAACAATTAGTGGCAGTAAAGATATGATTTTCAAATGCGTTTTTTCCGCTGCGTTACTTTTACTTTTTTTTACTTTATGTATAAATCATTATCAGATCGGTACGTTAAGGTTGAGCTTCAGCGTTCAACGGGCCGCATGTGGCCCGCGGGCCTTAGTTTCCCCATCCCTGTACACCTGCTCTGTCTGCAGGATTCTCTCCTCTAACGTGAGGCTGCAGACAGATCCAACACGCCGCTT
>MU204315.1:913457-1032657 GCA_017309775.1 Paedocypris sp. Pulau Singkep
AGCACAAAGTAAGGACCGAATGCTAGTTTTTAGCACAAAGTGTGGCCCTTGTGGGGCTGCACAATTTAAAAAATATGTTTGATGCTCCAGGTGGTATTTTAAAGCAGAAATTATAACTGAGTTTTGTTTAAGTCAGTGGTTCTCAAACTTTTTTGGTCACGCCCCCCTTTAAACCTATAGGACAATCTTGCCCCCCCCCCATCCACACACAGAAAAACAATTCACCTCAGACTACCAAAAAATGTCTCTACTACACATATAAACAAATTAATTATTTTTTTTTAAATTCTGAACAAATTGCAGTAAATAAAAACACCTGCATCACTTGAAAAGTGTCTTGATGCAACTTTCTAATTTTGTGGGTGTCATTCTGTCTGCTGTCAGTGTTTTAAGGCTCAGGACACACATTGGTCTTTTCTCCTCAGTGAAGGCGAGAGCAAGATTTGCTTCCTCATATTTTCCGTATTTAACTTTTGAATGGCCTACCTGAGTCTGTCCGACTTCAGTGGCTTTTCTCTCTCAATTTTAGGCTGCTTTCACACCTGTGATTCTGTTCAGTTGGTCCATACCAAGGGCAATAAATTATCCATTGTTGCTTTTTTCTAGCATTTTGGTCAGTTCACACTCATTGCTCTCGTCCAAATTAAGTGCCCCCCACTTTGAGAACCACTGGTTTAAGTAAAAGTAAATGGGGGGGGGGGTATTTTAATGGTGAGTGAGGAGTTTTGTATATAAGTCAATTGTGGGACCCCATTATTATTTTTGTTTTATTATGTGTATGTGTGTGTAATGAATATATGAATACGTGTGTGTGTGTGTGTGTGTGTAGTTAAATGTATGTATTTAATTCATACTTAAATGTATTTTTTATTGTATTGTGTACTATAATTGTTTATTTTTTTATATTCTTGAAATTATTTATATTTTGAAATACCGTATTCACGCAAATATAATATGCAGTCCATTTCGGTGCTTATTTGTGCATCTTTAAATAATGCGTAGGCAGACGTGCATAAAGTATATACTTTTATTTACTCACAGAAATGTGACAAAGGCAAAATTAGACACGTTGAGAGACAAAATAACACTGGAAGAAGTAAGATTACTAAATACAAACTAAATACAATAAAAAAAATCACAACAGAAACTACGATTAACACGGTTAGCGTAGCAGTAATAAACGGGTCCAAGGTGTATTTACAGAAAGAACAGTCAAAAATGAAGAATACGGGCAAGAAGTAAAAAATCCAAGAAACAGACAAAAACAAAACGCTCAATCTGCTAAACAGGGAATAAAAATCCTTTGCTTCGATTCTCTTCACACAGCGTGAGATAAACAGAGAGCTCAACGTGCCTCACGCAGTTGCTTAGCGCATGCGCAGACTGGTGCAAAGACTCTTGGGAAATGTTCTGATCGCTAGAATCAACTTTTTGTTATCTATCATTCAAGTAAAACGACATCAAATGATACGAGACAAGTCAGGTTTGTTAAATAAAGAAAAAAAATTGTATGTTTGGGAGAATTTGAACCAAAAATGTAAAATCTGGTTGTAATTTTTTTTTGTGCCAGAAAAATAGAAGGGTTCTTATACTTGCGGGGTGCTTATATTCACAGCTTGTGAGTCTATTTAGATAGTCTAAGGAAAAACTATTTTTTTTTGGTTATGTTATACACTTCTTACCTAAAAATAGCCCCTCTTGTTTTTGGGTGGCACTGTGGCATAGTGGGTAGCGCTGTCACCTCATATTGACAAGGACTTTTTGGAGATTCAAGCTCAAGGCAGCTTCTTTCCAGTTTCCAGTTTCGAGACAGAAGAACTGGAGTTAAAACAAAAACAAACTCAATTTTGATGTGAGTGAGAGTGTGTGTAGATGTCCCCCACTGTTTAACAGCTTTATTACAAAGTAATGCATTACTGTAATTAAAATACTTTTTCACTGAAAAAGAAATGTAACGGATTACTATATATTTTTAGAAAATTTAATTACAATAGCTTACAATGTACTTGCATTACATTTTAAAATAATTAAACTTGCTGAATATAATTTATCATTAAAATTATTAATTTTATAATATTTTCTTCTTATGGTAAAAATTTAGTTCTAAGTTGTAAAGTAATTAGTAATTATAGTTACAATAGTTTTGCGAGATCTCGGAAAAAATTTTTTCCATGTCCCTTCGGGGGCTCTGTTTAAATGTACATACAGTACATGCACTGCAAAAAAAAAATCCACATGAAAAAAACAAAATAAAATAAAAATAAAAACCCAAAATGAGTAGAAAAATTTTTTATCATGTAAAATTATCTATGTAGTGAGAAAATTTTACTTGGTAACACCGCTTAAAACAAGACAAAAAAATCTTGCTACACGGTAGATTTGTTTCTGCATTTCAGTTCTTGTTCTCATTGGCTTTAATGTAAAATGTAGCTTGTTTCCTAAATTGAGAAACATTGTGTTCTTAAAATAAAATAATTTCACTTGACATTTCTTGTTTCAGGAAGTTCTGTGTTAAAACTGTCAGTTTTTTCACTTTCGGTTTGGTGAAATGGCAATGAATCCGAAGCCGAGCTCTCTGTCACCCAGGTGTGGCTCATTATGATCAGAAGCTAAGAGTGATTGCTGCTGAGAGTGATTCACCTTAATGACCTGGCCTGACCTGGTCACTCCGGTCAGCTGAGCAGCTGCTTTTCAGTGTGCCGAAGACACAGTGTAAGCTCAGAGGTGACAGGGCATTTGCGGTTGCGGGTCCGAGGCTGTGGAACGCTTTGCCTCTGCAGGTTAGGCAGGCACCTACCCTGACAAACTTCAAATCAATGCTAAAATCCCATCTCTTTTCTTTGGCATATGACCCAGCATGAAATTTGGTTTTATTTTTAGTTAATTTTAATAATTCATTTTAGTCCTTTTAATTGGTGTGCTTTTTAGTAATCTGGATATTTATTTGTTAATGTTATTGTGATCATGTTTTTTGGATTATGTGATTGTTTTTACTGTAAAGCACTTTCATCAGTATGCTGTTTTAAAAGTGCATTTATAAATAAAGTTGACTTGACTTGACTTAATGACCTTGCATTTGCTTGTGTCATCGATCACACGTGCACTTCACGGAAGAGATGGTACACAAGGAGTTAACTTTCCAAAAAGGGTTTATTCCAGGAATCGTGGTCAAAGCAGTCAAGGGTCGGTATATGAGGAAGTCCAAAAACACATGAACATGAACAAGACAGGACTAGAACTTGAGGCGAGAATGACAGGTAACATGACTGACATACTGGCAGCGATACATGTAACTTAGGGACCTAAATACATAGACTAACGAATAACACAGAACAGCTGGGACACAGGACACGAAGCAGACATTATCAACGGAGACAAAATCTTCAAAATAAGAGTCTGGATAAAGTTCAACATAAAAGTCCTGACCGCCTTAAGCCGGGATCTGTGACATTAAGTTTAGCTGACCAAAACAAGGCAAAGCGTGCTTCAAGTCTTCAAGTCAAATCTATTTATTTTTACAAAAAACACAATGTCCTTTTATTGTTAAGAGTGTATCAAAAACGGATACTTCAAAACATTTAATTGATGTATAACACTTATATGTAAGTCCAAAATTTACTTTTTTGTGTGTGTTTTATCTTGAATATATAGTGACTCGACCTCGGAGGGTTAAAAAACTAAGACAATATATTGCAAATTGAACAAAAATTATACAAAATTATATTGCTATTTAAACTAGTGTTTATTTAGTGTTGAGTTTACATTAATTTACATATTACACCTCATTATCCATTATTCCAAGCTTTAGTCATTTAATCGCAATTATTGCGATTAATGTGGTCAGGGAAGTGCGATTAACTAGTTTAAAAAATGTAATCGTTTGACAGCACTTGTTACGAGTCTGCCTGCTCGTCACCATCTCGACTCCGCCCCCTGTTGTGATCCAGTGTTTCCCTCGCACAGCTGTCTTTCGTTTCTCTTCAATCACGGACACTATATAATCTCTTATTTGTTTTCCACTTTTTGTCTGGTCTCATCAATGTGCGTCTTCATGTTCCACCATCGAAGATTAACAGACCCCCGTGTGACCTTGTGTATCCGGACTCTTGTTCATCCGTGTTTCCTATCCCTGGTTCCCTGTTTTGTTCTCGTGTGTTAAGATTAAAACCCCGGTGCACCTATCGTCAGTGTTTTGGACAGCACTAGTTAAAAAATAATGTCTACTTTAAATAAATGTCTCTTTAGTGTAAAATATCACAATTAGCATTTTTTTTTCTAAGCAATAAAATTCAAATCCTATTTTCTTGAAATGAGCAAAATAATGTCTCTCACTTAATCCTAACATAGTTGATTTTTTAGCTTGTCAAGAATTTATTCTTTGTAGTGTGTCGACTATAATGTCAATCTTCAATGATTTGTTATTTGACAGTCTGTTTATTTACTTGCTTTTTTTTTTTTTTTTTTTTTAGAAATAATGTTTCACACGGCCCGATAATTTAGTAATTAGGGATTTGTTTATGAACAGCTGTCATGCAACTTCCCCAGCCTTCGCATTCTATTTTTTTTCTTTTCTCACTTTGAGTAGGGGGATGGATGAGTCTACAAGAGGATTTGTCATTCAATGGACTTTTGTTTTGCCTTTTCTGCTGCCTCCTGACTGTGTCAATTACAGGGAGACCCTGCGTAAAGACCCTGTCTCTTCTAAGACAGGACCCTGACCACCTAGTTAACATTCACAGGCAAACATGGGAAAGAAGCAGGGCGAGGAAAACATCAAAAACCTAGCAAACGCCGCTAAAACCGCTACGGAAGGTCTTATAAGTTACTACAATACGCAACTTTCGTTTTAATGCGTTACTGTTTTGTACTTTACCTTGTTCAAATTTCCCAAACACTGAAGATTAAGAAAATGCAATTGCTGTTAATTAAAAAAAGAGAGAGACAAAAAAGACTTAAACATTAGCATTTGTTTCAGTACTCACAACACGTATTACTTTGTACTGCCATGATAAATACACAGCCTCCAGGCAACACTTGGAAGAACATTGGTAATGACGTATAATGAACCACATCCAGCCGTTCCAATCCTTTACACAATGCGGTGACATCACACGTTCAAATGCCTCTTACTAGAAAGGAATCACGGGATGAAAGTTGAAGAATGACTGGCATGTGTTGAGTTAGTCTTGTTAATCTGACTAGGTGAAAAGACCGAACTATTCTTCCTCTGAGAATGTTTCTCAATCAAGTATCTTTTTTCCACACAATCTTTAAAATCATCTGCTCCGTCACATTCCTTCTGGCTTTATAAAGCCCAAAAGACATGCTATTAAAGTGTTACATGCGACGGTGCATTCCGTAGCCTGAGAAATGCAATTGCAAAAATGTTCAAGGACTTTGTTGCAATGACAACACGCTCAGAGAGGCCTGAGATGGCCTGGATGAAACTGAATGGAGGAAGATCAAGCGCTAGTTTGAGTTTTAGAAGTTAGTAAGTAGCAAAGTGTGACTACTTTTACACCTTTTGACATTGTTAAACGTAATAATCTTGCGGTCCAGTGATTGAGTCCCAAAACAAAGAATAAAAATTTGATACGGTCCCTTGTGGCCAACTCACTCACGTTTTTTGAGCATGAAATGATTGAGATATGGTGATTCATATATGGACCATGAGAATGAAAGTGAAGGAGGCTTTATATATTTAATTTAATTTTACCTGGCTTTGAATTTTTTTGCACTGAGACATTTCACTTTTCCACTGAGACATTTCAACCAAACTAAAATAACTAGTATTGAATATCTGTTCTAATAAACAAATGAGCATATAAATTAATAATGTGTATTGGTGATGTGGTGATAATTAAATGTAGAAAACACAAAAATTAATAATCTAAGCGGCAGAAAATGTATGGATTTCTTACCGAGGCATATTTGTCACACTCACGCTCTCGATAAGCCAAAGCAGAGCGTGAGTGACAACGAAACACAAGGTAAGTGCACAGTGGGTTTAATGACAGAAGGATAGCCAAATGACAAGACAAAGTACTGACACTAAACGTAGATATGATGAACACGATGAGACACACTCGGGAACACTTGGGATACACAGGAACGAGGAAACGGTGATCAATAGTCCAAGGACACGGAGGATCAAAGAAACTGCAGGTAGCAATGACAGACACGGAACCGATAACCCGGCACACCTTTATACTGGTGGCAATTGGATCACCTCCAGCTGTGATCATGGGAAAGAGGTCAAGGGGCGGAGCCGAGAATGGTGACGGACAGGACAGATCGTGACAGTACAACACCCCCCCCCCCCCGCCCCCAGCGGCTCCCGACACTGTTGGGGTTCTTGCAGGGTCTTCCGCGAGGTCGAGGGCCTGGGTTCAGAGGATGATTACGGTGGAACTCCTCCAACAGGTTGGGATCTAGAATGTCCTGCCGGTTGCCCCAAATTGTTCTTCCGGACTGAAACCCTCCCAGTCAATGAGGTACTGCAACACTCCGTTTCTCCTTTTGGAGTTCAATATGTCCTTTATGGAGTATAGCGCCTCCTCGCCCTGCATCTCGGGAGGGGGAGGAACTTCACCGTCCCTGGGATCTGTAGATGGGAGACAAACAGAAGGGCGGTGAGTTTTCAACAAAGACTCATGGAACGACGGGGATATACGATACAGAGGTGGCAGCTGGAGATGATAGGTGACCGGGTTAACCTGGCAGACGATCTTAAAGGGTCCGATGTACCGCGGACTCTGCTTTTTACAGGGCAGTTGGAGGTTGATGTCTCGGGTAGACAGCCAGACCCTCTGCCCGGGTCGGAAGACTGGAGGCTGTCTCTGTCGGTGATTGGCATGATGTTGATACCTCCAACTGGCTCGTTGTAGGTGTTGATGTGCTGAGTCCCATACCCTCTCGCTCGTCCTGAACCATTCATCCACAGCCGGCACTGATGTCTCCACCTCGGACCAGGGGAAGAGAGCTATGAAGGGCCACCAGTAGCGAGGCTTAGGGAGCGAGAGGGTACGCAAGTTGACAGGGTGTCCAGAGCCCAGAGAGACGTGTACTGATCTGATTAGTTGCTGGTGAAGAGGAGCGGGAACAATCGTGCATCCAGGCGGACATCTGGAAGGCACCTCCTCCTGGCCTGTAGTGGCCGCTATCTGCCTGTCGATAGACCATTCGATGGGGCTCACCAGCAGGGACGGCGGAAGCACTGGCTCAGGATGCATGGGTTCTTGCTCGTTTTGGTCCTCGTGAATCCAAGATAGCGCATCCGCTTCGCCATTCTTGGACCCTGGACTAAAACATCACAATGAACCGGAATCTGGTGAAAAACAAGGCCCACCTGGCTTGATGTGGGTTGAGACGTTTGGCCTCTCGCAGGTACTATAAAGATTTTTGTGATCGGTGATCACATGAAACGAATGCCGAGCGCCTTTCAGCCAGTGTCTCCACTCCTCAAGTGCCAGCTTGAGAACCAGAAGCTCCCCGTTGCCGATGTCATAATTTCTCACAGCGGTGGACATCTTCTGAGAGAAGTAGGCACATGGCTTCAACGATGCCGATGGCTCCACGATGAACGGCTGCTCCAGGTCAGGGTAGCCCAACAGGGGTGCTGTCGTTAAGGCTGCTCTTGATTTTCTGGAAGACGTGGTTTGTGGAACAAGTCGTTTTCTCTCAGTACATACGCAGTGGCGGTTCTACACTGTATGGCGCCCTGGGCGAGACCAGAAGTGAAGAGTGCAAACCAATACACCTGGATTGTTTTGTATTAACGATGTTTTTAGGCATGAGACACAATTTAGATTTAAAAAAACATTTTTGCTTATTATGAGTATGACGATTAATCCCTAATAAATTAGTGATGCGTTAAACCCCGCGCCCCGCCTGTCACATACTTGGTTTAGCCGACACACAAACGGGTCGCCGCCAGAAACGTATTTATATTTTACAGAAAAAATGTTTGTTCGGAGCGCTCGTGGCACCCCCCACGTGATATGAAAAAATGCCGCCCTGGGCGACTGCCCCGTTCGCCCATGCCTAGAACAGCCACTGCATAGACGGGAAACATGTTGTACGTGGGTAGCGAGATCAGGATATCGTTGAGGTATATGACAACGAACTGATGTATGAAGTCCCGGAACAGCTCGTTCATCCTGGCCTGGAACACGGAGGGGTTGGAGAGTCCGAAGGGCATCACAAGGTACTTGGGGTAATGAAGGCGGTCTTCCATTTGTCTCCGGCCCTGATCCTGATCAAATTGTAAGCACTGCGAACCAACTTATAATACACACTTGCATTGCGGAGTTATTCTAATGCCGCGGGCACCAGAGGTAGTGGATACCTAAACTTTCGCGTGCTTTCGTTGAGTTGGCGATAGTCGATGCAGGGCCGGAGACTTCCATCCTTTTTTCCCACGAAGAAAAAGCTGGATGTGGCAGGGGAAGTCGAAGGCCAGATGAAGACCCGTTTAGGGCTTGTCTCTCTGGGATGGACAAAAGGTAGATCCTACCCTTGGGCAGTTTAGCCCATGGCAGCAACTTGACGGCACAATCCCAGGCTTTGTGTGATGTAGCCAGGTGGCGAGCCGGGGACTGAAGACATCCAGAAACTGCCAGTACTCCGGAGGGATGACAGATGGAGATGGTGGGGAACAGGGTTCTAAGGAAGTGGAGGAGAGGGTCACGTTTGTGGTGCGAGACGGGCGTGATTTGTGGAACCTTTTGAGTGCGGCGGCGAGACACTTCTACCTGCACGTCTGACCCCATTGCGTCACCTTGGCCCGGTACCAATTGAGAACAGGCTGATGGTTTTGTTAGTCACGGCAATCTCAGCACCAAGTCTGCCGTGGATCCTTCCAAAATCATGAATTGCATTGATTCAATGTAACTGCACATGTAACTGAAGCATAGGTGACTGTAACCGGATACACCCGTGGGCCATGGGGCGACCTTGAATCGTATGAACTCTGTATTTTTCAGGATTGGGACACGGGCTCGAGTTCAAGCGCGTCAGCAGGCTGCGGCTGAATCGGGAAATTTCGTGGGATGTGATGTGATGTACAAGCGCGCAAGAAGAATGAACCCGTTGCAGTCCCTGGCTTCACCTGAAATACATCTCGGCTTGACTACCGGACTACCCCCGCTGTGTGGAGCGACTGGAGGTAACGGAGGCGCGGAAGACGGCGCGGAGGCGTTGGCAGCGGTGGTTGGGTTGATGATGCCGGCGGTGGAAAGTGAACCGCTTTCACCAGATCGTCAAACGACTCCACGAAGTTGTTCATGGCTCTGGCGCTTCCAGCTTGCTCCATTCTGTCCGGTCTGGCAATCTGTCACACTCACGCTCTCTGTAAGCCGAAGGGGAGCACAAACACAACGAAACACAAACACAAGGTAGGTGCACAGTGGGTTTAACGGAAGTTCTTCATTGTCCCACAGTGGGCAGACACGGAACAGATAAGGAACCGACAGCCCTCATTGTGACAGCACGATCCGACCAAAACCATGGATCCCGCCGGCATGGAAGTGAAGATGTTGTTTGCTACCCTGCTCGCGGCTTCAACCGAGGAACGCTGTGAGCTCTTTAAAGAAGAACTGGACGCAGTGTTCAGGTATTGTCCCGTGACGCGTCATGCAGATCCCGAAACAGTCTGGGAACAACTATCTGCGCTCTGTCGCTGTGATTTTGGCGCCCTACCCGCTGACTCACCCGTGACAGCTATTTTTGAGATGTGGCAATCCGTGTTTCCAAGTATGCAGTCAAAATACCAGCTGCTGGAGTGGCGGCGTTTCTACCAATGTTGTTCGCCTCGTCGGGGAGAAGATCGGCTAGATCGCCGGATAGGTCAACTGCCTACTGCCATCTCCACTGTCCGACAGGTGCGTTCTCGGGGCCAAGTACTTTCAGTGAACGTGTTGTCTTTTCCTACCCATTGTGTCTCTTCGACTCCTGTCTATCTCCCTGTTATGCCTCTGTCCAGTCAAGCCACGCCTCTGTCCCGTCAAACCACGCCCTGTCCCATCAAGCCACGCCTCTGTCCTGTCAAGCCACGCCTGTCTCGTCAAGCCACGCACACTTCAGGTCCAGTCTCGCCACAGTCTAGTCCAGTTTCGCCACAAGCCGCTCAAGCCACACCACAGGCCACTCAAGCCACGCCACAGGCCGCTCAAGCCACAGCATAGGCCGCTCTAGCCACGCCACCGTCCACTCAAGACGAGTTCCCGACCGCTCAAACCTCGCCACCAGCCAACTTAGTCTCGTTCCTGTGGGCTCCGCCCGACTAAGCCTCGATCCAGGCCGTGTACTATTAAAATAACAGTATTGAATAAAGTAATAGACAAATGAGATTACAAATAAATAATGTGTATTGGTGATGTGGTGAGAATTAAATGTAAAAAATAAATGAATATACTAAGCTTCAGAAAATATATGGATTTCCTAAAGAAGCATTTTAACCCACCTAAAACAACTAGGATTGAAAAAAGTAATAATCCATTGAGCATAAAATAGAACAATGTTGTTTTACATAAAAATAATAAAACAATAATCTAATCTAGTGGTCGAAACTACCTCCCGTCATGCTTTGCTGCTGGTTCCCAGTCACATTTTTCTCTGTGCAGCAGACAGAACGATTTGATTGTACAATATGGTCTGTCTGTTCAAATATCAATGATTGTTTTTTGTTTAATCCTACTTCTTTCAGTGTTATTTTTCTCTATTAAGTGTCGCGACAATTCGAATGTTTCTTTGTTTATTGTTTATGTATGTTTCTAGAGAGTTAGCTACGAATGAGGTCTTCGCCGCCTCACTCTACTTTACAGCATTGAGGTATCGCATCTACTTGTCGGTAATTAGGTTGGAATCACCTGCCCTTGTCGCATCTGTCCGGGACGGCGAGAACGAAAGCCCCCTTCACCCCTTCTTACTCCTCCAAGAGGAATAGCACCGGCTCAGAAAAGCAATATTGTCCAGTGAGGCTCTGACACTCTGAAATTAATCTATTATCTTCCTGTGCAGCTGCCATGTACCGATAGAAGGTGTCTGACAAGTCCTCTCCAGCCATTGTAGTTCCGTGACATTTGGCCATTCAGTTGAGCTTGCTGACACCGGCATATACTGCCAGTCACTAAATTAACGTAACGAACAGCAAGATGAGAGCAAAGGAGCATTTGGAGGCCGAGTAAGGACAGTGAGGTGAATGTCTGCTTTCTGTTTAAAAGCCTGACTTCAGCACACTGCAACAAGAGATGCCGACCATCTGCAGAAGGTTAAAAATATCTTCTGACTGTCATTGCTGAAGACCTGAGGACTGATTAGATGGATAGATAGATATATGGATGGATGGATGGATAGATAGATAGATAGTTTACATATGTAGACATAATTTAACAAACCTCATTGATTAAAATTGAATGCACAAATTGCTTGTGCTCAAGTTTCAAAAGTTCAAGTTTATTTATATAGCACTTTTCTTTCTTTCTTTCTTTCTTTCTGACGCAAAGTCACTATGCGGAACGCGGAAAAAAGGATTTTTTTTCATCTGTCCATTGTTTATCGGTGTTCAAAAATAAGGAAAAAGATTCAGTTAAATAAGAAAAATGTCTTTTTTCGTTTATATGAACACAATGCTCAGAGGAGTACCTAAAAATCATACTTGAGTAGATGTAAGAATACCTTACTGTAAAAATTACTCCATTACCAGTTACAAGTCACCAATTCCAAGAAGACTTGAGTAAAAGTTGAGTAAAAAAATGTCCAATAAAAAAACGATAGGTATTTTACTCGTACATAATTAACAAAAATAGCAAGTAATGTGAAAAGCAAGAACTTTTTATTTATTATATTGTATTTTCAAATATTGAAATGCAATTTAACACCTCAACGTTGTGAGATGCGAAAAGTGCAACCGTTAATTCATGTTCACGTGCATAGCATCCAGTACCTTCACCATCCTGCAGGTCACCTCGTCCGCCCAAGAAACTAATCACGGTAGAAAAATATGCTGACTTGTCGCACACAATTACAATGTAACAGGTAACAAAAGTGTCGCATTCAAATGTAGTTGAGTAAAGACTACAGATACTCAATCACAAATGTAGTCAAGTAGAGAGTAAAAGGTACTTCTATTTTTTATATATGTGTGTGATTTGATCTTATGTGTTTTTTATGCCATCCCAGCAAAAATTATCACATTATTACAAATATCACAATATTCTTTTTTTGTGATGCGTTGAAACTCATTGCCAATTGATACAAAATATTTTTTCATTTGTATAGCATTTTTGACATGCAATGCGTCATTGACACGCGTTTTTATTTTCAATCGGCAGCAGAGACAATGTTGTGTGGTGATGTTTCTCCGTGCATCACACAATGTTAACAAAACCCCACCATAATTTGGCTTTTCTTCATGCTTCTGTTTCGTTTCATATTGTATCATAATAGTGTTTTTACTGACCTCATTGTTTACAACATCAATGCTAACTGTTCTTCTACGTCTGACCTCCAAGCAGCTCATGGAGCTTTTACGAAAGACACAGAACAGAGGGCACAAATAAAGGGAGACAAAATTGATACATTTGAGAGAAAGTCTAGGGCAAGAATTGGCAGGCGGTGATGAATGATCTGAGAACGTGTGTGTGTGTGTGTGTGAGAGAGAGAGAGAGAGAGAGAGAGAGAGAGGGAGAGAGAGAGGGAGAGACTGACTGAGGACTATAGACACCCTCCATCAAAAATACCATTTTATTTATTTATGGTTGTGTGCTTAAGAGATAGTCAAGGTCAGGCTATGCGTCTGTTCTTCTGTTTTTGTTTCGAGAACTGGATCAATTTACGAAATATGTCTGTTAACAATTCTACAGGCACTCGTGTCTCTCTATTGTGACAGAGTTTCACCATGGTAACCCATCTTGACTATTGCCGTTTTGACATTGGTTAGAGATGTCTCGACATCTATAAACACACACGCTGTGTGTGTGCGTGTGTGCGCACTTAAAGCTTTTGTGGTATGAATCGGCACAATACCGCTTTCAACTCCGCTTTTTATTGTAGTTTTTTCAGATGATTTTTCTTTATTTATCGTAAGTCTACTTTTTGTGACTGATTGAACTTGATTCAGGTTCAAGATTATTCCTCACTATACACTGGAGACTGTAATATTCTGCAATTTTAAATATTTGTTAAATAAAAGGTAAACATTTAAATGCATCGTTGAAAAATATTTCTATAAAATGTTCTATTAAAACCTCTTAATCTAAATAAATAATCTAATTTTATACTACTATAAAATTGCCTCTTTATTACTTAATTGACTGGTTGTGCCCCTCATTGCCCCTTAAATTAAATTACTTGATTTTGCAACTTATACAACGTATATATTAATTTTTACAAAGAAGAACTAAAATATTTAGCATCTAAAGTGAGGCCTATTGGGTACCCAGACAAACACCACTTTGAAAAATCTGCAAATGTCAATCACATTCTCATCAGCAAATCAGAGTAAGGGCCGCCTCCATGTGGAGCTAGTGTCGTGGAAAAAAAATCGAAAAAATGAAACAAACAAAACAAATCTGAAGTAAAAAAAAAAAGTCTGGTTCCATATCTCTAGTGTTATTTTCATGTGGAGGCAAAATATATTTCATTATCAGTAGTATATATTAAGCTATTACAAGCTTTGGCAACTTTGTGAGAACTTTCCGACATTGCAATTACTGCACTTTTATCAAAAGAGATGAAAGATTGGGGGTGGGGACTTCTATGACTAATGGGTGGGGTTAGGGCAGAGCAATAAATTACGCCAATCTAGAGACCCCACTCTACGTGTGTGTGTGTGTCTGTGTGTGAGAGAGTGTGTGTCTGTGTGTGAACAGATGATAAGTAGAACATAGATAAACATAGGTGAACAGTCTCTGTCCTAGTCGTCACTGCATCACTCACATCTTTCATTATGGATCCGATGGCTTTGCTCATGTTTTAGAGTGACTTCAGACCGGCTTCACTCAAGCCATCCACTGGAAAGTTTAAAAACCTTTAGTGACAGGAATATTAATGTGGTGGCAATGTCGTATCTGTTTCAGCTCATGAATATTCAATGTCCCCCCAGCTCTCTAAGATTTATGTCAGACTGTTCAGGCGGACGCTTTCCACCATTTTAGATAATAGTTATAAATTGATGTTATCAAGAGGACTCTCTCTTTCTCATTGTTGCTGTGTTTATCGTTTCCCCCTTTTGTTTTTCTCTTCCTCTCTGTGTTAATAAGTGCTTATTGGCTTTTTCCAAGAAGACTTGGCCTTGAAAGTAGCAAAATATAGTCAATGTACAAATCATACAACGTGTAAAACAAAAAAAACTCTAAAGGCGGGACACACACATGGTCATCATTAGTGACCAATCAATCACAGAGCAGGACGCTTCATGAGCCACTTTATAGAAATTAGGTGAGGGTCTCTATATGCAATCCGATTAGGGCCAAAATAAACGTAAATTTCTGACGTAATAAACAGTCAAACGTAAAAGAAACGACCAAAAATGCTTCACATTTAAAGTATAAAGACACTAGCAAATTTCCCTTTGACGCCTGTAAGGTATTTGTTTGCGTTTCCTCATTGCTTCATCCTGTCCCACTTTCTCCATCTGCATTCAAATTAATTTCGAAACGATTCTTCGTTTACTATTCATATTATTATCTGCAGGTTAAATGTTGCATGTGTTTGACAGAACGTTCATATTTTGAAAGTTAAAATAACCCGTATTTTTCGTAATAGAAATTTCTAAACAATAAAAATCAGTCCACAAGCCTCATCATTCACAACATGTTCACTTCACATTATGACATGTTCACATTATTTATTGGTTGTATGTAAAACCTAACAAAGACGCTTAAAATTTGAATGAAGATATGAAATAATACAATAACTGAATGATATTATAGTATATACTAATCAAATAGGCCATCAAATCAGCATCAGTTGAGTCTCAACGACATTCAGCGACACCGTATCGACGCAGTATCAATACAGTGTGCCAATGTGTCGAAACGTGTCATGTCACCTCATCGACCCATCACTACTGACCTGTACTCACACAGAAACTCAGGAACATCAAGATGTGCAACATGACAGACAGAGAACACTGGTGCAGGTGAAGACTTAAATACACAGACAGATGAGGAACAGGTGGCAACAATCAACTTGATTACGGGAACAAAGGCTCATGGGAAGTGTAGTCCATGTATCAGTCCATGAAGGTAACAGCAATCTACACCTTTTCGTTTAAGAATTTTTTTTCGCTTCTGATTTTTTTTTTGTTCTGGTCAAGCAGCTGTCAATCACAATCTCACCAATAGTAGGAGCTCCTGTCAGAAGTTTGAATGAAAAAAAATTAAACAAACGAAAAAATCAGGAGCGAAAATCAAGAGTTGTTCGTTTCTTAGAAATTTACGTTTGATGATTTTGGCACTATTCTAGTTCCACATCTCGTGTTGTTTTCACGTGGAGGCGAAATCTATTTAATTATCATTATTATACATTAAGCTATTACAAGCAACTTTGCAGGAACTTTCCGACATTGCAATCACTGCACTTTTATCAAGAGAGATGGAATATTCAATTCTCTGTGTTTTGGTGAACGACAAAGGGCTGTTTCCTTTTGACTTGTGCGTAGTGACATTGTGCTCATAACAAACAAACAAAGAAGTCTCTGATCCATAATGGATGACATCCCTCAGTTCAGCAAAACATGATTATTAAAGAAATGAGGCCAATGGGGCAAACACTGGTTTGTCATCAAAAGCATTTTGTCAATAACAACAGCGGGAAGTCATGGTTACAGTTTCATCTAGGCTGGATTTATGCAGCTTTCCAAACAAAGTTGAAATTAGATTGACTAAATATACTGCTTTTCACGTGTTTAGTGACTGTACAGCGCTTCTATGTTTAAAGATTGACTACAACCAGATGTGACATGTGTTCTTGAAGTGCGGTTATGCTTTAAATACAGTCGACACAACCATTTTGGACAATTAAGCCGCTTCCATTATTAGCCGAAATTAATAATAATAATAATAATAATAATAATAATAATAATATAAATAATAATAATAATAATGAGTATTTGTAAGCCGCTTTTCACAGTTTAACTGTCTCATTAATTAGATGAGAAGTAACATTTAAATAGAATTTGTTAAAGAAAATAAGCTTAAAATGCGAATATGTCATCTTCATAGAAAGAGAGAGAGAGAGAGAGAGAGAGAGTGTGTATGTGTCTGTTTATCAACTAGGCTTTGCAGAGCTAAAAACCTTGAACTGTCTGTGGCGATGTCTCCTCGAGAACTCGATAATTTCTTTTTTAGAGACTAATATGGAGATATTTCTGAGGATCCATTTTCTATATTTCCTGTCTCTGGCGTAATAGTTGTTACGTCTACAATTGCCCTTTCTTTTTAACGTTTGTGGGGCTTGGTCTCCGTCTGTGCTTACTCCTCTGTGATTTCAAAACTTAACTTTAAACATCCTGTTGTGGGTTTTATTTCTTTATAAAGTACAGCAGTTTAGGCAAAGAACCGGTCATGAAGGGTTTTGGATCTTACAGTGCTAAACCCTATATTTTTCCTAAAACATATATACCACACAGAACTACCGTTTCCTATTTAAGGTGCAATTTGTTGAATGAATGCTGAGCAACGTAAATATGAGCATTGAAAGAACCTGTACAATTTGCCATAAATCTAAATAAAGTCATCACACAGATTGGAAAAGCACGGCCTGTCAATCTATGGTCGGGAAAGATTGTACCATTTGCCTCTGTATATTCCTTGTGTCTTTTTTCCTTGGTCCTTGTTCCTGCTTTTAGTGTGTATGATGTTGATCTCCGCACGCCCGTGATTTATCTCTTTCTGCATTGCGATGACGTGCCTGTTACCTGACGGACATTAAAAGTTTGCTGTTCTACATACTGCTATTGATTCTTCAGGAATTCATTCTTCATACCAGCAAAGAAGATCATTGCTGATGTTGTAAAAAGCCTTATGTTTGGTGACAGAGTTTGATGAAAAGAGAATTATGCCGTCACGGAATTTGACGAGTTTACCTTCATTTTTGCCAGACAGCCATACTTGAGTAAAAGTAAAGCTACTTATTGTAAAAATGACTCCATTACAAGTAACAAGTCACCAATTTCAAAACACCTGAGTCAAAGGTGCAAAGTATCCAATTTTTTAAAACACAAAGTATCCAAGTATTTTACTCTCACCGAATTCAGGCAAAAAAAGTAAACCCAACAAGAAATGTGAAAACAAAATCCACAAGTTTTTTTTTCTAATACAGAAACAAAATGTAACACCTCAATACTTTAAAAATGGTAGAACAAAGTAGATAAAAAGAAAAAAGTATGAAGAAGCAAACTTAAGTGTGCAAAGAAAAAAAAATGTAGCAAAATAAAACTCTGATTAGTAAATTATACATAATATAATAAAATTAGTAAAATACATTCACGCCTCTAATTCACGTTCGATTGATATCTGCATACGGAGTATACTGCAGATGGTATCACCTCAAAATCGATGGAAATCACCTCCTTCCCCCAAGAAATTAAACGCAATATAAATTGATGCAGACTTGTCGCGCACAATCACAATGTAACAAGTAACGGCAAGTGTCCATTCAATTGTAGTGGAGTAAAGAGTACAGATACTCACAAATGTAGTAGAAAAGAGAGTAAAAGTTGCTTTTATTTTTTTTATTCTCAGCACGTAACAACAACATGAGTAAAGTAACATTTCCTTGAGTAAAAGGACTTTGTTACTTTCAAGGTCATTGTCATAGCCATTATCTTAACACCAACGAACAAATAAATAAACTGCAACAGTCTTTTTTACATTTTCACACATGCGCTTTGAGACAGTTGTGACTGTGAAAAGCACCCTACAAATGCACTAAACTTGAACTTTACTATTCAAGTTTATAAAGAGTATTTTGGCTACTTCTATCGAAAATATATGCAGCTTTTACTCTACTTTTCACTCTACTTGACAACATTTGTACTGTCACTACATTTGAATGGGCACTTACCGTTAGTCGTTACATTGTGATTGTGTACGACAAGTCGGCGTCGTTTTTACAGCAGGTCATTTCTTGGGTGGACGAGGCGATATCGCCATCTGCATTAATTAATTGATTGATTGATTGATTAATTTATGGTTGGACGGACGGACGCAAGAATAGATCTCCACTATCAAGTAAAAGTCAAATGTAATAACGCTCATTAATTTTTCATATAACTTCTACTAATATATGTTTGTTGAATGCAGATGTTTATTGTTTAACAGTAAATTAAAAGTGCATTTTTTGTTAGTATTTTCCATCTGTGCTTTTATGTTTCCTTTGGGACACAGAGGCCTCAGTGGAGCTGTGACCCTATAACATCTGCAAGTAAGCGATGACTTTACCCACATGCAGTGGAGCCACCAGCCATCTGTGTCGGCCCTGTGCCCCCTCAACACCACCTCAACACCCTCTTAATAAACATTCCTTCAAAGGTCTGCTGCAAAACCCACACACTCTAACACCCCTTCATCAAACGACACACCTCATGAACTTTCTTTTGTGGACTTTGTGGGGTTTTTTTTTTCGTTTATAATAATCACTTCGTGCCTGATTCGAAAAAAAAAATTGAAACTTTATTCTTATGCTGGGATTCAAGATTTCGTTTCATATGGTGGATGTATGGTCACTTTTATTTCTACATTTCTAACATTTGCAACAGTATTAATAAATACCAGTGCTGTAAAAGTAGTCACATTTATTACTCAAGTTGAAGTGTGGATACTAGAGTTAAAAAAAGACTTCTGTGGAATTAACAGCATCAACTCAACCTGAAGATGAAGTATGAGAACTACTTGAAGTATTAAAGTAAAAGTAATGCAAGGAAAATGACATTTTTACTGGAGTAGGACTATATTGTTGTATTACAATGTTGCCTTAATAGTTACTTTGAAACTGAATGCATTTTTTTACAATGCAAACACATTAAAGAAGCATATATGCGTGCTACTAAGAATTAACATCTTTCAGTGTGGAACATATGACTAGTATTGTAATTATGAGAAAAGTCTCACTTCAAGTCATCAATGACCTTTATTGAAGCGAAGTTACAAAACAACATAATTTTGTAGTAGAAGTAAAAATTAGGCAAAAAATTATTGGTCACATTTAAAAAAGCTATACAAACACAAACCTCTTCTCAGCCAGATTTAATGAAAATAACCACACCAACATGATAATATTAGTTATTTTTCAACAGTTATCATTGTGTGCATATTTGACTCATGTCATGTGAAAGCTCCTGAAGAGCCGCATGAAACTAGTTAAAGAGCCGCATGAGACTCAAGAGCCACGGGTTGGCCACCCCTGGACTAGTTAGTGCAGACTATAATAAACTATATAAAAACGTAAATCATTGGACCAAAGTAATTTTGCATCAACTTGTTACACCTAATCACTTTGCTTTGGATCAATTTAACATTTTTACTTTGAAAGTTATTAACTATCCACTACTTAGCCAAGGCAAAAAGCATCTTTAAATAAAAATACATTTTTAAGCTTCAAGAAATCTCAAAATGTACTTTTCCTTAATGTTTTCTCTTCGGAATGGTTAAAAACCACCACCCTAATATATGCAAATTTTCGCGTGCTTTGTTGGCTTGAGTTTAAATAATTATAATGTGTATACGAGCATCTAACATTATATCAATGTAATATCTGTACAGAAAACCATGTGTCATGAGCCCTGAGGTGTGATGAGGTGGAACAACTACTTATTCTAAATTAGTTGACTTATAAAGAGACTCCAATCAGAGGAAAATCTGCTCTATTGGTCCATTTAACACACAGGCAGCAACAAGAGCAAAAGAGGTAGAAATGCAGCCGAGTCTCTGCTCACATAACGAGACACACAGATGGTTACGTACATTATTACGTTATTTAAACATCAATTGTCTCCTTTTATAACAAATCGCTTCAATTGCTCCTTCTTACAACGAAACAAGATCATGTAAACGTGTTTGTGATTTATTAATGAGTTTAAAAGTTTAAAATATTGCGTACAGCAAGCTTCTCATTGGCTCATCCACAATCCAAGAAACAATGTTTGAGAGTTGGATCAAGTATAAAAACTTCTTTAAAGTAACGACACGCCTTTTGGCCTTTTTCAGTGTAACATACAGGATGTATAAACTATCATTTACTCTCTGAATGCTGCTTTCGCTCTCACTGTCTTTGCCTCTTGAGGAAATCCAGTGTCTGTTTAGTTTGGTTTTTTTTTCTCACTACATTCCTGTTGGTGTATGCTGGAAGTCATGAAAATTCTCACGGAACCAAGTATGAGAAACTAGGAGAGGGTGGGGTTAAAAAAAATGTCTCCTCATATCCAGCTAAGAGATGTTCTTAAACATTCTAAAGTATGGAAAAATAAACACAAAGCTGAAGATTGGAGCTTTGGGGCAGAAAAGTGTTTCCATCACCACTACGGCTGTTTTCCCAGGATGGAGCTGGACTTCAGCCGAACGCAAGTGACTTCCAATTGACAAGCGATGTAAGTAAAGTTAAGCAGAGTGAGTGAGATTTTCAAAATGGCCATAGTGACCATATCGTAATTGTGCTCTGCTTTTAACTCATCCAGTGAAGTTCAAGTTCAAGTTTATTTATATGGCGCTTTTTTAAGTCCCAGACCAACGCAAAGTCGCTATGTGAAAATAGGGAAAAATGTTTTTTAAAGAAGAACAATGTTTGTTGAACATGGTGTTATTACAGTTATACATATGTGTCAATTAAGAGATGTGTTTTCAATCCAGATTTAAACTAACTGACGTGATTCTGATTCATGAATTGTCCTAGGTGTTACAAAATGTGGTGCTAGATAAGCGAAAGATGTGATGACCTCACTGAGATACAGAGGAGCTACACCGTGAAGTGCTTTATAATTTTTAGGAGACTTTTAAATAGAATTCTACATTTTACGTGTAACTTGTGTAGCGCCATTAAAACTGGACTAATATGGTCGTACTTTTCTGCACTCTGAACTAACTGAAGTTAGTCTATTAGTCGGGCAGGAGAACCTCCCAGAAGATTGTAATAAGTGCACATACACACAGTAAAGCCGGATCCGTGGGCAGCCCAAGCCAGTGTCTTGTCCGTACCTGCAACCTCTCGGTACTCAAGCACAAGTCACCTTTCAGTGGACCACAACTCCCCATAAAGGTTTGGCTGTTGAGACTAATGGCAAGTATGTTTTTTGACTATTCATCAAAGAATGAAATTACCATGTGGAACAGAAATCTCTTTTTATTCCACATTCCAGCAGCAATTAATGAGCAAAAACGTAGTGTTCATCAAAAAAAAAAAAGAAAAAAAAAAGGTCATGCCGACATTTCATTAATTAAAAATCAAGCCTGATGGTCAAGACTCTGTTATTTGACATTGTGGATGGGCCATCAAACCGTATCCTCAGCTTTTATATAAACGTAGCAGCCAAAACTTTGGCCTTAGTTCTGCCGGGAATGGCTTGTTTGACGGTTTGAGAAGCAGAAAAGGCCTGGCATGAACTGTGCTTGAACCTGAACCCTGTGAAGACTTTGTCAAGAGGTGCTCCGAACCCCCACCTCCTTCCTTCTCTCTTCAACCATGATCAAAAGTTCAAAACCCGGTATATTTGGTATTCACAAAAGAACGAACCTTTGAAAAACTGCGGGATTAGAGAGTGTTGTCAACCCATGTTAAAAGAAAAGGCAGAAAGGACGTTTCACAGTTCACAGACATGATTCCAAGAGTGGCACAGCGTAAATCTGTCCGCTAGGTTTCTCCGTTTACCAAAAAGTTTACCAAAATCAGTGTAAAGTACTTGAGTAAATTAACTTCATTACTTCACTATTTTTGCTACTTTGTACTTGAACTATGAAAAATAACAGCAACATTTACTGTCGACTTCACTACATTTGTGACCGAGTAGCTATACTTTTTACTCAACTACATTTGAAGGGACTCTTTCCATTACAAGCCGTCATCGATTTATACCGCGGTAAATTTCTTGGGGAAAAGAGGAGAAAACGCCATCTGTAGGGAGATGAAGGTAGTGGATGGTATTTATTAGCTAAATAACATGAAATTGAAGCGTGAATGTATTTTACTAATTTTATTACATCATATATAATTTACTAATTGGAAGTTTGATTCACTAATTTTATTACATCAAATATAAGATATATTTTGATAAGATAATATAGATAGACATGTAGAAGATAAAATTTTTACTAGAATTCACTAATAATTACTAATAATTTAATTGGTCTACCATTTTGAAAACATTCAGGTGTTAAATTTATTTTCTGTTATTAGAAATCAAAACCTCATGAATAGTGTTTGTTTTCACATTTTTTGGTGTTTTTTATTTTTCCTAAATTCAGTGCAAGTAAAAATCTCAGGTTCTTTTAAAACTAATGTCTTTTTGAAATTGGTGACTTGTTACTTGTAGTGGAGTAACTTTTACAATAATTATCGGTACTTTTTCTCAAGTATGGCTGTCTGGTATTCTTGAACAAAATGAATCAGAATAAAACGCTGATCACATTCTTAGTAGCAAAGCGTAGTTGACTAACTAGGTGGTATTTTCCACAGGATCATTCAAGAAAATTACAGAATGATTGAGCTAAACGTGTCCCAGTGGCCTTCAGCTTGGATGACTGCCCATGGTTGCTTCGTCGGTACAGCAGTAAATGTTTCTGGCAACGCTCAATTGATTACTGACAGCTTTCAATGAAGACTAGACTAACAGCTATCCTGTCACTTAATGTAACGACGGTTGAATGTGTCTGTACATTAGAGGTGTAAAGAGTGTCACGAATCCAGACTGAACTTTTATGTTGAAATGTTCACAGACTTTTATGTTGCAAGCTCCTATCACGCTGCCATGTTGTGAACCCGGTTCCTGTTCTTGTTGCCATAGCCACCCAGGTGTTTTGTGTTTGTGATCGTTTTGTCACAGTCTGTGACAAAAAGTACCTGAAATCCATACTTGAGTAAAAGTATGGATACCTTACTGTAAAAGTTACTCCAATATATATTTATTTATTTATTTTTAATTTCAGACTCACAAATGGTCCATAAGACCAATTCCATGGAGACTTGAGTAAAAGTCGACTTGCCGCGCACAATCACAATGTAACGAGTAACGGTAAGTGTCCATTCAATGAAAGTGGTTGAACTGCAGCTTGTTGTAATCACTTAACCCTCCTGTTATGTTCGGGTCAAATTGACCCGTTTTCAAAGTTTAAAATAATTTTTTAAATACTTAACGGTATTTTTCCACTTTGAAACTTCTCATGCTTGGCTTTTTTAGTGTAATCAGCATATATTAAAAAAATGGCTCCGTTCACATATTTGTAACACCCGCTATAAGTTTTTTTTACATTGATTATGTTCGGGTCAATTTGACCCGGCATACAAAATGGAAGCTAAAACAAGTCAGAAAGAGCATATACTATTTGCTTCTTTGCAACAATGAGTCATAATACACAGCTGTCTCACACTCTCTTTCTCAAACACACTTGAGAGTTGAGGTTGAAGATTATCAATCTTCAGAGAGTTCTGATTATCAATATGAACAAAATGAAGAAAATGCTACGGATTTACAGCATTGCAAGACATTTAAATAAAAAAACTGTCAAATTTAGTGGTCTTCATCCCCAAATATAAATCAACCAAAAGTGTCTGAAGAAAACATAGTGAAGAAAGTGCCAGAATACACTAAGATGGCCAGACTCGTGTGACAGACATCAGGTCAGCTTCTGAACTGCACATGCCCAGTTCTATACAGAAAATGATTCTTGAAGTGACTAATTTAGAAATAAGATGTGTTTTGGGGAACAAGTGGCAGGAAAAAGATCAAATGCATTTCCATACATATTTAGGAGTCCTTATCCTGGCTGGGGTTTACAGGTCAAAAGAGCACTTTGCACAAAAATGTGGAAATCAGTACAAGAGAGGATCAGAAACCAATGATGATTCTGGACTACAATGCATTTGTATGCTGTGGACAAAGACATTGATAAAAAAAGAGAAAAGAGTAATGTTAAAATATTTTGTTATTTTGATTATTTATAGTTAAAAAAAATTGTTAAATAAAAATTACTTGCAGTACTAATTTTCAGGACTTGTTTATGATTTATAGTCAGCGGGTCAATTTGACCCCTGGACATAAAAGGCGCCTCTTTTTAATTTAACATCACTCCATTAAAAAAAAAATGCACATATATACATCATAAATATATGTGTATATAAAACTATAGTAATTCACATGTTGAACTTTAACTATACATAAAAAAACCTTATTAAAAAAAAAACAAGTGAACTATGATGAGGTAAGATGAATTGTGAACCTTAAATAATATTAATACATTAAAGATTCATTGAAATGGTTAGAAATAGAGTTATTGATGAGATACATTGTTTTTGGAACTTATTGGTTCCTGAAACTTATATAAATGGCATAATAAATGGCCCCCGGGTCAAATTGACCCGCGAACATGTGATGTACCTCTGAAACGAACATAACTGGAGGGTAAATTTGTGTTAAATTTGACTGAAGGATGGATGGACAGATATCGACAGGACGACAGGAATAACTGAATGATTTCATTTCAAGCAATAAATAAAAATCTATTTTTAGACACAGACTGAACAACAAGATCTTGATTTATAAAGTTATTCAAAGACGCACCAATGTACGAACAGGCAGGCAGACAGACTAAATTGATATTGCAAATTGATTGAACCAAAGTCAATTTTTTGAGCAGATCAAGTGTTTTTAACTAACTGTGTAATAATAGATGGATGAATGGATGGACGGACGGACGGACAGACAGATAACGTGCAAAATTATTGAGGTGTAGATTACAGCTCTTTTCCATTATCAAAATTGCCTTATTTTAAAGCAATGACATTCTGTGTTGTTTTTCTAGGTGGATATGCACATTACAGTAAAATCCCCTCTGGGCTTTTTCACCTTAACCTAATTTGCTCGAGTAGAAATCTTCTTTTAGGCCTGGCCTTGTCCATCCAATTTAAGGGGTTTCCTATCAGTGTTCCCCTCATTTCACACCCCTTCTCTTCATCTCTTCACCCACTCCATTTCCAGTAAGCTGGAATCATTTCCCACCCAAGCACTCTCTGGCCCATCTCTCCAGCACTTCACTCTTCTCAAGCACCTCTCTGCTCAATGAGCCCCGCGCCCAGCTGGAGTCCCATTGTGGCACAGTTTTGGGTCGATTGTTCCCATTGGAGAGGGGAGGAGAGGGGTGGAGTGAGTGAGGCCGCCCTAACTCCACCCCTGGGCATTGAGCTTGGCCAAACAGGTGTAAACATTCAGCACTTCTCTCCCCATGAGTGGGCAGTTAGAACCCCAGGTAGTCATGGAGAGTGCCTCCAAGGAATTAAGAAATTAGAGAGCGGGGAGGGAGAGAGAGGGGAGGGGGGCGATGAATGGAGAGATTTAAGGTGGTGGAAAGTCACGGGAGGTAGAGGAGAAAAGAATGAGTCGATGAAGGGGAGGCCCAGGTGTTCGGGCTAATTTTATGACCTGATGTTTTGAGCATGATAACCTTTCACATTCACTGGACCTCACATAAACACACCCAGCCTTTTCCCGCGGACAGTCACCATAATAAAAGCGGTGCGCTCGTGTTTCACTGCCAGCACATGCCTGTGCAGTCAACCTGCCTCTTCTCTCAACTTCTCTAAAAAAAAGATAAATAAAAAGGGGTGCTTATATTTGCGTAAATATGGGATTAATGTTTATATATATATATATATATATATATATATATATATATATATATATATATATATATATATATATATATATATATATATATATATATATATATAAATAATTTCTTTTGTTCGTTTTAATCATTTTTACATTTTTAATTTTTTTCCAGAAAGAAGCTACTTAATAACCGTTTTATTGTTTTACATTGTATCTCTATGTCTATTTCCAATTTTAATTAGAAAAAATTAGACCAATTCCTGACAGACTAGTATATCCCATGTTCTTGACCCAATAACCCAGTCATTAACAAACGAATCAAGTCCAGCATGTTCCACTATTAAACGCTTATATTTGCCCGCAAATTACTGCCCGTTTTATTCATTTTATTCCAGCTTTTCAATAAGACAGGATGAAGTGCTCCGTCTCTCTCTCTTCAAGAAGTGTTATTTACTAGAGAGATATCATCCTCAGGTATAATCCTCTTAGCATTGGATTTCAGTTGTACGTACAGCATCCTGCACCAGCTAAACTGCTGCCTGCTAAAGCAGCATAAACACATAAAGGTGCATCACAGGCTTTTCTGAATCTCCGTTAAAGCAAACATTTGCTGAAAAAAAGTGATGGAGTCAGTAGAGGCAACATTTCTAAGATGCTTTTTTAGCATTCTATTATATTAATCTCCAAAATTACTAGAATTTGTTTAGAATACATAATGCTCTCTGGATTTAAGAGCTTTATTTACATGCTTAAAAAAGACAAACAAATGGATAACGGAACGTTCGGTAACGAACGGTAATACCGCATTTACACGAATATAAGCACCCAACCGATTTTTCAGGCACAAAATAAAAATTCTGGAAAAAAAAATATGGCTAAATACTTCTTCAATTTAACTAACCAAACTTGTGACTCTCATCACTTCAATGTCGTTTACCTTAATAGATTTTAATTTAATTTTTAATTTAATTTAAATTTAAAAATAATTCTAGTGATCAGAACTCCACCTCCCAGAAACCTCAGTGTTACCTCTCATGAGATCTTAATTGGACACTCCACAATGATCATCGTAGTAAAGTATTGTTTTGCCCTGTGCAGCAGACCAAGCATTTTGACTGTGTTTCCTGGTTTTGACTCCTTGCCTTTGTTCTTCGTTTTCGCTAAGAGTTTCGCCTGCCTATGGACTTTGTTTCTAGTCTTTATCGCTGCTCAGAATACATTAAATCGATTTCCATTTTTTGTGTTTCCATTTTTTGTGATTGCTTCTGACTTGAAATGTGACAAAACGGGCGTTTAAATTTACGTGCATTTTTGACAAATTACGGTGTGTTAGATTATGAGTCGAAACAAAAGAACTGCTTGGGTCTGTGTTTACGTGTACGAGAGCGGAATCTTTTCTCTCTTGACGCAGCGGAGGCATCTGTCTCACTGGCTGACAGGGTTACTGCCAGATTCTTAATGTTTACACCTCCCTTTGAGAGCTCCATCAGATCTCCGGGATCAATTTCTTCACTTTGTGAGTCCGCTGTGCTTACGTGTGCTCGTGTGTTGGAGACACACAGAAGGGTTGGACGTGAAGAATATGGAATTTGAAATATTAACTGCCAGTGTGATTGAACATGACTCCCTTATCACTGTGTTGCCAGGTAGGTGCATTATAGCTATGACTTATCACCCAGGAGAGCAACAGCAAGTATATAACAAGATTTCAGACGTGACAAACGCCACCCGCAGGACACACCGTACCCGACCTCTCGTAGGCGGCATAACAACACGTCCTAATCTCAGCACATGCACACAGGCAAACCTTTACTGCTGATTGTGTCCTTTTACATCTCTCTCTCTCTCTCTCTCTTGCTCTTTATCTCTCTTTTGCTCTCTCTCTCTCCCTTCTCTCTCTATCTCAGAATTTCTTCAGATAAGTGAAATGTCCATACAGAATATGTACATCTACTTTACAGTTTGTGTATACAGGAAATTATGTACATTTAATTTACAATGTGTATACAGTGAAAGCTTCTTTGCACTTTTCGCACAGCCCATATAAGAGAATATGGAAGTGTTTCGGGTCTGGGGAGTTACTCTGAAGAATTTGGAAGCTTATCATGTTGCATGTAAGAAAAACGGACCAACCTTGCTTCAAGCCATGGACTGCTGACCTCTGACCCGCGTGTTAAACTAAAAACAGATGCTTTCAAACTGACTCATTTCCGGCTTTAAATAAGCTGCTGGGGAATTTCTTCCTCTCTCTCTCTCTCTCTCTCTCTCTCTCTCTCTCTCTCTCTCTCTCTCTGTCTCTCTCTCTCTCTCTCTTCCTCTCTCACTTTTTCTCCCTTTCTCTCCCTCTCTTTCATCCAGTCTCTCTCTCTCTCTCTCTCTCTCTCTCTCTCGCTTTCTCTCTTTCTCCCTCTCTCCCCCACTCTCTCTCTCTCCCTCTCTCTTGCTGTCTTTATCTCTCTTCTTACTCCGTCTCCTCTCGCTCTCTCTCTCTCGCTTCATATTTTTCTTCACATTGTGTTCAATACTAATATGCATTATGACGCTTTGAAATTATTGGATGGATGGATAGGCAGGCAGACTCTGGATTAAAAAGCAGAGCTGGATAAAATGTTATAAAATAAACAAAGTACTATTGTATTACGGTTCAATATCTTGAGTATATGCATTTTTGTGACATTTGTCATTATATGCACAATAACTTTGAGTATATGCAAGTAAATACATATATGCATTTCTAACATTCTCTGCATCTGAGTCGTAATTAATATGAATAGCATGAAATTGCATTCATGTACTTTATGTAATGCCTTTTTATTTCTTCCCTGTGACCCTGAAACGTGTAAAAGTGGTTTCGGAAAGGAATAAAAGGATGAATTGATGAGTGGAAAGCCTGTCGGCCTTGGAAGGTCACTATAGAATTGTGTTTACTCTTCCGAAAAATGTTTACATGGTGTTCTTCCTGTGAAAGCTCACCAATGAAGAGCGGGAAGGAAATAAATGCACACGGATTGACATGAAGGATCAGATGAGGCTTTATAAAACTGTGTTATAGCTTCGTATAAGCCGAGGACTGGATTCTGCACCGTTGTGTTTGATAAATGGTAAAAACTTGACACATCTCAGTGTGACGGTCTATATATTCTCATTGTTTTTTTGGGGGGCGGGGGTGTTTTTTTTTTTTTTTTTTTCTTTTTAAAGACTTTTTTTCCTAATTCCTAAATTTTTCTAATAAAACCTTTTTATTTTAATTATTAGATTTTTTTTTTATTTGACTATTTTCTAATATGGAACATTTTCGTAATACAAATCATTATTATTTACAGTTTTTCTCAATCATTAAGACACATTTTTTGAATGCTGCTCTCCTTTTCTAATTTCTCCTTTTCTAATTTCTCCTTTTCTAAACACAAACACCAATTTTCAAGCTACATTCACAAAACATCAGACTCTTCTTGCAAAACCAATCATTCACCTCAAAGCAGTTCAATCTGAGCCCAAAACTGAACTATGTGATCAAATCGTGTCTCAAGCCCATCAGAATGAGAAGCACTAGTGAGCAGTCAGCAAACACTACTCAGAAAAACGCAAAACACAACGCTCAGAGCGTGAAGCAGGAGAAATAAAAGTTTATTGTTCACTGTAATATAAAAGCAGATTGCAAAACAAAGAAAACCTGTGCATTTAGCACAAAAAGATAAACTGAAATATTGTGCGTTTACATGTAGTGTGTGCAAATTTTCATGCACTGTATTTGCAGTGTGTTGCGCGTGAGGACACATTCGGCAACAGAGAGACTGACACTGAGACTTTGATATTCTCCAAATGTTTATGGTTCTAAATGATCTTCTGCTGAATTTCACCTAGCTTACAGTAATAGCTTTGTTTTCACGGACCATATCAAAAACTAGGGTTTTGCTGCGGGGAGAACACACTTATACCCCTGTGTGTCACTCATCAATTCCCCAAAATGAGAACGTGAAGAAATAAAAAATATAAGCTGATCCTAGAAATCGTTAGATCAACCCATCATTACAATTTTCCAGTACAGTGATGTAGTGAAAATTTACTTACAGTGTTCTGTGGTGTGGTGCAGTACATAGAGCTAAAGTAAATGTTCTCACATTTTCTTACTTTGACATTTTTTCAATCTATAGGTCCAGTGGAGTTTACGAATGGACAGGACTTACAGCTCTATAGAACATATAGTCATACAGTTCAAATATTGTCAACTGTTGACAATATTTACATACTGTACAATAGATATGACCAATTTTTGCTTTTTCTGAACACCTCGACCTACTCTCACACACTCTTCCTCAGATTTCCATTCTTTGTAGAGCCTCAGAAACCAATTTTCACTGATCTGGCTTACTTTACATATGTCTCTGTCCCTCACATCATCAGACAAAAGTGTTATCAATTTTGACTTGTAGTGTTCAGACGGTGACAGCAGTGCTTTAGTTGTGGTTGACTTGGGTCACTTGTGTTCAGCAGTCTGCTGTACAGGTGAATCTCAATGAAAATGTGTTGGTTAGTTGTGTTTAACTAGGTGAAAAGTGTTTGTGGTTTTGTCAAAAGAGTGACTGATTCGACCAGTGTGTTCAAGCAATTGAGAATTTGGTTTAGACAATAGAATTTAGTGTCTTAGCGATTGAGAAAATTGAGAAAAAACTTATGAATATTATTTTTAATCATTATTATTTATTTATTTTTTTTTTTTTTAATTGACTCTTTTTTTCCTAATTTGGAACACAAGTAAACATTTTTTTAATTTTATTTTTAAAACTCTTTCCTAATTCCGCATAGCGGCTCTGTGTTGATCTGGGACTGAGAAAAAGCTATATACAGTAAAAACTTGAACTTATTATTTTTGCTGTTGTTTTTTATATCATGTGTAACTGTATTTATACAATTTTAGTGCCTGTAATAATCAATTTTATCACCTCGCTTTTACATAACATGTAATTATTTTGCATGTGACGTACGTACGTATGTATTTATGTTTTAGTCTATTTGGAATCATCTAATGAATTGTTCTGATTTGAGCTTTGTATTGTGTGTCGCGTGTGTGTGTGTGTGTGTGTGTGTGTGTGTGTTTATGAGAGAGAGAGAGAGAGAGAGAGAGAGAGAGAGAGAGAGAGAGAGAGAGAGAGAGAGAGAGAGCATATTTTTAGGTTATTAGCGGTATCTCAGGTAATGGCAGTTTAAGAAATAATACCATTTGAGAGCGATTGCTGAACACAAACTTACACGTGGCGGATTAAACCATCAATAAACACTATCAGTAGAGGGACTGCAGACTAATGATTTATACTATATAACATGGGACTGATCTCTATCAGATTGATAAATAGGCCAACGAATCATGTTGCAGCAAACCCACTGCATGTACATACCCCAATAAGTGATGATAAACGGCTGCCGTCAGAGTTATTTATGCATTAAAGGAGGCCTGGTATTGGCCCACGGTGGGGTGGAGTTTCCATAGTCATTCATTCAGATGGTAGGTGGTCTTTTTTTTCACTCTCTTTATTTGCTTGGTCTCATCCTCCCCTGATCTAGAGGTTATGCTTAACCTCCCTCACAGATGGCCGAGGGATGCATCCCAGCCGAGGAGAGGCCTGTTCTTCATCCCACACAATCTCTATCGGTGGACGTGGAGATATGCACTTGGAGGAAATGAAAGCCATAAATGGGCTTCTTGTCGCACACGCTTCATCCTACATCCTGTTTAATGTGTGCGTGTCATTATTGTTTATTAACAACTAATAATGCATTTAACAAAAATAAATTAAATTACCAATTAAATTATTAGTATTTACGTGAATTTTAACACCCCTTTTATTTTGTCGAATTTTTTAACACTCAAAAACTTGTATTTTTTACCTTGTAAAAACTTTAACTTTATATGACAACAAACAGAGACTACAAACCACTACCGCTTAGCTTTGCTCAACCGGCTACAAACAAGTCCAATGTGTCATTACGGAAATAATCGAAACAGTCGAAAATGAAGATCAAAGGTGAAAATGAAGAAAATGAAGATGAAAAAAATCAAAGGAGCAGACACAATCAAAACGCTTGGTCGCTGCACAGGGGATAATAATCCTTCCTTATCACACGGTGTCGGATAAACGGAGAGCTTCAAACAGGCACGAGCTTAAAACAATTGTTCTGCACATGTGTGTAGTCTGACTGGAGAGCAAAGAATTTTGAAAATTATCTATTATTCAAGTAAAACAATATGAAAATAATACAAGTCACAAGTTTGGTCTTTTTAAGAGAATATTAATGTATTTGTACAAGAAACTGTCATAATCTACGCTGGCGGTGACTCACGTGTGACTGTCATAATCTTCTCAGCTGTTACTTTGAATTTCACCCTGAACTCTGGTTTGTTTACTTTCAGTCACTTTCTGGTTTGGGTTCTCTTGTTAATCATTTGTTTCAGCTGTTTTGGTTTGATTTTTGGTTTGGTCACCTGTGTTCTGGATTGCGTTTGATTATTGTCTGATTATTGTGTTGTTTTTTAAGGCTGTTTTGTCCGTTACTTTATGTCTGGGAGGTTTTTGGTTTGCTGGTTCAGATGTCTGAGTCCTGAGCGTTGCTTTGCAACTGCGTTTTGTTTGCCACCAGTGGCTGTTCATTTTGGCTTAATATTGTTTTGATCCCCCGTGATCTTTTGTTTTGTTTTATTTTTTGTTATCATTAAAAGCATTAGATTGCACTTGGGTCTAAACTCCTGTTCCTCTCGCGCCCCACCCTGACATTACGAACTCGCCATTTAAAGACCCAGCAACGATGCTACATGTGGGAGTCGTACGGATCGACAAGTCATTGCCCGTGGTGGAACCTCAGTCAGAGCAGTATGGCCCTGCAGCTGATGGTGGATCACGCCATCAAAGTATCTCACACAGGCGGCAAGGACACTGCAGGTTCCTGACAAGGATCTGAAGGAGCTGTTCAACCTTGCCCTCAACAAGCCTTTTCATCGTGCTGTCATGGCTGGCTTGGGCATACTATGTTTTCAAGACTTTGTGCTGTTTGCAGTGACCCGAGAGGACGTGGTCGAGAGAGGACACATTTTTCCTAACACCTTCCTGTTCTCAGCCTCTCTTGCAGTGCAACTTGCTGCAAAATTTGATGAAGTGTTTGGGCCCTGGATTGCACCTGGTAATGCGAAACAGCCATCGTCTTCTGAAGCGTTCCGGATTGACACGCCGGAAGCACCAGAAGACATCTCACCAGCTCATCCACACGTTCTCAGATCCTCCCAACACTGCTTGTGATAAAGGAAAAAGGCCCAGTCAAATTGTTGTCAAGTCAGGTCAGCCAGTCTCTTTTCCCTTTTCTCGGCCTTGCCCTTTTCCTTCCTTTTCATCTGTCTCCTGTCTTTCGCTCTGAGTCTCGTGTATTTCGCTCGGAGTCTCGTGTCTTTCGCTCGGAGTCTCCTGTCTTTCGCTCGGAGTCTCCTGTCTTTCGCTCACCTTCTCCTGTCTTGCGCACACCCCCTCGACGTCATGCTTTCCGTTCCCTTTCTTTTTGATCTCTCTTTTTCCGTTCTCTCTCCCGCTCGTCTTTTGTCTTTTGTCATGTATCTCGGTTCTCTGTTTCACCTCTCACTCTCCTTGTTCCTACGACCTCGGAGCCCTCTCTCTCCTTCCTGACCCCTCCACACTTCTCCCTGACCCTGTCTCGCCACAGCCTGCCCAGGCCGAAGAGGTCTGCCCAGGAGAACTCCAACCTGGAGCTGTTTTGGACTCTGCTACCGCCGTGTGACTCCATCGCAGACTCACCAGAGGAACGGAGAAGCTGCTCGGGCTTCTGCTAGCCCCACCAGCAGCCTTCGCTGACGCTTCACTGCCAAAGCGCGCCACATCTGTCTGCCCCAACCCTGCGCTGGAGGCAGTATTTAAGCAGTATTTTTACTCGATTATTTTTTCATATTACACTAATCCCTTGCTACTTCGCGGTTCGACTATCGCGGATTAACTGCTTTGTGGTTTTTTTTTCTTTATTACGTCTATTCGCTGATTCACTGCTTTGTGGATTTTTATTCTTTATTACGTATATTCGCGGATTCATTTTTTCCCGACCGTATCTCGGCGGAGAATGCGAGACGGACCTTGCCTAACGCGTCTCTGTGTGGAGATGCGAATAGCTATGTTGGACGTCCCCCCGCAACCACCACACAAGCCACAGCGACGGGAAACATGCGCTCGCGCCTCATATCCCCCATTGATGACGTGTGCGGCTGGGAGATGTTTGTTAACATTACTTTAATAAAGAATACTACGTGAAAAAAGTGTTTTAAAAGTCTAAATAAGTGTTGAATAAATACGTAAATGATCTGCTTTGTGGATTTTCATCTATCGCAGTCGGGCTTGGAATGTATCTACCGCGATAAACGAGGGATTACTGTAGTTCTTTGATATATTTGGTTCATGTGCGCTTGTTGACTAATTATCACGATTGATCATTAACTTCATGATATATCAGATGATTGGAGTCAATCATCATGTGATTCAATTATTTTTTTATCTCATCTTTTTATTGTATCTCTTCCTCGCATACACCCCCCCACCCCTATGTTTAAATGCTGGACAATTGTAAAATACATTTCATTGCATGTTGTACCATATATAATGTGTATATGACAATTAAAATTTGAATTTGATTTGATTTAATTTAGCTGTAAGCATGCAGGTACGGAACGTTATTGCAATATGTATACATTTTTAATGTATCGAGAACCATTGTGCATTTTTTTAAATATAAAACCAAAATGTAGCTGTTACAACGGGAAGTAATGACAATTCTTTATTAGTAGTAATAAGGGGAGGTTTGAACCTGCCACGTTGTAAGAAATTTGCACCTGCCTGGGTGGCAAGACCATCTCACAATCGCTGGACCACAACAGCCACACAACTGCCACTGCGATTTATTATCAGTTTAGATTTGTTCACGTGCTTCCCCACATTTCGTGTATATTTAGTCTTGTAACTAAAGCCTGCATTTGCTGTCTTCATTTGCTAGATCTTTGTGTGTAAGTTAGTGGTAGTTATTGTATGTTAGTAAAGTGATAGATTATCAAGTAAAAGTGGCTTCAGTTCGAATTACAAAACGGTTTTGGATTGTCAAGAAATCTAGAGTGTTTCTGTGCATGAGATATTCAGTATTAATTTTATTTTATTAAACAGATAAATGAATATCACTGTTGTTTTGCTTTTGTTTTTAATTGTGCCAAATTGCCAAATCGATTACAGAATTAAAGAGTACCAGGTCACATTATTTACAGTGTTACTGTAACCCTCCAATTTTGTTCGGGTCAAATTTTCAAGGTTAAAAAATATTTTTTAAATACTTTAAAGTTTTTGTGTGTGATAGTAGTGTATGTCTCATTGTTGCAAAGAAACACATTTTTTATCTTTCCGACACTTTTTAGCTTCCATTTTGTCTAAAGGGTCCAATTAACCTGAACATGATCTTTGTAACATAAACATGTAGCGGGTGTTACAAATATGTCAATGTTTTGTTTCTATGTAGATTACACGTACTAAGACAAGCAGGAGAAGTTTCAAAGAGAAAGAATACTTTTAAGTACGTATATATTTTTATGTTCAAACTTTTAACACGGGTCAATTTGACCCGAACATAATAGGTGGGTTAATCAATAATTTAGTACAGTTTTTATAATTTCATTTGCTACATGAATACAAGCAACCATTATTTAAATACCTGTCAATCTCTATTTTAAAAGTCAATCTGTCTGAATAGCTCTAACAGTGCACCATTAAAGCTAGAATAGAGCGCCATACACATGTGGTGAGCAGAAAGACTTTTATGAGAAGACATAAACCTGTAAACTGTAAAATATTTGTTTCTGTTGTGAACTTAGTTTAGAGCCTTCTTGAACTGATGAAGTTCATTTTTTTACTGTTCACGTGAACTCTGTGCGGAACTTATTTGCTTTTTCAAAAGGTTATTGTCGATTGAGGTTTTTTCACATTTCTTTTTCACTTTTCACTTTTTTATATACTATTACATGTTTTTCTTTTTTTTACCCTGTCATTACGGTTTGCTGCTGTAAACCACGGAAATTTCCCCTAGTGGGATAAATAAAGTCTTATTCATTCCTTCATTCATTCACACGAACAGAAAGTGGGAGTAAAGCTGATCTGAGGAGCGTTTCCTTGACCCAGTGGACTTTTTAATTGCAGATGTTTCCAGCCTCACACTGTTAAACAAACTCTATGGTCGACCCGTCTAAACTACACAGACAGTTATTGGCCTCTTTAGCGAAGAAAAAATAAAAAAAAATACCATTTCACAACCCTCTGGTCATGCTAATCAAGCACTTCTCCAGGAAGTAATAATAAGATTTGTGTATAATCTTAGTAATAAGATATTACGTAAATCTTATATCTTATAAGATTTTTTTAGTTACACAATATTACATCTTAGTAATCTAAAAGGCTGTTTCCAACTCTTTTCTCACTGTTGTTGTATTATTGTTGTTGTTGTTGTTGTTATTATTATTGATCTTGTTGTTATGATGATGATGATGATGATGATGATGATGATGATGATGATGTTGTTACAACATCAAACAAATTAAACAGAAATTTAGAATTTAGGTTTTTTTTTTATTTTCTTTTTTAATTTATATTATTCATAGAATAATTTTTTATGTAGATGCATACCAATTATAGATAAACAAAGTAAACAAACTGCCGTAATAAAACATTGTCACATACTTTCTACATCTGTGTGTTCAAAACAAAAATATTCCAAATTATTCGTTTATCTTATTAAATATATCACAGAAGTAGTGGATACAGTGGATACATGTGTGTAATATATTGCTTGTCATTTTCACAAGTCAAAAATAGTTCTGATAATTACATACCCTTTTTTTCCTGAAAGGTTTAAAGACACATGTCTTGAATTTTGGAACGTCCTGTCCATGTCATGCCTTTGTGTCTCTAGTCTTCTCACTGAGGGTAAAAACAAACAAAAAAAAATCTGCATGGATTGAAAATCTCTTTCATAAAACCAAGAAACACATTAGCTGAGTGGGCCAAAGATGATCAACAAAAAAGAGAGGAAGAAAGAGAGAAGGTAGCGAGTAAAATTCCCTCTTGGCAAGTAGCGTCCAGATGTATAATTAACTTCTGCTTGCCAAGGAAGCAGATGCCCCCCTTCATCCACCACCGAGTCAAGATTTAAACCATTGGCAACGCATGCGACTTGCAATACCAGGGGCCGAGTTTGTAGAAGTGTATCTCTTTGACTGGGGGGTCAGTGACGGGGTGGTGGCCTACTCAGGTTTACTTTACTGGCTCACTTTTCGTGTTGCTGGCACCAAACAATCAAACCCCCACCAACAAGCCCCTAGGCCTAACTGTTTAAGTAGAGAGGGGGTGGTAGGAAAACAAACAATTGGAGTGCAATATTGCTGAATGAGGGTGCTTAGGCTGGTTTTAGAGGAAGATGCCAAAGGTGAGAGCATCTTGTGGGCGAGAGCTCCCATAATCTTCTCCAGACAAGGGCATGGAGAGCTTTGCCCTTCTGCAATAATTACATTAGAGTCGAATGAATCCCACGTATCTGACAGAAACACATTTATGCCCTCAAGGAGAATTGTGTGCTAATTGAGATCTGCTCGAAGTGGAGAAAACGGGTCTACCTTTGCTTTAAAGTGTTCCAAAAGGTTACGGGGAGAGATTTTGCATTTGTTTGAGGGATTCGTTTTTGGACTGATTTTCAACCGCATCTGTTTCAATATTACGATGCGTTCTGAAAAGATTACTGATAAGCTGAGGTGTGAAGAGTACCGGACAGCCATACTTAAGTAAAAGTACAGATCTTTACTGTAATAATAACTTCATTACAAGTAACAAGTCACCAGTGTCAAAAAGACTCGAGGCAAAGTATCCAATTTTAAAAGAACTTGAGTATTTTAGCCGCACTGAATGTAGGCACACAAAAAAAGAAATGTGAAAACAAACTCTATTCATGAGATTTTCTAATACAGAAACAAAATTTAACACCTCAATGCAACTGAGAACCTCAAAGTAGATCAAAATTATATATGATATTTACAGTCATTTGGCAGATTGACTGTAAAATAATAAAATTAGTAAAGCAAATTCTTCCTCTTTTCAGTATTCAAGGTCAATTTTGAGTAGCTTCTCAAGTGATTACAATTATACAAAAAGATGCCGTAACAAAGTCCATTTACTCAAGTACTATACACCAATAGTAACCTCGCAAATTGGAGCTTTAATAAGCTCTCTCTCGACTTGTACTATTGCCCTCAAAACATTTTTGAAACCCGCTACATCTACTTTTACTTTTTTTTGCTGATTGTTTGCCCAGGCATGTAGAAGCCTATGAAAAAAATTGATTGAAGTTGTGATGGTCAATCCACAGTCTTATCTTCGACTCTAACAGTGATGTGGATAAGTGCCTCTATACATTTCTTGTCCGTCTCCTGCCAGCTTCACATTGGTCATTAAAAGCGAGCCGTTATCAGTCTGCACAGGATGGCTCCTCTGACGATGCAGGTTGAGAATCCCACTTCAGGTAACAGGCCCTTATCTGTCTCCTGATTGCCTCTTCGCTGGCAATCCGGGTGACGTTGGCATCTCAATCAGTCTTTAAATAATCTGCCTTGCTTACGGGAGGAGAGCTAACTCTCTGTGGTGTGTGGAGTAGAGGGGTTGCAGGCAACTTGTAAAATCTGCTTTAGCTCTGATGAAAAAAAAAACACATTTTGGAGAATTAGTTGCGTTAGTATCAGGATACGAGAAGTTTAGTAGGATTTGTTGCAGCGAAAGCACATGTCAAATCCTTTGGAAGGTGGTTAATGGAACTAAAGTGTGTGTTGTGACAATGTTGTCACTGAATCGAAGTTGAATTATTAGTATAAAGAAACAATACATTAAGGACTTATTTGCAGCCTAGAATTTTTAAAACATATTACCACACAACATACTTACAACTTTACTGCTGTTGAGGACAATGGGCAGACTGTGTAGAGATGAAAGCCAAAAAGTGAGGTGAGTTGGTCAATATGCATTGGAATGCTCTGCGTTTAACCATCTTGGTAACCATTAAGGTACACACACACTCACCCGAAGCAGTGGGCAGCTTTAAGACATGGCACCATGAAGAAGATCAGATTTAGAGTCTGCCAACAGGATTGAAACTGCCAACCCCGTGAACTGGCCCGAACTGCTTCTTTGCCATTAGACCCTGGATTCAGATCCCTACTAGTCTCACTTGACATTCTGCTGTGTTATTCTTAGTATTTTCTTGTTAGTCTTTTAATATAGTCACTAAATCACTCATACACTTGCTTGTAAACACACAAACGGGGAAACCCAGACAAAGCCTCACCAAGAAAGCCATGTCATTCCCAAGTACTGCTTTCATCTTCATAAGTATCACCATGTCTGGTGTCAACCTCGTCAAATTCCAATTTGTGCATTGTGATTTTAATTGCTCTGTGTTGTTCAGTGTGTCGGTCTGTGTGTCATCTCAATCTAGATTCCCAGAAGAAACGAATAGGAAGGCTGCATAAGGTAGAGTCTCGGAACCGCCCATCACCTGCATCATAGCATCCTTACTATTGTTATTGTCTCAGAGTTCTCTAAAGTCCTAATAGGTTATGTTCTTGCTCTTTTCACTCCGCTGCTGAGATCCTGTGTAATCCACATTTCTGCCGGAGGAGACATCACCGCATCCCTGCCGAAGGAGACAACGCCGGATCCCTGCCGGATGAGAGTTGAGGCCATCGGGATGGAGACACCGTTGCTTGAGGAATGTCGTACCACCGGGTTGGAGTACAACGGAGGATTGTGGATGATGTCGCTTGGAGGAGTGTCATTATCTCCAGGACGGTGATGACGTTGTTTCGAGGAGTTTCGATCAGGAGCCACTGCATCATCATGTGAAGAAGAGCTGCCAAAGTTTACGCCCCGCAGGTCACAACGTTCATATTCATCTTCACCAATAACTTTGTAAGGTTAGCATGCCAGAGGAGATTGGTACCAGAAAGTCGGGTTCTCCCTAGGTTTATTTCCTCTCACTCTGCCAGAGAGGTTTTGTTTTCCTAGCCACTGTCGCAATCTAGCTTTCATCCTCTGGTCATAGCCCATAGTCTGAACACTGATGAACAATGGACATTTTTCTTATTTAGCTGACTCTTTTCCTATTTTTTTTTAACACAGATAAACAATGGACATTTTTTTAATCTTAAAAGACAGTTTATTCCCTAATTCCGCAGAGCAGCTTTGCGTTGGTCTGAAACTAAGAAAAGCGCTATATAAATAAACTTGAATTTTACACGGTGGTTACTCGCCAGCTTTCCTCTATACCTTGCAGCTCTCACTGTTGAGCCATACGTATGCCGATATAGAGAAGCTTCGAATTAGCACAGAAATAGACATCATTGTAAATCATTTAACAACTGAGACTGGAATGTCAATGACCAAAGTTGGATGTCAATAGCTACTTATGTGACTGTCCTTGATGTACTGTGCCAATAGCAAGAAGGGTCTGGAAAATCAGTATTTCATGTATCGGAGTGATTGACAAAAATGTCAAGACGCTCTTAGATATAATTCACCGAATATGTTCTGAAATGTCCATGCTCCAAAATAAAGGACTTCTGCTAGGAGGCATCCCACAAAAATTCTGGGGTTTGCCGGGTCCAATGAAAGAACAGCCCCAGGGTGGCTATGAGAGCCACATTCACAACGAGTGACTGTGTTTATCTGTGAAACTTGCTGTACTAAAGGGAAAGAAAGGTCTTCGATGCTGTTATTCTCTTCCATGACATTAACTGTGTCATAATGAACAAACAGATGTTGTTTTGGCTTGTCCAGTTGTATTTTAAAGCAATTTGCTAGTGGGATCAATTTTCGGGCTTCTCTCGATTTCTTGTGGTCTGTTTGGAATCCAGTGTCTTGCTGCTCTTCTTCTCCCAGCTGTCTTAAGATGACGCCATGTTGCCTGTAAACACAGCTGCGGGTCAGAGCAGCAGACTGGTCAGACATCAGGTCAGAGAGGAAAGGAAGGAAAATGAAAGCAGCATTTTTTGAGTCATGGTCATCATTGGACTTCCATCTTGTGTGATGAAAATGCGAGTAGTTTCTCTTGAAAAGTGTTCTCAACTTTCATGAACAAGGTAGGTAGGTAGGTATATACCGTGTTTACACAAATAAAGTGCACCCCTTTATTTTTAAAAAATTTATGTAATCGCCAATTTCAAATATGCGTGTAAATATAAGCCCCCATTTTTCCGTATTTCAAGTCACAATCACAAAAAAACGGAAAAATGTAGTCTTTATGCCATGACGAGCGTGTGCGTCTATATAATGTTAAACATTATATAGTCCGTAGGCAGACGTCTATACAGTATAAGTTTTTATTGGCTCCATAACAGAAATAAAGAAACATTAGACACGCCGCGACACTTAATAGAGACAAAATAACACTGGAAGAAGTAAGATTAAACTAAATACAGTACAATCATTTATATTACAACAAACAGAGACTATAAAACCACGACTGGGTAGCTTAGTATAGCGCTACAATGTGGCAGGAGGAGTCTAAACAGTCGAAAACAAAGAACACAGAAAAAAAAAAAAAACTAGGAACGGACACAATCAAAATGCTCTGTCTCTGCACAGGGGATAAATAATCATTCGCTATGGCGACGAATAAACAGAGCTTGGAACAGGCCGGAGCTTGAAACAATTGCTCTGCGCATGTATAGAGTCTGACTGGAGCAAAGGATCTTGGGTAAAAAGTCCTAACTACTATAATCGACTTTTTGTTATCTATTAGTCACAACTTAGGTTTGTTAAATAAACAAAAATAGTATTTTTAAGAAAATATTAGTGTAATTGAACCAGAAACATTAATTAAATAAAAGTTATTTTGTGCCTGAAAAATCAAAGGGGTGCTAATATTTGCGAGGTGCTTATATTAGCATAAATACAGTACTTTTTTTTATCCCCGAGGGAAATTCTGAAACTATATATTGCTAAACACAGCATATATGATTCGAAGATACACAGAACCTATGGGGCAGTTTAAAGTAGACCTTGCATCAAGTCTGTAACAGGCTTAATTCTTTGAAAGACAAAGTTCTCAAACCTTGTGGGCTTCACAGTTCATGGTGCTCCCTTTAGGACCATATGTTTAGCAAATGCATCCTTGTGTTTTTTCTGCATGGAATATTAATCTGCAAACTCTGTGCTGTTGGCCTAGAATCCCGACAGATTATTCGAAATCAGCTGGGTCCATGGAGGTCATGCCAAGCCAAAAGGTCAGGCCTGGATGCTTCAGGGTCATCAGGGTCTCTATAGTGTGAAAGGCCTAGGTGTCACTCTAACACCCTAGAGCGCTGGAGGAGTGCGCTTCTGGAACATCTAGATTTATAGATACCGTTATCGGACCTTGTGTCCTTGTAACCTTTCATTGACTACTTGAGTTCATTTATGTATGCAACCTCTAAAAGAGGAAATCATATATTCAATCGCCGCAGAGACCAGGAGAGTTTAGAGAGGTCATATTTGTAACAAAACAAGCCCCCCTTCCTAGCAACCAGACCTTTGACGTCAGATACCGAGCAGACATGAAAAAGGTCACTAGGGTCATTGCAGGGGAATGTCAAGAGTTGGTGTGCGTATGTTGGGGTTTGTGTATATGCGACATGTGAGAGAAAGACAGAGACAGATGGAAACAATGAGAATGTGATATTGTAAACACAAAAATATCGTATTAGACATGTATTTACTGAGCTGGTAATGCAAGGCTGCACTTAATTCTGTTCTGTGCCCTTTTTTCCCGTGAGAATGGAAGTTGGGTGTACTTTGCTCACTCGGTTCAAACATATTTTGCCTTCATTGGAAGTTACAAATTAAATTAGCCCCCTCACAAAGACGGGGATGTTTCCCCCTTCTGTTCTGATGTCATGGTAGTGGGCGACATGGAGCAGGAGGCCACAGCGTAGTAACCCAAAAGCATTTATCTTCAGAGCCATTTGTCTTCATGTTCCTGTAGATTCCTTCAAACTTGCTTTGAGTCTCGCTTACGTAAAAACCCGTAAGATGATGTCTTTCTCTGCACGACTTCCATAGTTGTCAAGTAAAGGAGTAAAAATACTTACCTAAGTAGAATTTTAAATGTATTTACTTGAGTAATTATTTTCGCCTACTTCTAACTTCTACTCTATCAATTTTTGTGCAAACTCTACTTTTTACTTCTTGCAATTTAAAAATAGCCACGTTGTTCCTCTTTCACTTTGGTTAATTTTATTTCCGATCTAAAAAAAAAACAACATTGAACATTGAGAAGCAGTTGCTTTTGCGACTGAACAAAGCTGATTCGTGAATCTGTGACACATGTTCTGTGATTAAAAGATGTTATTTTGTGACATCACTCCGATAAAGTTAATTGATGACAAGCTTCTGACTTTTTGCATTATTACAATACTAGTCGTCATATTTTCCACTCTGAAACGCATGTTAATACTTAGTAGTGTGCAAGTACGATTCTTTAATGTGTTTACATGCATTAATTTTCAATGTAATTGTATACAGCAAAACTTTTAATGCCATTTTGCATGAATACATTAATTTTAGTTTTATACTTCAAATAGTTATCAAACCAGTACTTTTACTTGAGTAAAAAGGTTGAGGTGATACTTTTTTAGTCTTCTTATAACTCTAGTATCTATACTTCTTCTTAAGTATGTCAGTACTTTTGATTTGTCTTACACTCTCACACCACATAATCTATTTTGTTTGTTTTTGTTGGTGTTTTGTTTAGTTTTTTAGCCAAAACCTCTTTGTATTTTTTTTGGTTTCCATTTTCAGGCTTGAATTGACAATATACTGATTATACTGAATATATATTTCTTTGCCTGCAGCTCAATGAATAGAAAATTCTGGAATCACAGATGGAGTTGCACCGGGGCAGTCCAAAGAAAAAAGTGATCTTTACTTGTCATGTTTGTATTTTTATTATTATTTGTTTTTTTACATAACATGAGTGCTGTAATGATTGACATTATGTATTTAAGTCATTGTTTTATTGAAGATGGAAGACTTATTCAATTCTTTAAAAGTGAAATCGAAAATTCGACATTTCACATTCTTGCCCCCACATTCATCATCCTCCGCCCTTCTTTATTTCTCATAATAATAGGAAACTTCTTTGAACGGTAAATGCCTCCAAACATTGCACAAGGACGCTTGGCTGAAAGATGTTCCCTCTGTATCTTTCTTTCCATCTGCTTTCAATGAAAACAGATTTACTTTCATCTTCTTTATAATCATGTCAGTCAGTTCTCAAATGGATCCGGCTGCATCTCTGCCAATGGTCCTGTTCACTGATTATATGATTATTGCAAGGCTTTTGATTGTGCTGATCAGGCAAGGTGAAGTCTAAAGGATTTGTTACACATGAAGGTTACTAAAAAAAAAACAACAGATTGATTTAAAGGGCAAAGGACTTGTCCCTCACTCGGTTTTTCTTGTGCAAGTGTGAGAAAGCATTTTTATAATATGTAAAAAATAAACAGAGCGATTTTGATCTTGTTTTGGTTTTGAAACTAATCATAATAACAGTAGGATGCATGTAAGATTCTTTAATGTGTTTAAATTGTAATAAAATGCGTTAATTTTCAATGTAATAATATACAGCAAAAATTTTAATGGCATTTTTTTTCCCTCGCATTAATTTTTTTCCTTTTATACTTCAAATAGTACTTTACTTGAGTAAAATGGTTGAGTTGATTCTTTTATTTTTACAGCAGTCTTCTTTTAATTCTAGTATCTATACTTCTTCTTGAGTATGTGGTACTAATGTGAGTACTTTTTTGTATGTTTTTGTTGGTGGTTTGTTTAGGTTTTTAGTTAAAACCTCTTTGTATTTGTATTGGTTTCCATTTTCATCCTTATATTGACAATATACTGAATATACTGAATAAACTGAATATATATTTCTTTGCCTGCAGCTCAATGAATAGAAAATTCTGGAATCACCGATGGAGTTGCAGTCCAAAGAAAAAAAGGGATCTTTACTTTTCATATAAAAGCGAACCATCTTGAATTACACTGCCTGCCAAATACAGAAAGGTAATTATTTTAGGCCCGTTATTTTTAAACCATTTTATTAGTCTGCTCTATTCATGTAATTATTCTCCTGAATTACAGATATTCTGTAATTCAGGAAATGCACTGATGATTATTCATGCTGATTTTATAGGCAGAAAAAATCTTCTTCCCTCTATCTGTTCCCAGTGTTCCTGGAGTTTTTAATTTCTGTTATTTCTATTACAACTTAAAAAGAATCAAAACAGAACAAGCAGATAGACAGAAAAACCTAAATGCCAGAGTTTCTCTCTCTCTCTCTCTCTCTCTCTCTCTCTCTCTCTTTCTCTCTCTCTCTCTCTCTCTCTCTCTCTCTCTCTCTCACTATATTCCTCTCGCTCTCTCTGTTGTTTTCTCCCACTCTCTCCCTCTTTATCTTCCTCCACTTTTTCTGCTCTCTCTCTCTTATTTTCTCTTTATCTCTATCCTTTTCTTTTTCTTCTCTTTCTCCATCTTGCATGCTATTCTCATACTCCTTTCCCCCACACATGGCATCTTTCTGCCGCTCTCTCTCTCTTTCTCTCCCTCTTCTTTAATTTTCATTTTATATATTCCTCTCTCTCTCTCTTTTTCATTATGCATATTCCTCTCTCTCTGTTGTTTTCTCCCACTCTCTATTTCTTTATCTCCCTCCTTTTCTTTTTCTCCTCATTCTCCCTCTTGCTTTCTCCCAGTTCATTATTGTTCTCCTTTTCCCCGACCATGGCCTCTTTCTATCTCTCTCTCTTTTTTTCTTTTCAATATACATATTCCTCTCTCTCTCTCTCTCTCTCTCTCTCTCTCTGTTGTTTTCTCCCACTCTCTCTTTCTTTATCTTTTTCTTTTTCTCCTCTTTCTCCCTCTTGCTTTACCATGCTATTCTTGTTCTCGTTTCCCCCGTACATGGCATATTTCTATCTCTCTTGATCTCTCTCTCTCTGTTTTCTTTTCATTTTACGTATTCTTCTCTCTCTCTCTCTCTGTGGTTTTCTCCCTCTCTCTCTCTCTCTCTTTAACTCTCTCCTATTTCCCCCTCTTGCTTTACTATGCTATTCTCGTTCCCCTTTACCCTGACACTTGATTCTTCCAATAAACAGACAAAAGATTCGTAACTGTGTTGCCTTTTGGGTGTTTGAACAATGCCATTGTTTACGGTTTTGTTTACTATGCTGGTAGAGATTAGCTGTTATTGGTTTCCTCTTCGCAAGTGGCATGGAAGCCGCTTTTAGCACCACCCTCTCACACACACGCACACACACACACACACACACACACACACACACACACACACACACACACACACACACACACTTCTTCCAGAATTGAGGCTGTCACACCCTTGTCACTTCTAATAAAAGTTGTGTACCTGAAAAATGCAGATGCGATGCTTTGTGGTGTCTCTGCGCTGGACAGGCGACCATTCTGGGGGCCCCTTCTATTATAGTGAAAGCTTGGGGCCGGCCCCAGCCTAGGCACTCCTGGGGTCAGGCCCTTTCACCCCCTAGGTCTTGACTTCTGCCACCATTGCCTGACAAATCACCCCCACACACACAAAGGCCCCTTGATCCGCAGCGTGAGAGAGCCGAACCCAACAGCACATTGGTTGAGGAATCTAGCCGCTCTCTATTTCCCCCTCTTCTATGCCAACCAGACTGTTACCTCGAACAAAAGAGAAAAGACTGGATATTGAGGAAGGAAAAAAAAGAGGAGAACTGAAGAAGGAGAGAAGGGGCTAGCGAAAGAGAGACGTTTGTGTCTTTTCATTTGTATTGACTGTGATAAATGGCTGCCCTTTCGCTGAGCTGTGCACTCCCACTGTTCAGTCAAAGCCCTGGGTGACAAGAGGATCTTTGAGAGAAAAGACGGACGGATAGACATACAGTGAACCGTGTGCTAAATATCTTCCAAGCAGTTACATTGACTAGGGTTGTGAGATTGTAAAAACAGCAATGCAAACATGTTCCTTGGGATATGCATATGCAAAACATGCATAGAATTCATGGAGGTAAAGATGCTCCAACCCGTAAAAGTTTGTGTAAAGTTATTAGCACTACAGCAGCCCCAAGGTGCACCAATTGAATTGAGCGCTCTGTGCGTACTTGTCAGAGGTGCGTACCTAAGGCTTGACCACGCCCATGTTCACGCCAACGAGTCTCGACACTTGTAGCGCATTGGGTCACTAGTGTCCACTTTGGCACGTCACGCTACTCAAGAAACTTTGAGATATTAGTTCCATTCACACTGCAATGCCGGAAAAATGCAGGCAAAATACCAGAACGACTTTACTGGTAAATACTGTTCACACAAGTGCTGCCATTCCCGCATTTTACCAGAAAAAAAACTATTTCACACAGCGTTTTCTAAATGGTTTTCTAACACAATTGAACCTGAGCGCTCTGTGCGTACCTAAGGCCTGACCACTCCCACGTGTCACGTAAACACATCAAGTGTTGTAATGACTTAATGCTGGGTAAGTCATTACAGTAGTGTTGCGCAAATTGAGTCAGTATTGCCCACTTTGGCACGTCATGCTACACAAGGATCTTTGAAACAAGATGCTTCGAGATATTGAGTGTCTCATATAGTGGCAAATACTGTATTTACTTGAATTTTCGAATCTCATAAACTAGGGGGGTGATTATAATCACCGATTTCAATTATGCATGAATATAAAAGCGCCTATTTTACCCATATTTCAAGTCAGGAGCAATCACAAATAATGTGAATAAACGGAAACACGTTGTCCTTATTGCAGTGGGCATTTAATGTGTGCGCGCATCTTTAAAAATTGGTCCGTATGCAGACATGCATATAACGTGCATTTTTATTGGCTCAAAAATAAAGACACGTAAATCATTAGACACGCTGTGACGCTTAACAGGAACAAAATAACGCTGTGTCAAAAAAGCACAAACAGGCCTCCCGCCTGTGTGGACTGGACTGCAAATGCTGAGAATTCTGGGAAATTAAGTTACGATAACTAGAATCGACTTTTTTTATCATTCAAGTAGAACGATATTGATATTGAAATGATAGGTTATGAGTTGCAAGTTAGGTTTGTTAAATAATGAAAATAATTTTATTTTTAAGAGAAAATGAACTACTAAGCATGTAAAAAACAAACTTTTTTTTTTTTTTTGGGATTTTTAATCTTGAGCCTGAAAAATCAGGGGGGTGCTTATATTCGCAGGGATCTTATATTCACATGAAAACGGATTCACAAAAAACATTCATTTAAATGCATTATTATTATTAATCTTTGTACGTATTATTTACATATTAAAGCGTTACGTGTTCAGCTAATGAACCCTTTCAGCTGAAATTTTGTTAAATGTTGAAACTTACTTAAACGGGCAGATACCCTACTTGCTATTTAGTATTAATAGTATCATTTAAAAAAATTTAACCAGATTATTTCTCTGATTACTTCTAGACAACTTGAAGATTCGAGGCAACTTACTTGCATTAGCAGGGTAACTCGAAGAACAACAAAGATCAATGGCGCAATTCAGATACGTTGCTACAGCTTCCGTACGTTGACTCCAAAGGCTGATTAACAGCTTCAAAAAAAAAAGAGAGAACACTGAAAGACTCTAGTGAGCAATACGAAAACCATTTAATTGTTTGTGATTATCTCCCTTTAGAGTTGAGGGGGTTAGGATTACATGCAGCTAAAAGTCATTGCTCTGCCACAATAAAGTGAAGAAATTGGTTGGCTATTGCTATTCAACACCTCGCCTCGTACTTTCTCGAGGATACCCGAGCTATACAGTGGTGCAAAGCTCTGGGGGTGGAAATTGGAGGTTATGCTCCTCTTTTCCCTCATACTGTTGTGCCATAATCCCACCCTGGAGGAAGTAGGATCCCAAGTGAATGTTAGGAAAGCTGGGCAACTTTGTTTGGACTCTGTATGGCTGACTGGATAACTCACATAAAGGGCTTGTGAGTGCACGCAAACCCATGGATGTTCGAACAAAAAATGTAATGCACCACCATGTCATAATCTCCGCCTTTGCCCAGTGGCCCAATTTTAATCCAGCCTTTGATCCGCCCCCTAATCTGTGATTACAGACCAAGTGCAGAAGGTGGGGTGGTGGGTGCGCTGCCTGGTAGGGAGGATTCTTTCACATCCCACTGGGAATTTGCCCACTTACTGGGCTTTCTACCATGGGTGGGCAGAATTAGACCCTAATTCCCATTTTGTGAAAATTATGAATACCGTGTACATAGGGAAGCGCATTGTGGCTTTAATCAGAACAATTAGCATTCTTCTAATGTTGTCTCTTGGTGTAGAGAGAGGAATTACAATTTTTTTTTTTCTTCAAATTGCGTCATGGTATTTTCATCCATTAAGGTTACGTATTTTAATAGCATATTGCAATTCTCATTATGTCATGAAAATGTGTGTAGATAGACCCGGTGGGATCTTTACATGTTTTTGTTAGCTCTGTCTGGGTAAAATGAAATTCTTTAATTGATTTAACTGTTTTCTTTATACAGACCAGTAACACACATGATGGTGAGTGTGAACTGGGATAAACTGGCCACCTCTGCCCCCCAGATTTTCCACAGAGATGCTGGGAATGACAATCATTTAAATCAAAATCATAAAATATGACTGTCTTGAAAGATTGGTAACCTCGATTAAAATTGGATTGAGAGACTGCTAATCTTGCCGTGTCCAAAGCGATAATTGTCCCTTTTTTTGTATTAAAATCTGGTTGTTTTTGTTAGAACTGCCACTAGGATGCCCACTGCTCCCGGTTTGTGTGTGTGTGTGTGTGACTTTTCAATCACAATTTTGACCTTCATGTCACTTCAGTGTTTGCATTGTGTTTTAACGCGTCGTTATTGTTTCCCCTGCGCTCTTAATTCACTCCTTCTTAGTTAATTTCCTTCTTGTCAGTTTATTGATTGCCACCTGTGTATTCTTATTTTCTCTAACCTGTTTGTTTTTGTTCGATCCGCTCACCTGTTGTCAGTCGCTTTCAGTTGTGTGTTCGCTTGTTCTTACAATGTATGTTTTGGTCCTCGTCAGGTTGATAAATTACTTGTCATTTGATCTAAGACAAGATTTTTCATTCAGTAATCTAGTGTTACTGAATACATTTGGAACATTTGTGTCTGTTAATTAATCTATTATTTAAACTAGTATTGTTTTTTTTTATTTTATCAATTTTTCTAGCCACTGTCACATTGTTGCTTAGTCACTGCTGATAGCTAGAGAAATGCATATTATGCATTAATGCTGTATTTTATGCAAAAACAGGAAGCTGTGGAAGCAGAGCTAGTGATTTAGAAGCCACTGCTATCCAAACAAAGACTTTGATGAGATGCCTCAAATGAATGAGATACGTCAGCAGTTTTCTCCCAGTAATATAATAATTTGTACAAAAATCCGACAGAAGAAATGCCGATATGGTCTGTAGATTGTACAGCACATTAACAGATAATTGGGCTTAACCTTGAGCAATTAGCATTAGTAAAAAAACATTTTGGTAAAGGAAACCATTTTGTGCTTTTTGGACAATTATAAATGAATAATAATATTTATATATTAAGGGTAAAAAAGCCACACATCTTATGTGATTGCAGAGTACTTATGTACATTGGAGTGAAGGTAATGGCAATGAGTGCTACTCATGATCTGAGAGTTATGATCTTGATTCATCTTGTCAAATGTCTACAATGGCCTAATTTACGAGCAGTCGATAATATTGGGATCTTTCAAATCAATGGCATGACATTAAAAATTGACTTTTGACCAGGTGCAGATGTTTACAACCGATGAACTATGCGGTGCTTGGCACTTATTGTTTTCTGTCTGATTTATTATGCTTCTAATTATGGTAATATAGTGATATATATATGCACAATGGAAAAACTGTTCTAAATACAATACATATTGAAAGAATCAGTAATAAGTCAATTAAACCTTCTTTCAACTTTACAATATTTTAATTGAATGTGTGAAATTCAATTTAATTTAATGTTTATTCAAATTTAATCAAATGTGTCTCCAATAATATTATTTACAATTAACGTTCTCAAATACGCCGTAAATTACAGTTCTAAATATACATATTAGTATATTAGTGTTCCACTAGCCACACACAAGTTAATTTCGCACAATACGTTTTGCCATTCTAAGAAATAAGTTCTCTCCATTGGTGTAAACTTATCATTTATATATCTCCAATGCTCTCATTGTCACTTTCATTTGTAGTTGAATTATCCTCATATTAGACTACAGTGAAGGATGGTGAAATAGTTCTTTCTTTCTACTTAATAAAACGAAGCTTCAAATTAACATGGCCGTGTTCTGGATGGAGCCACTGCTTTCACAAGTGCGAACAGCGCTTTCACAGAGAAATGTGAGGACAGTTTGAAGACTGAATTGTTGTCAGAACTTTGCTCTAACTGACTCTTTACTACAATACAATGCCTTTATTGTCATTGTAGCACAGGGTTTTACAACTATTGCTACTCCGTTTGGTGCAAAAAGAAAGATGTGATAACAGTAAGATATACACACATTTTCCAACAGGTAACACTGTTTTTTAATAAAGCTTTAATTTACGTGTTTCACCGCAACAGTAAATGGAGGATTAATTCAGAATTCGGAGGAATCCAAATTTACTCTGTCAAAATGTAATGAATTAAAATGTATCAAATAGTGCAAAATAAATGGTGCATGGCGCATTGTTCAAATATGCACGTAAATAAAAGCAGAAATATTTCCACAATTCAAGTAAGAATTCAAGTAAGAATAAATCACAAATAAAGATTGTTTAAAAAAAGTTTATTGATATATAGCTTTTCTCGCAAAGCCCGCTATGAGGAATTAGGAAAAAATTAGTCTTTAAAAAAGAAAAATGTCCATTGTTAATCTGTGTTCAGAATTAATTTAACTAAAAAAAAATTGTGTGTTCATCGGTGCTCAGACTATGGGCTATGACCAGAAGAGCAAGCTAGAACGCGACAGTGGCTAGGAAAACACATTGTGTTCTTTTTTCTTTCTTTAAATAATTGTTCTGGTGGAAGACATGCATATATGCTGGCAGTGGCTAAATAAAGTGTTAGAAATCGAAAACCAAACAAAAAACAAAATATAATATTGGAACAAACGAAGACTACAAACCAAATAGTAGGCACAGATTAGCGTTAACGGCTAGAAACAAAGTCCTTGGCAAACAAAAGCGTCGGAGCTGAAAGAACAATTGAAAACAGCCAAGATTGAAGGATTGAAAGTACCAAGACCAGGGCACAAACACAATCAAAACGCTTGATCTCCTGCACAGGGCAAAACAATGCTTCACAAATTAAAGCGGCTGATAAAGAGTTTGGCTGAAAATGGCTGCAGCACCGCTGACTGGATTGCAAAGGCTCATGGGAGGTGACTCGCTAAAGAGTTCCGATCACTAGGATAGATTCTTTTACCCAAATAAAACGAAATTGAGGTGAATCGAGTCACACATTTAGATGTAAGTTTTATTTATTTACTTTTTTTTTTTGTACCTGATAAATCAGGATGATGCTTACGTGCGGCATACAGTACTTGTATAATTATTATTTAATTATTGAATTACTGGCATTCATTTTTAGTCACATAGAGACTTACCTGTCCACGTTGTACAATTCACGCCACATGCTTTAAGAGAACATGTGTGTAACTTAACTAACCTAGTTAACAAACGACCAGCCAAGCTTTCTTGTTCCTACTCCTGCAAAAACTTCATTTTCTTCTTGTAAAGAAACTGTATTTGACACTGTGAAGCATGACACTTAAGCTAATTCTGTCAACTAGCTGGGAGGGTGGGCTATCAGTGCCATGGCCGGTAATCCAGATAACGCCATGGTGTAAGCTATTACTCAAAACTAGGCCTGCTAAGCCTTTAGGGGACTCAGAACAATATCAGGTCAGAATAAGAATGGAGTCTAAATGACTTGGCATGGCAGTAATGTAAATGAAGCCAGAGCTTTGCTCCAACAGCAGGAAGGTCACGGTCCAGCTGTCAGCTCATGTTTAGAAGTAATCGTTTATATGCCAACCTCCTTCTCGTGCTCCCTCTCTTATGCTCATTTGCTTTCTCACTTTATTCACTCTGCATGTGTCTCTGCACAGCCCCATCCTAATCTGTCTTGCTCAGCGTATGCTTTTCCTCTACTTCTACCGCGTTCATTTTGCTGGTGATGCAGATGCTGTGATTGAGAATTTGCTCTGCTTTATAATACAAACTTTTTTTCGCGGATTGGCGGTCCACTCCAGTGTTTTTATATATTTTTATACAGAGGAAATATTTTTGTGTTCATCAAAGACATTTCTTCCCTGACGGAAACGAAACTAGAACTATATAAAAACTCCTGCCCAGGGACAAAAACTACAACTACATTTATTGACACTTTCGTCAACGGATAAAAACAAAACAAAAATGTCTTTCGAGAAGACGTCCAATCATAATCCGAGCTTACAACCAAAGAAAACAAATCAGGACATGGAGTCTCAGCTGCAGGAAGAGCACTCTTCAAAAATGTCTTCTCTTGCAGGAAAAAGTGCTCAGATAAAAGGATTCAATTCACATTCAACAAATCTGTATGCCGTGTGGAGCAACAATCACGGGCAGAAATACAACACACCTGAAGCGCCACCTGCAGATGAAACTTCTTTTTTCATTGTGCAAACCGTATTTAATTTCCTCTTTGTTGGGGTTTCATTTATGAGAATGTTTATAGTTAACAACGTATTCAGATTTCCTAGACATAGCAAATTTAGTATACATTTAGAATATATAGCACCTATAATTTAATTCAATAAATCTTTACAGTAATTTAGTCAAATAAAATGTTGTATTTAGCCGACTAAAATTAGACTAAAACTAAAAAAAAATGAGATGACTAAATTGAGACTAAAAACTGGGTTTTAGTCAAAAGACTAGGACAAAAACGAAATAAAAAATCTTTGTTGAAATTACCACTGGTCCACTCGAGGAAAACCGCCTCGCTCGGTGCGTACAGCCTCTTTTTAAGAATAACCCACACACACACACACACACACGTGCCGTTATCAGCGCTATCATCACTTCCATAGTTAGCCTCAACCACCGCCAGTATCCGTTACACCCTACTGCTGCCCCAATCGTGCATGTCATGCCGCATGTTGTGTTCAAGTTCTTTCTGGAGAGTGAGTATAAACAGCTGGTGCTTTTTGGGGCATAAAGCTTCAGGGCTTGGGACTTAGTGGCCCTCTCAGTTTCAGACCATCATCTGCTTGGAATCCCGAATTTCCTGCAGGCTGATCAAATGACAGCTCTGTTCATTGCGTCCTTTGATATACGTACTTCCATCTCACTGGACTTTCAGCAATGGGATTTGGGCTTGACAACACAGTCAGTGTCACCTCTGCCCAACACACACACACATGACGCACACATGCATTTATAAACAGCCGACCGGGGCCCCTGGAAACATTGAACCCCTTTCACAACCCCCCCCCCACCCCCCCAGCCCGCCCAGAAGTAATTTAGTAAATTTGTTGCATGGTGATATTGTTTTTCATGGAGACCCACTTAGTGTTGGATTGCACACTGGATTTTTCAATTATGTGGTTCATTTCACCCTGTCGGTGAGGCTTTACCCTCTTTAGGATTGATCAAAAGCAGAGGATGCTTTAATAACTTTTATAAGAAAGTCTGATTCACTATGTCCTGTTTTTATTACAGCTTTTTGTTGCTTTCAAAGATTTCGAAAATGGAGACCCATCACCTACACTGTGACTTTATCTCAGTGAGCTCATCACATATTACAATCCTACACGTGATCTGCGCTCACAAAACTCAGGCCAGCCTATAATACCGCGAATCACCAAAATCAACAAGTAGGACGATTCTTTTGCATATTTAGCACTAAAACTAAGGAATGTTCTGCCTAGCACAATTCGAGAATCAGTAAGTCAATTTAAGTCTTGACTGAAGACGCGTCTCTTTCGCCACTCAGAAGGGAGACTTCTTTTCATCGTCAAAATGGTGCGGAACAATCAATGCATTGATTTTGTAGTGTTAGAATGCCAGAGGAGACTGGCACCAGTGAGCCGGGTTACCCAGGGTTTTTTCCTCGCTTTTTGTCTGAGAGGTTTTTTTTACCTGGCCACTGTCGCATATATGCTTGCTCACTGGTCATAGCCATAGTCATTATCTTAACACCAACGAGCAAATGAATAAAATGCAATAATCTTCATTATTTTGTACCTTTTCACACATGCGCAAAATATTTTTATTTATTGGAATTTTTATTTTGTGCCTGAAAAATATTATATTCATGGGCTGCTTATATTTATGAATATGGTACCGTGGATACTGTACCTAAAAAACAGTAAGGGATCTTGCCTTTCTGTATATGTATTTTATAGAGAAAAAAAGGTCAAATATTCCGTTCCGCTGTGGTTTGTGGCTTGAATACTCCACAGGGAAAAGAAAATAAGAAAAATAAGAAAAACAATGGCCTCCAAAGTCATTCTACTGATTTAAGAGCTTTGTTTTGTTTTTCAGTCCTGCCATTATTATAATTCAGTACTCAAGAAACCTTTCTGCCTTGACAATTCATCAGCCAGCTTTTCTTTTGGATTCTGAAATAGGGGAACATTTGGCCCATCTGTATTGTTTGAATAAAGTGAGGAGGGGGAGGGATAAGCCTAACCTTGGCCCGGCTGGGGTCGAGTGTGGGAAATTAATAGTTTCTCTTTTTTCGATTTTCTCTCCAACACTCACTCGCTCTTTTTATATGACTCTCTAACTGAGCCCTGGGAAGCGGGGAGGATGTTGGACATCTAAAATTTATATCTGAGAACTGATTGTGGATGTCTAGCGGGGCTGTTGGGATTGAAGAACAGGAGATTGCCCGCCACCTCTTTTATGCACCCCCCCCCCCGTCTTTCTTTCATTTGCTCCAAACTGTCTCTGATAATTGTGTAAATCACCGCAATAAAGTGTCCTTTGCATTCAGGCATGACAACATGACCACAATGTGACCTTTCTGCAAAGGACCCCCCCTGACCTGCCATCACGGGTTCAGTCGGTCAACTGCAGGTCACCATCCATGTGCATTTGTGGACACATATCGTTCTTGAAGCCATCCGATGGTCACTTTTCGAAATGATAATAAAGCATCTCAATGGGACTCCTAAAGTGGCGAAAAGGTTGTGCGTACATTAGAGCTGCACGGTTCTGGATTAAATGAGAATCACAATCTTTTCTTAGAATAAAGATCACGATTATTTTTCTTTGTGGATATTTTATTATTTTAAATATTTAACCCTGACCAGGTTGTCAAACAGCAATGTAATAACAAATAATACTCTTTGCTTCAAATTTAAATAAAAGGAATAGGAAAATATAATGTAATGTAAAAGTAATGTTGTAGAGAAAAGAAGATCAGCATTAAACTTAATAAAAATAAACATTCCAAGGTACAGTGTTACGTACAGTTGAGGACAAAATTATCAGCTCTGTTTAAAAGCACTTTTGAAATACTTTTCAAACAATCATTATTTTGTAGGGGGGCTAATAATTTTGTCCTCAACTGTAGATGTTTGCTCTGTGTGGTTTGCTTAGTGTCGTCTTCTGGTTTGAAACCGTAGTAAACACACACATACACGCTTCAGAATAAAATCCTTTTTTTTTAGACCAATAGCAGACTTATTATTTTACCATTGTGTTTCCTCACTCCTTCTCCCGGATTATTTTTGAATTTTTTTTAAACTCGACTGCCGCCTGACTCACTTCCACTGTTCTAGTGCAGGTAAAAGCGTGCGTGAGCGGATGAGCGGTCTGACGGAAACCGCTCGTTGTGGATCAGAGAGTATGGCAGAATTGTGTAAATGCTGAATTAAGATTGTGCAGAATCAAGATTGCGATCTTTTAACGATTAATCGTGCAGCTCTAGTGTACAACAAGTACACATGTTTTCAGAGTCCTTGGAGTGAAAGAACCGTTCAAAAATATTGTTTTGTAATCCCGATGAAACATCTCGTGCATGACCGCTCATGTTAGCAATAAACAAAAAATATTTTCAGCAATATTCGGTTGTATGTTTTATCAACAACGCCCCACCGAGCCAAACTGAATGGTTCGAGTGGTACAATTTTGCGCCAAAAATTTACACTTCACCTGTACGAATATCTCACCTCTTCTTTCAGTCCATCACTGGTAGCCTTCCATCCCTCAGGCCTCATGTCTGGGTCACAGGTATGCCGACATCATCACACAGCTGTCAGAGCTCCAGGGTGGGAGTTACAACAACAGCGCTGGCTTTATTTATGTTAGCTTAAAGTGCAGAAGATCTGTCACAGGGTTGTTGCGGCCTCATGATCTTGGCTCACCTCCACAGATGGCTCTAGTGCTGTGGAATTCCCCTCATTGCCTCCTCCTCCTCACTCTTTAGCCTTTTACAGTTCGTTTGTTTAGCAAGATGTCAGGCCCCAGAGGGCATGTGTCTCAGATATGGGAACAGTGTTCTGTTAAGAGCTTCAGACTGCAGTTCCACTCTGGGTGACCCCGCACTTTCACATTGATAAGATGCAAGACTTTACCCAAAGCACCAGCGTGTTACGTTTCATCACTGGTCAATATAGCACCGTATTTACGTGAATATTAGCACCTGCCTTATTTTTCAGGCACAAAATGTTGTTTCTGGCTAAATTACGTAAATTTTCTCTTTACAAAACATTTTTTTATTTATTTAACAAAGTGACCCAACTAGTGACTCGTATCACTTCAATATTGTTTTTCTTAAAAATAATAAAACAATAATCTATTCTAGCAGTCGAAACTACAGTACACCTCCCATCATGCTATGCTGCTCACTCGTTCCCATGAGCTAAAAGAACATAGCATACAGCTGAACGAGCTTGTTTTTTGTGAGATGTAAATATTAGAACAGTATTGTTTTTCTCTGTGCAGCAGACAGTTTGATTTGATTGTGTTTGACTCCGGTGTTCTTCGTTTTGAACTGTTTTCTGTTTTGCTCCAAAGCTTTTGCAGCTGCTGGTCTCGTTTTCAAGGCAAAAGGCTAGTGCAAGCGTTAGCCTTTATCATGGTGATCTACCGGATACAATATGATCTGTCTATTAAAATTTTAATGATTGTTTTTCATATAATCTTACTTCATCCACTATCATTTTTTCCCTGTTAAGTGTTGTGACATTTTAATGTTTTTTTATTTCTGTTATTGAGTTAATAAAAACTCATGCGCACGTCTGCCTCTAGAACCATTATTTAAAGAAATCAGCACTTTTATTTACGTGAATATTTGAAATTGGCGATTATAAGCACCCGTAGAGCCGCTAAAATTGGACAAAACTGGTGCTTATATTCATGTAAAGACCGTAATTAACCAGTACTCAAAAAGCCTTATGAAAAGCTTTGTCGCTTTATTCGAGGGCAGGTATCTGGCAAGAATCGACATGCATGAAATGATAAAGTTTAAGGGAAAAACATTTGCAGGCAAACAGACGAGTGGCCGGCTTTAGGACAGCAGGTGGAATTTACAGCACAACAGTAAACTCTCACTCACCTTTCAGTTTATCTCAATGTTTTGGCCCGACCATTGATCCGCAGTGATAAGCACTAAGCTTTGCATGCAAGACAGATTTTGATAAACGTCACTTGACCTTTGTGTGGCACGTTCTGCTTAACCCTCCTGTTATGTTAGTTTCAGAGGAACACCAATGATGTTCACGGGTCAATTTGACCCAGAGGCCTTTTATCATGCATTTAAGTGTCAGAAACCAAAAAGATCCCCAAAACAGTGTGTGTGTGTGTGTGTGTGTGTGTGTGTGTGTGTGAGAGAGAGAGAGAGAGAGAGAGAGAGAGTGTGTGTGAGTATGAGACACCTGTGTATTTTGTCTCATTGTTGCAAAAACACAAATAGTATTTGATCTTTCTGATCCTTTTTAGCTCTTTTTAACTAGTCTGAAGGGTCAGATTAGCCCCAACATTATCATTGTAACAAAATCATGTAGTGGGCGTTACAAATATTAGAACGGAACAATTTTTTGTATACATCTAGATTACACTAACTAGGACAAACAGGAATTTATTTTTTTTTAACACGGGTCAATTTGATCCAAACAGTATCTTTGTAACATAAGTATATAGCGTGGTGTTACAAATATGTGAACTGAATAATTATATTATTTTTTTATGATGATTACACCAAATAAGCCAAGCAAGTTTCAAAGTGAAAAAATGCTTTTTAGTATTTTAAAAAAGATTTTTAAACTTTGAAAACACGATAGGAGAGTTAAAAGACGACTCTTACCCGAAAACTTGCATCTCTGGGGTTAACAACTGAAGCTTGGGTGTCCACGTGTGTGTGTGTGTGTGTGTGTGTGTGTGTGTGTGTGCGTGTGTGTGTGTGTGTGTGTTTGTGTCGCCTTTGTTGTCTAGCTCATCTGTATCACTTAAGTATCTGATGACACTAGCGTGTCGCTGATGGCATCTGGCTTTTTGCCAAAACGGCAGATAAACCCAAAATGTTTGATGATGAGGAAGAGATTGAGCTGATGAAGACCCTGTCCTGGCAGGTCTCTGGTTCTTATTCCACTGGTACAAGTTTAATCAGACCTAATCTGCTTATCTGCAGCCTACGGCTCCCGTCAGGCTAAAGCATTTAACCAAGATCATGCATCTATGCTTCACTACTTCTGGAAAACTCTGGAATGTACAGTGTAGGAAGTGTCATTGTATGTATGTTTCCTGATGTGAAACGTGTAGATCTGATCAACGAATAGAATAAAAAGGTCCATCTTTTAGTCTTTAATAAAGGCATCACATGTTCTTTGCTTTTGACCTTCTATATTTTTTACTCTGGTTTTGCTATAATTACATTTTTGTAATTATCTACATAGATGTTAAGTTTCTTATGTTTCTTGATGTGAGACGTGTAAGTCTGATCAACCAATAGATTAAAATATATGCCATCAGGGATGTAGCAGTTTAAAGTCATGTCACATTACTTGAAAAGTAATTTGCATAAGTGAAATTTTAAATCAAGCTTTTACAGTTGTTCTAAACATTTGCACACACACACACACACACACACACACACACACACACGCACACACACACACACACACACACACACACACTTTGTTCATTCCCAGTATTGCTGCATAAAGATGATGTGCTTCTGTTAATTTGTAATTGTTCCTGACTTAAATTATGGAAAATGGGCGCTTGCCCAATATGTTAGTGCATATTTGAAATTGGCGATTATAAGCTCCCCCAAAATTTTTGAGTGGCGAAAATTAAAAAAAAAAAGGGGTGCTTATATTCCTGTAAATACGGGATCTAAGAAGAAAAAATGCACACATTGTGGCTGTCAAAACATCAAGGGTTTAACTTAGCGAACGTAATTTTCTTAAATTAGTGAAGCTAATGTGGACTGAATGATGTTTAAGCGTATGTACTTTGCTCGCCTTGCTGATACTTTGGGTAATACATAATTAAAGACTTGTGTGGAGCCGCCTTCTCCATTTAAGAATTCAAGGCTCAATGAAAGCTAAATAAAGTGCTTCTTCTGGCTAAAACCCAGTGTTCCTTCCTAATTCTTAACCTCTCTGTTTGACTTAGCAGGCACCTGTGGTTAGCACTCAGGGGATCAAAGGTTACTACATTGTCCTTACCCTTTCTCTCTAATCCAGTCGGAGGGGCTATGTTTACCTTTCACACCCGCTTCCATTGATAGCCCTCTTGACTCAAAGCGGGGAAACCTTTGGTCGTTTACTTAGACCCACATAAGAAAAATCCTGCTTGGTTGATTGGGCTGAAACATTTACGTCGATTTTAAATGCAATTTGTCTCAAATTGTGTAAGAGGTGTAAAATTGCAGTGCTTATAACTGTGACATTCTTGTACTTTTGATCCAATAATTTTTCATTAAGTCCACATTTAACTCTCCTACTATGTTCAAAGTTTAATTTTATTTTTTTTTTAAATACTTAAACGTATTTTTCCACTTTGGAACTTCTCCTGCGTGTCTTACTTGGTGTAATCATCATATAAAAAATACAATGATTCAGTTCACGTTGATGTATCACGTATAAATTACATAATTGTAATTATATTACAAAGATACTTTGGGTGTGTGTGTGAGAGTGAGAGAGTGTGTGAGTGTGAGACAGCTGTGTATTATGTCTCATTGTTGCAAAGAAACACATTTTGGATCTTTCTGACTCTTTTTAGTTATCATTTTGTCTGAAGGGTCAAATTGACCCGAACATTATAATTGTAACAAAAACATTGGGTGTTACAAATATGTCAACCGAACCATTTTTTGTTTATTTCTAGATTACACTAACTGGAGAAGTTTCAAAGTGAAGGAATACTGTAGTATTGTATAATACTGAATTTTAAGTATTTTTTTTATTATTTTTAAACTTTCAACGCGGGTAAATTTGACCCGAACATACTTGACAAGTCCAAAGTGTTCATTTTGGTTCAAGATTTGGTCAATTTGAGAAGTTTTTCTCTCATTTAATTGAATTTATTAGTCTGTTTGGTACTTTTGTCAATCTGAGGCTAAACAAACACAGACCAGCTTGCATCTATTCGAAGGAATCTAACTTTCAGAAGTTAATCAGCACTAATAGAAACACAATGGCGGCTATATTCGTGCAAATGCATCGCTGCTGACTGAACTCAGACGGCATGACCTCACCTTGCCACCACGGAGCAGACTTCTCATCTGAAATTGGTCGAAGATGCCTCTAACATCCTATCCTCTTTCCATATAACTGCTCTATTCTCAAGCGCATCTGCCCGAGGCTCTCTCATAATTGCAGCCAGGGTAAAAGCCTTATGATTTTAATGCCATTGACTTTAGAGCGTCAATGTCCCCAAAGCACTCGGCTCTATTGGAAGACGTTAAGAACCTACATAGATTTCTAAGTTAAGTGAGGTCCGAGGTAAGCCGGCTTCTGCAAGACCTTTGAGTCGTCAACGTTTTAAAATGTCCATAAACACAAAGAACACTTGTTGTAATTTGTCTCATTGTAGAGCAGTTGACACAGAAGCTTCACAATTCATAATTTTTGTCAAGCAAGGAACATGCCAATTCAGTTTCTTGGTGTAAAATGCCATTTGGAATTGCTGTGTCTGTAGCGTTTTCAATGGTAGAAACATCGAGTTAAACCATCAAATGAAGAGCCTGGAGTGAAGTTTGCGATTTTAATTCTCTTCACAAAACGTTGAAAACTGTAAAATAAATACGTGCACTCAGTACATGTGCCTCAAATAACACAAACTTAAATCTTCACATTTCCAATCATATAAGCATATGCATGCTTAACTACAATATTCAAAACCATTCCAAAGAATATTTAAAAGATTCCTTTGTTGGTGTCTTTCGTCTTTTTCTTTTCACTTTTACTTCCAGGACAGGGAAGTGACACGTCAAACCGGAAGTGGCACTCCGAAAACAGAAATGACGTGTCCAAAACACAAGTGATGCGTTCTAAACTTGTATAAATCGCGATGCTATTTCACACATACGTTTACTACTACTTCTCTTTCGGCTTTTCCCTTATCAGGGGTCGCCACAGTGAGTCATTCCTTTCCACCTCATTCTATCTTGAGTATCTTCTACTCTGACCCCAGCCAACCTCATGTCCTCTCTTACAACATCCATATATCTTCTTCTTGGTCGTCCTCTTGCCCTCTTCCCTGGCAGCTCCATCTCCAACATCCTTCTACCTATATATTCACTACTTTGAACGACTTGCATGGTTCAAGTTTGACTAATTTTACGCCGGATATCCTTCCTGACGCAACCCTCTCTATTTATCCGGGCTTGGGACCGGCACAGAAGTAACTGGCTTGCAACCCCTGTGGCTAGATTATTTCACACATACGTTTAACATTCCTATATTCAATCAAATTTAATAGAATTTGATAACGAAATAATGTGATCAAACTACACATGCAAGCACTCGGAGTTCAGTCGTTCATTTTGAAATGTCTGCGATTATAACCTCAATTTTTCTTAACTTGATCTTGTTAAGAAATCAGTTAAGTTAATCTTGAATTAAAAAAGTCTTGTACTAAAAATCAAATCAAATCAAATCAAAAGGTGTTAGTCACGTACATACACATACATGTTATGATATATATGGTGAAATGCTTTTTAACAATCGCTCAACTTCTTTTCACAATAAAACAAAATACAATGAAAAACAGTACAATAACAAAATGCAATATGAATACAATCTGAATACAATTCAAATATGCAATAAAATAACAATGGAAATACAATAAAATACAATGAAAAAAAAACAAACCATGAAATTAGAATGAGATAGAAATACTTGTAGAAATATAAGTACTTATAAGTAATATAAGTATATGATGTGTAATAAAAGAGAAAAGCTGTAAGTGGAGGGTAAAAGTGTCCAGGAAGATAAAGTGACCAAAAAAATAAAAGTATAAAGTGACTCAGGTGTAGACTAAAGAAACATGCCTGTTTTCTCCTTCGAACTATCGAACTTGAAAACAAAATCATGTGATTAAACCACGCATGCAAGCACTTGGAGTTCAGCCGAGCGTAGACGCCATTCTTCATGGCTTCTTTCAAACTCTCCATGCTTGCTACATGTAAACAAAGGCATTTTGTATTTGGGCCCAATGTTTTGAAGTCACACATTCTGTGCAGCAGGATTAGGGCCGGATCAGGGGAGGATCACCAAAGAAATAAAAAGTAAGAGGAAGGGCTGGGTAATTGCAGCTTAGTGGAGATTGCTTTTGATCTCTGAGGTGTCCAGTCTCTGGCTGAACATGCCATTTATCCCAAAACCGGTGGTTGATCAAGAGGTCAGAATTAGGTGGAGATGGGGACCAGGGGTGGTCAAATGAATGAAAATGTATGGCATTTCGGCCATGCGGCACATTTTTAGCTCCCATTGCGAGAATAGGGAAGAGTGCGTTGTAGTGCAATAACCCCATATAGAGTTTTACCCAGCGAGCCTGCTCTGGGCTCACAGCTCTTTGAACTCAGCTTGTGCAGAACTTCAACTGGGTTAATCTTTATTAATTTTTAATGCAACATAAAAAAATGTTCCAGCGTGGAGCAAAATCAAAGCGGGAGCTTCACCCCTCAGCCCTCATGCCTTCTGAAATATGTAAAGAAAAAAACAACTACGGCCGCGTTACAGAGAATCATTGTGTGTATTGGCATGAGGATGTACGTGGACCAAGTACGTGTCCATGTGCCTTTACAGAGATTACAGTAGACGTCATGGCTTTAGAACTCTTTAGAAGCTGTTACACTAGCTGCTTTAAATCCATCATCTCCTTCATATATCTTTAATTCAGAAACACAGTATCATTCCCATGTCACAAGAGGATTAGTAAGCAACTGCTTGAAGGTTTTTGCGAGCTTAGGACGTGCAATGAATCGTACAATGAAAAGAATGGACGTTTTTAAACGTATCATCCTGAAAGGCTGACAGGTTAGTTTGTGGTTAATGCAACTGTTGATCGTATCAGCTGATGAAGTGGATAATTTTGTCGCTGGGAAGAGTGGAATTGCTTTGTCAGGCTGCTGTGTTCAGCGCTTCAGGCATTTCAGCTCAAACAGCATGGCTAAATACCCGGCAAAACATGTTGTTCTTCAAACAGACTCAGGTAGTAGACCTCCTGGATCTTAGCCAAACCTCGGAATTAAGAGTTATTGTGCTTTAGTGGCAATTCGTGGTTGAAACCTCAGCCTGTAGACGGCAAGTCACTGAAATAAGAGCCAGAGTCCCTGGTCCTAGTTTAATAGCCACTTGGTTTCAGTCCGTAAATCATGACGCTGGGGTGTTTGCCTTGTGCACTTTTTGTATCTTGCTCTTGCTTCAGTGAAGCTTTGACATTACTGAAATGGCTCTGGAACAGAAGAATCTTGATCATTTAAATTTCCAAGTGGAATTGAGGTCAATAGTCTCACAAAGGCTATCGAATCCTAATGAAATATTAATAATAATAATAATAATAATAATAATACACTGTATTTAAGCAAATCTAAGCACCCTTTTTTTCGTATTTTCGACGTTCAGAAACTTGGAGGGTGCTTATATTCGCCGATTTCAAATATTCGCCTAATAATAAGCCCCCATTTTTCCGTATTTCAAGTCAGGAGCAATCACAAATAAACAGAAGCACGTCGTCTTTATGCAGCGGTGCGTGTGTGCATAACATTTATAATGTTAAACAATGGTCGGTAGGTAGACGTCCATAATTTTTTATTAACAGAACAAAAGAAACATTAGACAATTAACAGAGAGAAAATAACACTGGAAGTAGTAAGATTAAACTAAATACAGTACAATATTTTATATTACAACAAACAGAGACTACAAACCACGACTGCTTAGCTTAGCGCAACTGGCATCAAACGAGTCCAATGTGTCATTGGAGAAAGAGTAAAAAATGAAGAACACGGACAAGGACTAAATAAAAAGCAAGGAACAGACACAATCAAAACCCTCGGTCGCTGCACAGGGAATAATAATCCTTCCACTTCACACTGCATCGGATAAACAGAGAGCTTGAAATAGGCCTGAGCTTGATACTATAGGTCTGCGCATGTGCGGAGACTGACTGGAGAGCAAAGGATCTTGGGAAATGACGTCCTGACTCCTAGAATCGACTTTTTGTTATCTAATTTCAAGTAAAGTGATATCAAAATGATACAAGTCACAAGTTAGGTTTGTTAAATAAAGAAATAATTGTATTTTTAGGAGAATATTAATGTAATTGAACGAGAAACGTTAATAAATGTAAAAAAAAAAAAACCCATCCAGGCACTGAAAAGTGACCAGGCAGATTTTATAGTCAATTCGTAGTTTGATCGGAAGCCAGTGGAGTAAATGGAGAATTGTGGTGATGTGATTGTATGTTCATGCTCTCACAAAGATGAGATGGATGGATGTATGGAAACAATAGATGGAACCCAACAGCAAGGCGAGTTAAATTCTAAACCAGGAACTTCTAGGAGCCCCCTTTTCTAAGTGGCTGCCAAACACTGAAAACGATTTGGAAATGCATGCAAATTAATGTTATTTTACGCCTGAAGTGGCTTAATTACTAAATGAATGTTTCAATGACTTTGACCTTTGGGAGGCTTAGAGGTCACGCAGGTGTATGATCCCCCTCTTGATTAGAATACATCATGGGAAACAAGCCTACACCTCAAAATGGTCTCTTGAATCTCATATTTCCCATTCCTAAGTCTAATTTCTGGGTTTTACTGTTCAAAAGTTTGTCTAGTTTTGCATTGGTCCATCTTCATAATGGACTGGGTTGAGATCTTGGCGCTTGGGAAATGAGCTTGACAAATAGAAACATTACCATTGAGATGGCAAAGTCAATAAGTCGGGGAAGAAAGAGAAAGCAGACAGGTGGTGAGAGCCAATGGCCGTGGAAATCTTCCAGGCCCGAGTGTGAATGGAAACAGGTGTGCTGCTGATTGTGCGGTGGGTCTGTGTGATGCCTATGTGGCATGTCTACTGACGGGGTGTTTTGGGTCAATGGAGCACATCTGGTACTAGTCACAACAGAATGCACACGTTCCTGAGACCCGATCCACCCTGTGAGGCTCACATCTGGGGTAATTCTTGAGAGGCATTGAAGATGAATGCAGGAGGGGGCAAGTGGGGATTTCGGGAGATGCTCCAGGTGCGCTTGCAGTATAGAGGGGGGGTCTCATTGATGGACGTGCCTGGGCTGCCCCAAAGGGCTGTCCCGTGCCGGGTGAGTGACTTTTTCCTTCATGCCAGGGATGGCATGCAGCTGGTGGGAGCCGGGGCGGCGTGGTCTTCTTTCATTTTCTTCAATTGAGGACAGATATCTTATTGTTACGGGATAAGATGCTAATCAGCGTGTGTTTGAGCCTTGTTGGTTTTTATAGCCTACCAGATTACTTATTTGCATTTTTGAAATAGGAAAACTCATTTGTCAGAACTGTTCGGCACATCCTCGTCAGTGGTTGGTAATTTAGTGCTTTGTGTGTAACTCACTAGTAGGTACTAATTGATTGTTTTTGTTGTTGTTTAATTGGTAAGGGAACTTGGTAGTTACAAAATAGCAGTGTGGAGAGTTTATTTACCACTTTTACACGAAAACAAGCCCTTCATTGCAAATTTTTGATGCTCAAAAACTTATATTGCTTTTAACACGTTTTGAAAATACAAGTGACTAAAGCATGTCAGGAGCAATCAAAAATAAACGTAAATATGTTGTGTTCTCTTTTTTTCTATATTAATGGGGATGTAGGCAGACGTGCATATAAGCTTTTATTGACTCAATAACAGAAATAAATAAACTTTAGCAACATAGCGACACTTAACAGTGGCTAAATAAAATGTTGGAAAAATAAATAAAATAAACAAAATAATTAATATTGGAACAGACTGAGACGACAAACCAAATAGCAGACGTAGGTTGACGGCAAGAAACACAAAGACAATCAAAACCCTTGGTCTGCTGCACAGGGCAAAACAATACTTGCAACTGAAAATGGCTGCAGCATTGCTGACTGGAGTGCAAAGGCTCATGGCAAGTGACCTGCTGAGGTTTCTGGGAGGTGCAGTTCTGACCACTAGAATGAATATGTTTTGCCAAGAAAATGTAATTTTCTTGCCAAATTCAAGCAAAACAACATCAAAGTGAATCGAGTCACAAGTAACGTTTGTTAAAAGAAGAAAAAGAAGTATTTGGCCAGAAATGTTGCATTTATTTATTTTATTCTAAATCTGGGGGTGTGCTTATATTAAGTGCGTAAGGTGCGTAAATAAAGTATTGCATAAATTTCCTATTTCTCTCTGCATGGCTTTCTGCCTCTTATCAGCTCATCTTCTGAAGGAGAAGGAAAGCTTACAGATATAACGCCGGACCACTTTTTTAGAAAACAGTGCCGCACAAACACTTAAGAACACAGACATGATCAGAACAAAATGCGTCTTGAAGCTGTTCACTACAACAGCAGGACCAAACAACTGTCACCTAGACGCATTTATTCAAGAAATTGACAGGTTTTTAGTTTCTTCAGAGCTCAAACAAGTAAAAAAAACAAACTTTTACAGTAGCTTGGAGTATGTACAACAGATCTTTGCTTTCAAGCTGTTGACTCGAGATGGGGGCTTTAATACTATTAAACGTAAGTAGGAGAAAGACAATAGACTAATTCTTTAGAGACATGTTTAGTGGGGCGCTTTACGTTGTTCATGTCAGCTTAAGTTATTCAGCACTTTCATAATGTAGGTTTCTGAGCCGTTGATATGAAAAGGTTTTAGCTCAAATTTGTGTTCAACATATTTAACAGTGACATGCAAAAAGGTTTGAACTTGTTTCATTAGTTATGTTTTTTAAAATGTGTACGCATGTAAATAAGCAATTTACACCCGGGATGAATAAAGTTTTTTTTTTTTTTTTCATTGAATCGAATTGAATTTAATTTAATTGAAATTGGGAAAAATTACTTTTGGTGTGTGTATGTGTGTGTGTGTGTGTGAGGGCGGGGTACTTTCTGTAAAATACCACTGATACACTGCAAAAAATGTACATGACAAAATATGAAAATAAAAAACAAAGCGAGTAAAAAAATCTTTAAATCAAGTTAAATTATTTGCCAAAGGGGTGAGAAAATTTTACTTGGTAAGACGCTTGAAACATGTTCCATTCAAAAAAAAAAAAAAAAGATTGTTCTAAGCTAGTTTATTTGACTTGTCTGAAGAAACAAAACAGATTTATTGTGTAATTTTAAGATCTTTTGTCTTTTCGATTTTTTTTTCTGCAGTGTACAATTAATTTGTATAGTTATTGCTGCTATTTTTTTTAACCCAGTAAGCAAGATATTTTAAATTACTGATTATACAAACTCAAATGAAACTAATCAAATGTATCCAAATAAACGTTATCTCAAGAAAGCACTCTCTTTTGAAAATCTGTCTTTTTTTATTGCAAAAAATGTCTCTTGATTGGTCACTTTAGATGCTTAAAAAACTTAAATGTATTTAATTTAGTGCATCACTGGACTACCTTGATTTGAAAGAACTAGAATCTTAACAAACCGGATGCATGTTGTTGTCCCAAACTGTGAAGTGCGTACTTGAGTGTTGTTTAGTGCGATATTCTGACAGTTGATCGAAGAACTCCAGGACTGACATCTGTCAGTTAGATGGATGAATAACTTCTTGCCTGTAGGCAGGTTTTCATGACTCTTCACGTCTTATCATGTTTCATGTGATGGAGTGAACTATGTGCAATCTGAAGTTTGGATTGTGTCGAAGGTTGATAAAGAAAAATGCCCAGAGGCTGGAAATAAGATCAGGCTTACTGCAGCTGTCTCCTATACCAACCATGGTCAAGGGTCACGAAGCAATGTATAAAGATTCTTTTGTAATTGCCAAAGAAACCAAAACAAGGTTAAGACAGCAGGCTATTTGTTTCCACTTATTGGCTATAGAATTGCAGTAAGTGAAGTATTTAAAGCCCTTCTGACCCTGTCAATTGAAAATTAAACAGACACGCTTTGGTAGAAAACCCAATGTGGAGATTTCTTCCATGCCAGATTTTATTTATTTCATATGTAAAAAAAAAAATTTGCCACCTGAAATGTTTTATTTCAAAGTCAAGGTCAAGACAAAGAAGCATTATTGTCAGTCTATTGTAGCAGAGCTGTACACGGCAAAATGAGACGTTTCTGTAGCACCAAGGTGCAACAATTGCTTTAATAAATACAGACAAAGTGAGTTGTGAGTCGTTTCATCCAGCGGATTCTTAATTTCTACATGAACGTCTGTATTATTTTCTTCGATCTTCTCAGAAGTCCGTCTAAAACTTTGTCATTTTTCAGTAGTGGTGCTATTTCAATATAGTGATATTATTACAGTCACAATAAAATGTCATTATAAAAGTGCTGATAAAGAGTAATTTTAAAAGCTTTTTATCTTGGTGGACAATTGAATATTCATTGGCCAAATGTACTTAAAAAAATGCGTTTACCGAGGGCACAATGGGGAATCGCATCGCTACATAAAGATGACATATTTCCATTTATTTGTGACTGAACCTGACTTGAAATATAAAAAAGGGTGCTTGTATTTTTGTGCATATAACCAGCGCCCAAGTTTTTCGCCGTCTAAAATTGGAAAAAGGGGTGCGTATATTCACTTAACTACGATGTTAAATGTCGTTTTCACTTAAGAATGCAAATGATCCATTGTCGGATCTGAGTGTTTTGATGCATTAAAGGAAGCTGTGAACCATGAAGCGTGGATGACTAAATCACCGGGAGGTTCTGTGTATACGACGTCTCTCCTTTTGTTTGCGATCGTGAACTTCCAGCAAAGTTGTGATGCTTTCTAGCCTAGGGGGAAGCAATGGGTGTCTGTGATTCTTGATGAAAAGCTACGTTTTTTGATTTGTTTTGCGAATGATTTAAGCGACAGATTTGTTATGTTGAGCTGTAGATAATGACCCCACCCTCACCACCAGACAACAAGCCCCCGGGCTGAATATTCAGCCTGATTAAGACATCAGCGTCGCACTGTGGCGTGTTCGTCAGACTCATCGCAAGTTCAAAATACCTGCTCCGTTGGATCCATGGGGGCTGTAGGACTCCCACAAGCAGCTCGGTAAGTGTACGAGGTTTGAATCTTCAGACGAAGGGCTCCCTTGGGCCTTTGGCACTGTACACACAAGGAACTTATGATGAGTCAGTGTTGAGCCTTGGAAAGTGTTCGCTCACGGTAATGTCGCCGCGGGCCTTTTCTTTTACCCTGCTGTCTTATCAGCCAAGCATTGCACGTCCCCAAAGGGATGAGAACAGGCAAGAAAACTTTTCAGTATGGCACAGTATGTTATTGGCTTTGCATCTTTATTGTTCCGTTCCCTTTTTTCACAGTTACTTGAATTCTCAGCATTTTTCTGACTTTGGTCAAAGCGCCGCTACCGAGGAACTTTTGGTTGCTTGCCAAATCGTCAGTGGCTTCCTGTAGGGTTAAATAGAGCAGAGGAATTTTGATTTTGGCATGAATAATTAGAAATGTTTTGACAGAAGTTCTGTGAGTTAGAAATTAACACTTTCTAGATCAGCAGTATTCAACTAAAATGTAAATAGGTCTGGTTGGACAGTTGGACAGTTTATTGGAACAAAATGTGCAGAAGTGTACACTTACTGCACTATAATATTAAGAATATTTATATGCATATATATTACTGCTGTCAAATGATTACATTTTTTTAACTAGTTAATAGCACTTACCTGACCAAATTAATCGCGAATAATGGCGATTATGAGGTATAATGAGGATAATGATTATAATGATAATGAGGTGTAAACACTAAACACTAAATAAACACTAGTTTAAATACTGCAATATAATTTAGTATTTTTTTTGTTCAATGCGCAATATACCATATTTACTCGCTTATAAGTCAATCTGCTTATTAGTCAACCCCCCCAGTTCAGCTGTGATAATGTAGTATTCTGTTTAGACCCGCTTATAAGACGGGGGAAAAAAATAAGAGACAAGTGAAAAGGTAGAAATCAGTAGAAACCCAATTTTGTGTTTCCTATAAAGTCAATTCCGGTTATTTGGGGCCCATCGGGATACTAAAGCGGCCCCGGGCACGCACACCCTTCCGAAAAAAGATGAGAAGTAACCCTTAAAATAACACCACTTTATTTTTTCACAACTTGAATCTGAAGAAGGTCGAGTCTCAGTTTTAACAAGTCCATTCAAGAATATTCAAAAACACAGCGGACCTCGATCAGACAAGCAAGTTTCTGTCGTTAAACACTTTGTGCCTAAATGGCAGTACGCGAAAGCAATCACTCTGAGCTTCTGATCATAATGAGCCACACCTGGTGCTCTCTGGGTCTATTCTTGTCACTCTGAGTTTCTGATCATAATGAGCCACACCTGGTGACACTAGCACAGCTCTCTGGTTCTATTTATTGCATTTTAACCAAACCGAAAGTGAAAAAAAAAAAATGCAACTGTGATTAATGACGTTTAATAAAGTTGACGCACTTAAAATTATTCACGTGCGTTAACTTGTTAACTTTGACAGCCCTAATATATAAATCGTTTATCGCGGTAGATACGTTCCAAGCTCGACCGCGATAGGGGAATTTCCGCGAAGTGGAGGAACAACATTTACGTATTTATTTAACATTTATTCAGACTTTTAAAACACTATTTTTGCATAGTATTCTTTATTAAAATAATGTTAACAAACATCTCCCCACCGCACGCGTTGTCCCCGCGGAGATATTAATTTTCAAAGTGTTTGAATGTTTTGTAACGCTCTCCACCGGGTTGCCCGGACGGAAAATAACACTGCCCATTAAAGGTTTTGGTGAGCTTCCCATCCTCTGCCTTTTTATTTTTGGCGAGACACCCGGGAAAAAATGAATCTGCGAATTTATGTAATAAAGAAAAAAAATCCGCGATGCAGTGAATCCGCGATAGTCGAACCGATAGCGAGGGATTACTGTACACGTGTACATGATTCTGTTTCATTGAAAGGAGGGGAAATAGAATGACGTATGACTTTTATGTCATAAGTTAGATAACATTATAAAAATCGACAATTAAAATTATAATGCATGCATAGTCTAGAAAAAAAAATCCTAAATAAAGCTTATTTATTTTTGGTTTATTTAAAAAACTATTTAAAAAAAAATCCTAAATAAAGCTTATTTATTTTTGGTTTATTTAAAAAACTTTTTCAAATACTGACTTGTTATGGACGTATGTATTGTATGTATTTATGGACTTGTTATGTATTTATTTTTCAATTTTAAAAACAAAATAATTAACGGGATAAAATGCAATAAAACATTTCCTATGTAAAACATATCTTATTTGAACATATCTTAACAATTGAACAGTTTAGGCTCATATTTCTTTATGAGATTCCGGACATATCAGACACAGTGGTTTAGTGTCACAGTGGGCAAAATGAATAGAATTCCAGATGAAAAACTATTTGATATCTTCTATTTTCTGTCATTTTTATATTTATCCCTTTTTTAATCTCACCTATGCTTCTCTTTTTCTCAACTTTCGCCTCTCTATCGTCTATCTCTCCTCTATCCTCCTTTGTTTTCGATAACTTTTAATAACTGTAATCTGCATTAATTTCTTCACAACCTCAAACTTTCTCTCATCTGTTCTGCTCAGTCGCAAAATTTACTGTGACATGTACGCCTGTGATCCACAGAATTGATTGTGAAGTCACGTGAGATTGCTTAACTTAAGTTATCGCTTAACTTGCCCATCAAAAAGCCACTAAAACTCGTCTCCACTAAAATTAGTCCATTTGGTTGGTAGCTACTGGTCGGTATGGCACAACTTCTGGGTCCGGATCCAGACCGCGGTCCACTTGTTAGTGACCGCTGTTCTAGATAGTTATGCTTTACGTCACAGAACAAACAAAGAAACCGAAAGAGTAGTTCCGGTGTGTTTCACTTGCTAATTTCAGTACTCGGGGCCACCGAGACTAAATTTTGCCCATTGGCGTCTGTGCGTTACTGTACAGATGGCATTCACTCTCCCCTGCTCATATTGCCCACAAACCACTTGACATTTTAATCGACATTTCCTTCCGAGCTCCCACATTAAAGGCCATGACATTTCATTTGCACATGTTGTTGATTAAAACATGGTGACATACTTCAAAATAAGGACAAAATTGTGCCTGAGGACAAAAATGAAGGGAAGCAAGAAAACTGTATCAATACACAACAACCCTTTTGAGATGTTAGAAAGTACATCACACGTAGAATCATGCGGTATTTACGTGAATATAAGCACCATTTCTTCTAAATTTAGCAGCTCAAATATTTGCGGGGTGGATATATTTAAATATGCATGTAAATAGGCGCGATCATAGCTTTAAATAATGGTTCTAGAGGCAGACGTGCATATGAGTTTTTATTAGCTCAATAACAGAAATACAGAAACATTAGACATGCCGTGACACTTGACAGTGGCTAAATAACACTGAAAGAAGTAAGATTAAACTACATACAATCATTAATATTTGAACAGACAGGCAGTATGGCACCCGGGAGATCCACGCTAACGGCTAGCACCTGAAAACAAGACCGTAAGAATGCAAAAGCGTCGGAGCAAAAAGAAAACGGTTAAAAACGAAGACTATAATAGATTTTGTTTTACATTATTTATAACTGAAACTACATTGAAGTAATACGAGTCACAAGTTAGGTTTGTTAAATAAAAAAAAAATTGTATTTTAGATAGAATATGAATATAAACACAATATATTTTAAATAGAAATAGAACATAATTTTTGAGAAAAAAAATGTGTGCCTGAAAAATTAGGATGGTGCTTATATTTGCGGGGTGCTTATATTCTAATAAATATGGTAAGTCATTGGTTATGAATTATTAGTTGGGATTGTTTTATCAGCATATAGTTACAAGAAAACATGAAGACAAAAACATTTTTTATTATTATTATTTTTTTTTTTAAAGCTTAGTGAAAAGCTGTAAAAATTGGACCGTCTTCTTTGGGGTGTCGGACGAGGAAGACCACGATTTAAAGATCATCTCCAGCATGTTAGCTAGTTTGAATTGCCAGCCCCAGCTGTGAACCAGTGCTTAACCTCGGGCTGTTTTACCTGCCATATCTTATATCTCGCAGGTCTTGTGCCCTGGAGGTGCCAGATTTGGTGCCAGCTTCACACCATCCAAGCATTCACCTGCTGCCACCATTCCTGCTATTGGTTTACTATTGCTATAATGATTGCTATAACGTATTTGACATTATTTGATCTTTCTATGTCTACGGATTCCTCAAACGCCTTGAAAGTAAAATGTAAATATTTACACTTCATACTATTATATATTGCTGTGTGCAACTAATGCAATTAGAATTTGCATACCAAACAAATGTTCCATTTTATATGAATAAACGTGTATAACAGAATGTTACGATTTGCTATTGGAAATTTTATTTGAAAAATAAAGCTTCATTTATTCTCTGCTTTGTTCCGGGCACTAACAATTGTTTGCTTGCTATATTGTATATTGTTTGCTAATAAATGCATTTTACTTCTGATTAAACTTATTTGACCTTATTTATTTTATCTTTCATGTTTACTGATTCTCAACCAAATGCCATTAAAGTTCAAGTTTATTTATATAGCGCCTTTCTAAAAGTAAAAAAAAAAAATAAAATTAAGTAAAATGTACATTTTTACTCTATATCTTTAGTTATCATTGTGTGCAAAAAATATAATTAGAATTTGCATACTAAACATACTTTCCATTTTGTATGAATAAATGTGTATAATACACTTTTCTGTTAGAAACTTCATTTTAGAAATAGCTCTGTTTAATCTATGCTTTGTTCTGGGCACTTTGCTCTAACGATTGTTCTTTAATGATGTCATATGGCTTGCTTTATTGTCTATTGTTTTCTAATAAATGATTTTTACTTTGACTTTATTTATTTATTTGATCTGTCATGTCTACTGATTCTAAATCAAATTCTAGTAAATGTAAATTTTTACTCTTTATACTGAGATATGGTTGTGTGCAACAAATACAGATGAACAAAAGTTCCCGTAGAGCACATTCTACATGAATAAATGTGTTTATAAATTGTATTGCTTTTCTATTAGAAATTAATAATTGCTCTAACAATTGTTCTTTATGGTGTCATATGGTTCGCAGGAAAACAGTCGGGATTCTTACTGAAAAACCTTGCAGCAATTTCCACCTAATGTGATACACGGGCTGAAACAAAAAGCGAACATTGTAACCTAATTAATTAAATAATGATTTATATCATATCTATTGACCGCTTGGATTTGAGAGGTGACGAGGTTAATCATAGCCTGTGAGAAATAAGCTATAATTGAGCGTGATGCTTTAATTAGTTCATTTTTAGTCAAAGATTTCTGTGTCAATAAAAATACAGCATGTGTATGGAATATTACTGACAGTTTAAAGGCAACCTTCATTTTCTAGGAAAGTGATTGACACGCCATGCCCCATTTTTACAAAACAAAATTGGTTTGGCAAATTCATTTAACATAACACATTGGATTTCTTATTGAATTGTGCCTTCAGAAAATTTTAATTAATTAGTTGTGCGTGTGATTATTCTATTAATTCTATAAATTATAGGAAATTTATTATTCACTTTACTAATCATAATTTTTACAAAAATATATTGTATTATATTATATATATAATATATAATTAACATATTTCATTTTTACTGAAAATTCTAATCCGAATACTAATGAAGCATGTGAACTGAAAGCAAATTTGTCTGGGGAAAAAATATTCTATTATTCTATTTATTTTATTGATTGTAGGCCGTTTATTATTCACTTTACTGATGATAATATTTAAACAAATATATTGAATTTGACAGATGTCTCTATCAATCAATTGTCCCACAGCAACATTAAAATAGTGTGGATTAATATACAATGCTTTAGATTAATAATTTATTAGTAGTAGTATCCATATTATTCATTTAACATATTTCATTTTCACTAAATATTTTAATCAGACTATATTTTAATCAGAACTAATTATGCGTGTGAACTGAAAGTGAATTTGTCTGGAAAAAAAGTATTCTATTATTCTATTAATTCTATAAATTATAGGCATTTTATTATTCACTTTACTAATGATAATATTTACAAAAATATATTGAATTTGATAGATGTTCCTATTTGATAGACTGTCCCACAGTTATATTAAAATAGTATTAATTAATGTGCAATGCTTTATATTAATATTTTTATATTAATATTTATTATCAATTTCAAACATTTAACATTTCATTTTAGACTAAACATTTTAATCTGACAACCAATTATGAATGCGAATAGTCTGGGAAAAAACTATTCTAGATCTCTAAATCTATCGAAATTTGCCGAGCCATACTGGGATACACAGAAAGGTGTTAGACATGAAGCCTTAATTTGAGATTCTATTACGGCCCCTCTGCACAGCCCTCCACTCCCTCAGCCATAAACACACATAAATGTGCTCAAGAGCCGGGATTTCTTTATACGTTTCCCTTCTCTTGGAGTAATGTGCTCTGAATGGCTGCTAAAATGGGCCCGGAGATTTCATTCCCTTCGCTCTCTCTCAATGCCTCCCCTTTGACCCTTCGATGATATGAGTCTTCTTGCTTCTCTCCCCACACTGGTGATGGTCGACTGAAATAAGACCGAGCCAGCAGGGAGGGAAGGGAATAAAGCTTATTTACAAAGCTTTAGAATGGCAGGTATGCTCTCCTCCCAAATTAGCCAATCAGCTCACCATCAGTCCCAGAATTCCCAACAGCGTTGGACGGAATAATATAAAAGTGTTTGTGGAGTTAAATGTTTTTTGGAGCGGTCGGAGATACTGTAACCAAATGTATTCCACACATATTTACTGTAATAAAATCATTATTTTTTAGAATTACTAACATGAGATGAAAAATACATAAAGGGATTGTTTGGCAACTTTCCTAAAGATGTTGCTCTCTTTTGCTCTGGTGTAAGATTAAAAAACAAAAAAGATTGTGTGATGAATACTTATTGTGTGTGTGTGTGTGTGTGTGTGTGTGTGTGTGTGTGTGTGTGGTACTGTACACTGTAGGCAAGTAGGTTGCTTTGGTTGCTTTCTAGTATGTATATTTATAAATATCGTATTTACGCGAATATAAGTTATCATAAGTTATTTCTTATATAAATTTCACATATACGCGTAAATAAAAGCCCCCATTTTTCCGTATTTCATGTCAGCAACAATCACAAATAAACAAATACACGCTGTCTTTATGCAGCGGCGCATGTGTGCGTGTATAGAATGTTAAACAATGGTCAGTAGGCAGAAGTGCGTACAGTATAAGCTTTTATTGGCTCAATAACAGAAATAAAGAAACATTAGACACACCGCGAAACTTAAGACAAAATATCACTGGACGTACTGTAGTAAGATTAAACTAAATACAGTACGATATTTTATATTACAACAAACAGAGACTACAAACAACGACCACTTAGCTTAGCGCAACTGGCTACAATTGAGTCCAATGTGTCATCGCAGAAAGTGTTGAAACAGTTGAAAATGAAGAACACGGGCAAAAAAAAAAAACAAGAAACACACAAAACACACGGTCGCTGCTCAGCGATATCAAAAGTGTAGATTAATGTACAATGCTTTATATTTACAATTTTTTTATATTTAGTATACATTTAATTAATTTAACATATTTCATTTTGACTAAACATTTTAATCCGACAACCAAATATGCATGTGAACTGAAAGCAAATTTGTCGGTGACAAAACGATTCTATTATTGTATTAGTGTTATAAATTATAGGCTTTTTATTCTTCACTTTATGGATACTGTTTACAAAAATATATTCAATTTGACAGGTGTCCCTATTTGATAGATTGTTCCACAGCAATATCAAAAAAGTGTAGATTAATGTGCAATGCTTTATATTAACAAGTTATTATTTTTAGTAACCATGTCAATAATTTAACATTTCACATCCTTTAACAATTTAACATCCTGACTAACCAATGAAAACAGGAGAAAACAGTTAACAATAAAATAAAAGGCTGGCCACTTTACCTACTGTTCCACAGCAAACGAAAATGGTCTAAGGTGCGTCAAAGAAAAAGAACATACAACCTTCCACACCCCTGGAGGTCCACTCGGAAAGCCACCACTTTCACAAACGCACAACAAACACCAAACGCACAAATGCGGAACAAGACACAGGCACAGCTCTCAGGGAAGAAGAAAAGGAATCTGTCTCTCAGACTCTCCTTTTGAGGAGCAGCAAAACTGCTTCAGCTGCTGCTGCAATCAGCAGTCCGCAAGGTGAGTGGAGTGGCGAGCTAGAACAAAGAGGGGAACAGAAACAAAAAAACTAACAGTGCCACAATACGGCTCTGGACGTAACCCTTGTTTCCTGGTTATAGTTGTGGATAGTCTTCCTGGTTTTGATTTTTTGCCTGTATACTCGTTTCGGATCCTGTTGCTGCCTGCCTTTGTACCTCGACCACGATTCTACCTAATGGACATCTCTGCATTAAACACCAAACCCAAACTGCATTTGAGACTCGACCAGCTTTCCTGCGATCACCACTCATGACAATATTAACGTAATTGAACCAGAAACTAATTAAAAAAATAATTTTAAAATATATTTTATTATGTACCTGAAAAATCAGGGGGGTGCTTATATTTGCGTATGTATAATGTAATACAACGCATTATTAAACAATATAAAATGTCAAGTCTTTTGTATGTATTTTCAAACTTCTTGACATGTTCAGTGACACTAAAATGACTTCATTCAGAAGGTGTCAAGCCGCCCCCGCCCCCTCCTATTTATGTTGCAGGCATCCTCATGAATGCATCTGATCTTTCACCATTCCGCAGAAAAATCTGAATAAATAATGAGTGAAATAACCTCCAGGCATGAATCGTACAGATATATGAAATATTCATACGATCTTAACACAAAACGTTTGGTGAAAGCCAAGCAGTGTGCAGATGTCATGCGAAGGATGAGTTTATGCAAGGCCTCGCGAGAACTGTAATTCCATATTGAATTGTCGATCTCATTTAATTTATTAAAGTATATGCCACCATTTGACCTGTGCACTCGGAGCTTGACTCTAAACTGTAAGCTATATAATTTAATATTTGACAAATAAGAGCAGCTAAGTCATTTTATGCATCACTTCTTTAATTTAATATGTTCTCTTCATTTGTGCAGGAAAAGAATGTGTCTTGTGTCGTCTGATGGCAACATAATATCCAGTGCTGTGCTCTTTGTCCCTAAAATGGTAGTGAAGTGAGCTCCGCATAAGTCGAGACATCAATATTTATAAGTGTCTGTACTTGTCTGAGCATAAATGTTTACCTAGTATCTCTCGAGCGCAACACTCGAACCAGAGTATAAGCAATCATTCTTATGTGCGTTTAGGATACACGGAGTATGAAGCTGTTCACAACATGCCTTCTCGCTCTGGGAAAAAAGCAGGTGAAGGAAAAGTGAAAGCCAATCTCACTTCTAAAGCGTCTTTAATATATAGAGCTTACTCTCTTGAAGCTCATGGTAGTGGTACGAGTAGTGGTACGAGATTTATTGGCAACTTAAACATCTACTAGATCACCAAAAGGAAATCCCTTCTTTTGGTTTTTTGTCCAAGAGATTGCAGGTTTGAATCCCCTTCTGGATGGATTTTCAGCTTGAGCAAGACTCTGAAACCCACTCTGAGTGTCACGGCTTAAGGCTGCCTACTGCTCCGGGTTCGTGTGTATAATTTCACTGGATGGTTGAAGGCAGACTGCAATTTTGATACAGTCCCTAGAAGCCACATTGACAAAGTCACTCACTTTCTTCTATCAACTGAGAGGGTTCATAGTCACTTCTGTCGACCTTTTGCCGTTACAACAGATTCTTCTTGAAAAGATGTCTGCAAGGTTTTCGGGTTCTCCCTAGGTTGAGAGTGTGTTTTGGTATTTTTTTGACCGTTTATCTGGAGTTGAATGGCACACACTGATTCCTGGCAAGAAAGTGTGGCTTTCAATCATTACTTTAATATCAAAAGTGTTCTGGAAAGTTGCCAATGGATGGAGGTCAGAACTGTTCCAGGCCAGACAAGGTTATTCACAACAGAAAATGTCATCAATGTCTTTGCATCTGGTCTTTTTGAAGAGGAAGAGGCCAAATCTAGAAAATGTCCAAAATATATTGGTTTGTATGAAGCATTCAAAGTTCCTTTTAATGGAAAAGTACTAAAGGACCTTGAGTCTTGAGTCTTAAAATCAAACCACACCTTAACCCCCTTCACTAAAGTTTACAATTTTACACATTCAGTCAGTCAGTCAGATCTTTGTCCTGTCAACCCCCAAACCCAGATGCCAGCTACTCATCACTCTAGGGTTGGGCAAACTTTTTGATTTGCGGGCCACAATAAGATCTAACATTTGACAAAAGGGCCGGACCGGAAACAGATTGAAGGAGTGCTTTGGCAACCTCGCCTCACAGCAGAAAAACATATACATCTTGAGATTAGGAGGAAATATATGCTTTCATTCAAAATTAAAATGAAGAAAATTTACAACTAAATATCTTACTTTTAGAGGTTCGACGAGCTTAAACGTTTAATAACAAATAATAAAATGTTTAATGGGCCGCATGTGGCCCCCGGGCCTTAGTTTGCCCAAGGATGCTCTAGACACTACTTCTTAAATGCTCTGGAGTTTATTTGCAGTCGACAGGCCTGTGTGATTGATCTCATACACCTGTGGCCATGGTAGTGATATGAACACCTGATTCCAAATGACAAAAACAGTGTCACAAATGACTTCAGAAATACAAATACTCAACTTAATGTACCTAGTATGCTTTGATGTGGGTTATGGCGAAAGTATTAAAGTAAACATACTAACTAATAAGGTACTGAAGTAGTAAAAGGACTTTTGTGGGCTGCAACTAAAGACCACTAGGGGCAAAATGGTCAGGAGTTGGACTTCTGTTCAAAAGATTTTGAATCATTGACTGGTAGGTACCACAACTGAAGTGAACCTGAACCTGGTCTGTTCCCTGTACTCCACGGCCCCTGGACTGCCCACTGCTCCAGGTCGGGTGGTTATGGGATGAAGTACATATCTTATCTTATCTTATCTTATCTTATCTTATCTAAGAGGGTAGAGATGTCGCCTCGCAGCAAGGAGGACACGTTCAACCCTAAAGTTCAAGGCACAGTTGGAGGCATTTCTGGGTTTCCTCTTACAGTCCAAAAACATGTACTCAAGAAAATCGGAGTCTGGAAATGTGATTGGTGTGGATATATGCGTCTGTATGGCTGGATCAACGACCAATTCAGTGTGTAATCCAAGCCTTCAGATTTTGAGTAGCTGGAGTTAAGCATCTCATTTCATTTTTGTTTTAACAACAATTTGATTCATTTAAGCTCTACGCTGCATTAAAACGACATTGTTAAAAAAATGTAGTTGCTTGTGTACTTAATACAATTAAGTTTACTTAATACTCCAATTAAGAGTTTGGTTTTGAGATTAGAGGTATTTTGATCTGCTGGTCAAGATATTCACCATTGTCATAAATGCTGTGTACTGCCCTATAACTTACATTTTCCTGCAGATGGTATTGTTTTTTACACTTTTACTTTCTAAAAGCCACATGTTTATAGTTTGCATGCTGCACATTATTAATATAAGTGCTTACTAAATTACCTTCTAAGCAATTGCTCTTTTTTTTTTCCACACGTTTTAGTGCTCATATTCTTTCTCTCATTTCCTCCCTCTGTCTCCTGTTTTCTCCTGTTCTCCTTCTTCTCGTGTTATAGTTATTGGAGCTGATGGGTTTACGGAGACTTTCACACTTTGCACATTCGGGAGGGGCAAAATATTTCAGTTTGTTTTTGCTCTCAAGTTCCTTCGCTGCTCTTTCTCATTCTTGTTCTCCTGAGATTCCTTTGGCTTCAACTACAGCTCTCTTGGCCATAACCACTTATGTTGTTATGACGGTCAATTTTGGTAATTAGAAAATAATAGCATTGAGAAAATGATCAGGGGAAAATAATATTTTAATAATACTTTTGTAAAAATGTTTTTTTATTATTTAACATCATTTTAAGGCAATTTAAGGCATTTTTTATTGTTTGCTTGGCTACAATAAAAAATGAATTACTCATGTCGTATTTACGTGAATATAAGCACCCACCTGATTTTTCAGGCATAAAATAAAAATAATTTTAAATAATTTTAAAAATTATTAAAATTATGTTAAATTAAATAATATTAAAATTGTAATATTTCTGGACCAATTACATTAATATTCTCTTAAATATACCACTTTTCCTTGTTTAACAAACCTAATTTGTGACTCGTTTTGATAATGTTTTACTTGAATAATAGAAACATTTTGATTCTAGCGGTCAGAACCTTCATTTCCCAAGATCCTTTGCTCTTATGTCAAACTCTGCACATACGCAGAGCAGTTGTTTCAAGCTCAGGCCTGTTTCAAGCTCTCTATTTATCCGGCGCCATGTAAAGAGGAAGGATTCTTATCCCCTGTGCAGTGACCGAGCGTTTTGATTGTGTCTGTTCCTGGGATTTTTTTTTACTCGTTGCCCGTGTTCTTCTTTTTCAACTGTTTCCACTCTTTCTGCAATAACACATTGGACTTGTTTGTAGCTGGTTGTGCTAAGCTAAGCTAACCTGGTCGTGGATTGTAGTCTCTGTTTGTTGTAACATAATTATTGTACTGCATTTAGTTGAATCTTTCTTCTTCCAGTGTGTTTTTGTCTTTGTTAAGTGTCGCAACGTGATAATGTTTCTTTATTTCTGTTATTGAGGCATATAAAAGCTTATACGGGATGCTTTTATTGTGGTCTTTATTTCTCATTCTAAAAATAAGCGTCTGAAAGATGGACAGACAGAGATAAAAATGCTTCGTATTTTTTTTGTCTTTCCATGTCCTCACAGGAAGATAAATTAAAATGTGACTAAATGGAGCGAGCTGGGTAGTAAATGAGCCTTACAAGAGATTTAGGGCTCCTCTTGGGAGTTTAGTCTTTACATTTAAGCCAAATAAGTTGCATAAATTTGAACACAAACTATGGACAATGCTGCAACGTGGAAACGTGGAACCCAAAATGCGGCATTAAGTGTGTGAGAAATGTGCGTCCTTAAATGTGAAATCGTCAAGGAAAACGCTTTTGTGGCGAATGAGTTGAGCCACAACTTGTAAATAAATTTAAACGTTTTTCATTGGATTCCTGGTTTTTCCGCTCTTACTATAGTATCTATTATATATCTATATTCCTAATATAGAAATGAAATTTACCAGGTCAGTGTTTCAAAATGTCAGAACAATATAGATTATTGTTGTGCACAAACAATCACAATGTAGCGAGTAATGATAAGTGTCCATTCAAATGTAGTGGAGTATAGAGTACAAATATGTCAAAATCAAATGTAGTCAAGTAAATAGTAAAAGTTTATTTTATTTTTGATAGTACAACTACAACAAAGACTCCATTATTTTATTTAAGTATTTTTGGCTGTATACTCAAGTTCATGGTGGCCTACAAGTGGCAGGGTGTGACACAATGACCTCCACAGCATCATACACCAGTGGTCATTTCAGATATTTCCGACATAAATTCTCCTGATCACTTGTTTTTGGCCTGGGAGGAAACCGACAAAAACATGGAGAGAACAAGCAAATGAAAAACACACTGAGCCACGTGCCACCCATGTAGGCAAATCAAGACTTCACTTGAAAAAAATTTTAAATTAGAGAGTTTTAAATTAGTGTAAAAGCAATGTTGTGAACTAAGATGATTAGCAGATATTGTTCATGCTGTGGTGCTTGCTTGGGGTCTTTCATTTAGCCCTGCGCGTAATGGTAAGAACATAATTTTTCTGATTGTGAAAGCAACTTGTCATTTAGTGTGTTTGTGCCTTGTGCAGTGCATTGTTCATACTCGACAAACTCGAGTCTACGTCTAGAGAAATATGAATTTAATAGATTACTTGGATATTTCAGGATGGATAAATCCAATTTCTGTGACTGCCTTTGATTTTGTCTTGTGCCAAATACCGTGTGACGCTACAAGAATTTAATCAATGAGACAATTGTTCTGTTCTGATTTCTTTAATGTCTTAAGTAATGTCTTTATCTAATAGTTTTTTTGACTACTTTGTCATTGTACAAAGTATCAAAGGTATAAGTTTACTCTCTACTTGACTACATTTGTGATTAAGTATCTGCACACTTTACTCCACTGCTTTTGAACAGACACTTACCTATACAAGTCACATTGTGATTGTGCGCGACAAGTCTGCTTTTTTGTCGCGGTTGATTTCTTGGGCCGACAAGGTGATATCTCCATCTGCAGGATGCTGAAGAAACTGGATGCTATTTATCAGCTAAATCACATGAAGGTGAATTAGCGTTTGCACATTTTTGCTCATTCGAGCCTAAATTCAGAATGAGTATACTTCATACTTAAAATGCTTACAGAACTGAATACTTCACACATTTTACTCAAGTCTTCTTAGAATTGGTGACTTGAAACCTGTAACTGAGTAAATTTTACAGTAAGGTGTCTGTGATTTTACTCAAGAATGGTTTTCAGGTAGTCTTCACACCTCTGCATATTTCTCATAACCTGAATATGTCTTGTACCACTAGCCAACAATCTGCTCTGGCGTTCACCACTGTTCAGACGCTCTGGGTAGGTTGACCTAGTTTGGCCTTTTTCAACCATCAAAGTCACTATTAAGATCATGTGACAACAACCGACTTTTTTAAAAGCTCAATCACTGGTTTCCTTAAGCCAGAGTCAGTAGAGACTGCAGATAATATATAATATCAAAATTTTCGTATTATTCCCACAATCATAATAAGTCATCAATCTTTAATTAACATGTTTTCGGAAAATGTATTCGCATTCAAATAGATAAACTGATGGTTGGTTTCTGAAGGACAGTCGGCTTCTAGAACATGGCACGCCAGACAGCTGACTAAAAGGTAACTGCGTGAAGGCTTTATTTCTAGAACTGGAAATAAATGTGTGAAGAAGTCAATGGCAGATTCAACAAGCTATTTTTAATGATGGTTCCGGATGGTGTTTCTCTCCCCAGTGATGAAATAGGCGGATGTCTCCACGCAAACAGTGTCATCAGGTCTACAGAGGTCCAGGAGGCATCATAGAAAAGATGAACATGAAGCTCCTAGGAGATTCTGGTCGTACGGCACTCGGCGCTCAGTAGAGGAGTGAAACACAGATTTGTTCGATAACTAAGGGTAGGATTTCTTTAAGTAAAAAAAGTTGGTATAGGGTCAAGTAAGCAGGAAGTCGTCTTGGTCTTAGTTATAATTTTAGTGAGCTTATCAGGGCTGACCTGTTTGAATGTGCTGAGCTTGACAGCGGGTGGGTTTACTTACTCGACCTGCACGCAGTTCCTTTTCAACTGCATTTAACTTGCCCGTCAGAATTCTCGGTCAAATCAAATCTCTGTTCAAAACTTTAGATTCATAGGGATTAGACAAACAGACAATACTGTATTTACTTACAGTTATATTTAATGTGACATTATATGACATTCTAAGCTTTATGTAGACATGTGTTTCATAGAGTGATAAGATATGTTTTAGAGTGATACGTATTTATTAAGTTTCTATGTGTTTTCAGCTGACAAAAAGGCAAAACGTGCTTCATGTTTTAGTTTTATTTTTTACTAAAAAAAAAACACAAGGTCCTGTTTTTAATTAAGAGTGAAACCTAAAAAAATGGTGTATAACACGTATATGTAAGACCAAAATTGACTTTTTTTGTGCGACTCGACCTCGGAAGGTAAAAAACGAAGAAAACATATTGCAAATTGAACCAAAATTATACTACATTGCAGTATTTAAATTAGTGTTTATTTAGTTTTGAGTTTACATTAATTTACATATTACATCTCAATATCCAATATTACAAGCTTTAGTCCTTTAAATGCGATTAATCGCTATTAATTTGGTCAGGGAAGTGTGAATAATTGGTTAAAATGAATGAATTGTTTGACAGCCCTACTCTAAACACAATTATTGTTTAGTAGACCAAGGATAGCTTTTAGCATTTATATTACATCAGAAGCCAAAATCAGAATTTCTTTTAATTTTATTTCAATTCATGGGTCTGTTACTAGAAGCGTGCTTGTAGAGTCCACACGTTCCATCATACTGGGAAATGTTCGGGTTGAACTTGCTTCCCCTTATTTTTGTACGTTTATTTATGCCACAAATAAGCTGGATTCTCGGAATCCTTATCGTTCTTAAAATAGAGAAAGAATGCCTTGCTGCTCATCTCCTCATTTTGTTGTGTGTTGTTTGTGATGTAATGCCTAGCTGAGAAGCAGAAAGCTTCATTCTCCTCTCAATTAATATCACTCTGACTGTTCAACTTCCTTGTGACCTTAATATGATTTCACATAAAGTGTGTATCAGAACTTCACTTTTTTCACTTCTTCACCGACCGACCTGCCCTGTAGTATTCAAAGTCTTGCAGCTCCACATTTGGAGAGGAGCTTAACACGGGTCTTGATGAGTAGCTAAACATTGGCTTTTGGGTTTGTGAGGAAATGTATTCACGCTTGTGTTTGCGTGTCATGGTCGGCTGTTATCTCAGATGGAAGTCTTTCGCTGGTGTTGTCAGGGTATATGGAGTGTGTTTGATGTTTGTCTTGGATAGCTGATGGGTATCAGTGCTCGTTAAGAAGATTAGAGAATGGGCTCATTTGCATGTGTTCGTTATCTCATTAGATTGATATCAGGGAGAAAAAGGGCTTGACCGCGATGCCTTTACACTACGTTTTTGCTGGAGGCAAATTTCTGCTTTGCACTGTAATGTATTACTCACAATCAGCTCGGTTACTGGCCTCCACACAACCCAACACGTAATTAGCAAGTTTCTTACATGCTCCTTTGCTTAAGAGGGTCAACATTTTAACCTGCTCATGCCCTACATGAATCCACAATGAGTTTCAAAGGGGATTCACTTGTATTTTAATGAGAGATGAGTCTCAAAGCAAAGTTTCACTGTGCATGCTTATTTTTGTGTTGGTTTGTGTGTAGGTTCTTCTGCAAGATGCACAACAGTCTTATTGTGATAATAATTGCTCGTTAGATTAAATCGTAACATCAGTGTTGGGAATTAGTCACTATATTTCTTGGATACATATATATTAGTCATTGTATTTGTTAGAATTAGGCCTTTCTGACGTTTTTCTCCCCAACATAAAGTGTTTTCCGCAGTGTTGACTAAGTTACTTTTAAAAAGTAATGTATTACTAAATAATAGTTACTTTACAATTTAAAATACTTTTCTAAATACAGTGTCTGATAAGTAACTGTGAACTTTGTCGGAATTGGAATTCGGGAGTTTTTAGACTACTATTATAGAAAATTTATATAAATAATAATAATAATAATAATGATAATAATATTAATATTTAATATGCAATATGCAATTTAATCTGAAATGTAAAAGAATAAAATGTATATATATATATATATATATATATATATATATATATTCTTTTTATATATATATATATATTTTTTTTTTTTTTATCTTTTTTTATATACAATAATATTTATTATATTATAACATTTATTTTGTGCACTTAAAAAGTGTGTGTGCTCTGTAATAAGTAAACATTATTTTATAAGTAAAAAGTAATAATTAAAAGTAAAAATCATTATCATGATCATACAAGTAATACTAATATCATATCGTCTTCCGGGTCGTTCTCTGTTGAGGAAACACCCATTCGCTCTGTCTTGTAACGTGTGTCTGTCAGTCTACAGTAAACACCGGTACATGTTTATTGCCTTTTTCTTTTCTTTCTACAACCTGTATTTCTGGGTCATGAAAGAAAATTTAACTCTACTTATAATTAACAGCTATTTTTAAACGGAGTGAGGGGGAGGAAGTGGAGCACTGGCGAGGTGAAAAAAAAAAAGCATTAAAATTGCCCCAGATTCTCTATTGAATGGGACACATCACAGCAACGTGCTTCCTGATCAAAGTGAAAGGGGGAGTCAGGGCCGATCAGTGGGGATAAATGGATCCCTTTATAATAGCTTAAGAATGGACCCCTATTTCACCCCTGAAACAATTTAATAACCACATTCATTATAGGCGGCGGTCCACTTACGGAGGCACTTGCTATCTCCCGCTCTGCTCGTGAAAGGAAAGGGTGGTTGCCGGAGCTCAGGCTGAATAAAGGCTAGTAAAGGGCCCAAATGAAGATGTGCTAACTTGCTCTGACACTCCTAAATGAAACCTTCTACAAGAGAAAGCAGTTATCGCGGACCCTCCCCAAGGACACACTACACTCCTCAGCCTGCTAATTATATCCAATGCAAATGTGCTGTCTGCATAGTTAGCGCCTCCATTCGGCACTCATTTATACATCCGTGTTTTATTTCATTCATTCTTTGAGACGTTCCCGTGGCATGGGGATTTTTACGGCCTGGCTAATTGCATGAACTGTGTGAACTATTAAAAACCTCACATACGCGTTTGACTTTTTTTTTTTTTTACCGAGTACATCTCAGATTCTATTTTCCCCATTGTCCATCTCAGGCTGTCTGTCTGGTTTGTGGCAATTTGAGGCTTTCAAATTTTAAATGATCAGTTCAGTTTAAGCGCTAAAAAATCTATATAATAAAAACTGTTAATACCCCGTTTTTTTTTTGGTCCCTGTGTTTGACCCATCCAAACAGTGAACACACTCAAACCCGGAGCAGTGGGCAGTGGAGCCTGGGGGTCAGTGTTTTGCCGACACTCAGTGGTGGAAACCACCGAACATAATAAAGTACTAAATCACTTAAGAAGAATATCTCAGACAAGATGATGAGTGAAACTGATTGCTCAAAATTGCTCAAAAAGGATTTTTAATCGGTGACTTTGTGTGCTGAAAAGTGGCTTTAGTTTGTTAAATAAAGAATAGTATTTTTAAGAGAAAATGATCGTAATTTAACCAGAAATGTGAAATAAATGGTTTTAGATAAATATATAACTTATCAAACCACAAGCTTTGGTTTGTTAAATTAAGAATAGTATTATTAAGAGAAAAGTATCGTAATTTAACCAGAAATGTAAAAAAAAATGTTTTAGCTAAATATATAATTTTTTTTTTTTGCTGTTTTTATTTTGTGCCTGAAAAATCATGGGGGTTCTTATATTTGTGGGGTGCTTATATTCGTGTAAAGACAGAAAATAATATGTCTGTTCAAAAACCTAAGCAATTCTGTTTAAAAGTTAAAATTTCTAAAATGCCTTTACAGATACTCGGTATATAATCCTTATTATCATAACGCAAATTAGGTTGGTGTGCGAGAAGTTGAGAAGTTGAAGCACTGGTAGCTTTTTACAAGTTTTAAAAGTTATTGCTAAATGATACAATAAACAGGTTTTTTTGTGATTTGTTTTATGTATAGATATTGTTGACAAGACTCCAATGTCAAAAAGGTTTGCATCCTTTTCGTAGAAACTTTTCCCCATTAGACAGATAGATTCATATCTGATTAAATGGCATATTATAAACAAATTATTAAACAAACAAATAAATAAATATTAAATTCATTATAGCTATTTTGCTAAAATATGATAGACAGACAGAAAGGATGATCCAATTAAATTACATCATAACGTGGTTTAAACAAACAAATAAATATTAAATATAGGTTTAAGTAATACCTATAGGTAAATGTTGGTAAAATGTGTCTATTGAAATGATATGATAGACAGACAGACAGACAGACCGACTGATGGATGGATGACAGACTAAATATCGTATACCACATAGTCATATTTATCTAAAATATGTGTATACAATTTAATTTAGAAATTTAGAAAGAATACTTAAAGAATAGTTTTTTTTTAGTTTTGTAAGTAAAAGAAACCATGCAAGGTTTGTTAATTTGAGTGGTGTTGTGTAAAAATCTCTCTTTACAGGATGTATTTTTTATTTCCCTTTTCCTTATTGTGGGCAATACTGCTTTACATAATATAGGATGAATGTGCAGTTCTTGTCCTAAGATGCATCTTATTTCTAGAGCAGTTTTACAGCGTCATCCATCAGCTGTGTTGTCACCATGAAACATGAAAAAAAAGTTTTATTTATGTGCTGATCTGCTTTTCTTTTGTTGTTAAAGGATTGGGAAATAATAACGTAGTGATCCAGTATATGGTATTATATTATTCTCCACATTTTACAGCCTTTGTAGATTTTGACATAAACAGAGACCAAGTGTGGCCTATACTGTATGTGAAAAAATGTGTTCGCTTGGTTTCCAGGAGAAAAATACGAATTGTGTGTATGTACACTATATACGTACAATCACCAGGGTGTAAATAGTGCCTGAAATCTTAAGTACAAATGTGGATAATTTATTGTAATAATGACCATTTACATTACAAGTTACAAATCACCAGTTCTAATAAGACTTGAGTAAAAGTCATAAAGTGTACCTTTTTAAAAGAACTTATGTATTTTACTCATGCTGAATATAGGCTAAAAAACAACAACAAAAAATGTAAAAAAAAAAAAACAAGAAACTCTTTATTTATGTGGATATATTTCCTAACATTGAAATGATGTGTAACACCTCAATGTTTCAAAATGGTGCAAAAAATAAATAAAAAATAGTCAGTCTTGATCAAACTTAAATGTTCAAAAATGTAGTCAAGTACTGAGTAAAAGTTACTTACATTTGTATTACTCAGTATTTTATACTCAGGAAAATACCCAAGTAAATCAACAAAGTCATTTTATTCAAGTTCTTCACACCACAAGCAAGCACACACCCACACACACGCGCACACACACACACACACACACACACACACACACACACATTCTAGCTCTGTAATCTATTAATTTATGTGTATTAAAACCAATCAGCGCTAGTCCATTTTTAGCACATGAACGATATTCCTTCCTCCCTGTTTTCTTGGGTAGTTTGTGATGCATACTTTTGCAGACAGTAAATTTAACCCTTGTTTATTCTTCAGCTATTCTCTCACTCGTTGGTTAAAACGCACCTTCCCTCAAAAGGTGACAGAGGTCGCACATCTGCATGTGAAATGTGAAACCTTTGACATTCCAACGCTAGTCTAAATCCATTTGAGCCCTTTTGTTAGCTTCAAGAATAGAGACGTGCCTAACTAGCTCACTACCGATCTAAACATGATAATATAACCAAACACACACTCACACAAGCGCCTACTCAATCGCACACATACAAATAAATGTTGACTGATGTGCATCGCCGCTTGCGTTTTTGCATGCAAAGGTCGACACGCAAGGCTCGCACGTTTTCAGCTGAAATTATTGACTGAAAAGTTTCAAGCAAAAATAACAGGAAAGCATAAATACAGACCGAACTAAAGCCATAGAGCGAATGACACGGTATTGCGCACAAAAAACATCCTTCTAGGAGAGTTTAAAAGGGCTTTCAGAAGAGGTAACGGGTGCTTTTCCTCCCTTTGAGGACCTAATATCCTTCATAGTGTGCCAAGAACGCACAACTTTTTAAATAATATAAATCACGTTTATGCGATCGGCCGTTTGCCTACTTTAACTCGTCTGCGGCGTATCAACGCCGGAAGAAATCCTCCTGATGATTTGCTCTTAAAGAGTGTTGTTTGGAGGAGGAATAGTTGTTTGAGGAAACTTGTTTGATATGAAGTGTGAATATAAAATCACCCTTTAATAAAACCTGATAGTCGTTGAGTGGGATTGTTTGCAAGGAATCATTGACTTTCAAATGCAAAGTGCTTTTAAAAGACCAAAGTGATTATGTCCAATGTTTCATTACAGGAATAAAAGGTCAAGGAGATGGAGTCCAATGGGCATAAATTGCATCCTGGGTCGACGTAGCCTTGCGTCGTCATGTCTGTCCTCTAAGTTAAACTCCCAGTAGGAGTCATAGTCATCTCATATCCAAAGTCCTTACTCAACGTCCTCTCTCGTTCCCTTTTCTCCTCCTTCAGAACAGGGATTCCTCCTCCAGTTGTCAGAAGAGTCCGAAATGATTGATTGTTTCTCAGTGTGTCCTGACAGGAAGTGTAGCAGTGCGGTGTCCCAAGTGTCTAGGAAGGCAGCACTTCCTGATTAACACCCTCGCAGTAATCATTCCCACTGAGCCAACCACACACAGCACGGCCAAAAATAAAAAAACGAAAGCGCAAAATAGAGCTTTTCTTACACCACTGTCACGGAGAGCCTGCTTGAGTTTTCAATGGAGAGATTGCGTACTAGCCTGAGCTAAAGAGCAGCTTTGGTCAAGCGTAGAGCAACGAAAAATCGAAAAGCAACGTCCTTCAGGCAATAAACCTCACTTTTTTCGCCAAGGTAAAGCTAAAAGGCTTTAAATTTATTATAAGAGCATAACAAATCCTTGTTCTTCAGTGCTTCACTTTATTTATTTTTTTTTTAACTAGAACCATGCGAATCTTTGGATGAACAAAATAATATGTGATTTTTCGTTTTTGCTAAACTGTATCTATTACATATAAATCTAGTAATTGTGAAGGTAATTTTCAGAAGTATAGAGAACTATTTAGCGGAACAGTCCTCCTGGTACCAATAAGTACCATAGATAAGTTCATTCTTGTCCCATTCATCAGTTGCTGAATTCATTAGAGCAAACGTGAGGTAGTGATTGGTGTTAGTTTCTGGGCCCAGCTCCAGAGAAGAGGTGTACAAAGTGCAGGAATCTTAATCAAAATTTGGAACTCCTCCAGCTCAACATATTAAGCAGCCGGGACTGTTGAGAGATGGTTTATCACAGACATAACTTCCATAAGTAGAATCACTTTCTGAGGTCATAGAGATTATCGTTGACGAATAATAGTCTCAGGCGTTATTCTACATTCTTCTTTGTCGCAACTGATGTAATTTTAGTGTATGGATACATTTGTTGTGCTGTGAATTGCATCCACTCTCTGTGAAATGTCCCTTATGAAAACATACATAGCGGTTAACTTTAACCCTTTGCTTTAGTTTTTCTAAAATAAACTTATTCTGATGCGCACATGCCAGTGATTTATGACATGCTATTTTTTGTAAACATTGATCAATTTTTAAAGCATGTGATATCCAAAAATGTATTGCATTCACAAACCAAAAAACAGAAATTTTGTTAGATGTTTATTTACAATGTTTAGACAATATTTTGCTGTACTTTGTTGTGCCATATTTAAAAAAAAAGGTTAAAAAAAATGTAAACATTATACACATTTTTATATTAATTTAGTACACGCCATTTATTTGTGTATTGTCTGTTATAGGGATTTCAGAATAAAGTTTTGTATTTTATTACTGTAAGAGTATTTTATTGAGTTTTATACTTATACAGCTTTTATACATATAAAACATGACATTTTCATGGAGACATTTTCTCAAGTTAAAAAAAAACAAAGCAGACTCATTTAGTTCTTTCTTTCTTTCTTTCATTCTTTCTTTCTACAAGCCCACTTTCTCCGCTGAGTCTCAATCTGGTACCCTGGTGTTCATCCGAGTTTAAATGTCGTATTTCATCCTGTAGAAACGATCTAAGCCAAAGCAGATCTTTGCTTTACTTTACTTAAGGAATTACTTTACTTTACTTGTTTTTCACATTTTTTGGGGGCTTTTGACCCTATTCAGTGGAAATTAAGTAAACTACTTAATAGTTTTCTTTTAAAATTGGTTACTTTACAACTTTTACTCGAGTCTTCTTGGAATTGGTAACCTGTGATGGAGTAATTTTTATAGTATACGTACTTTTACTCAAGAATAATTTTCAGGTACTCTTTACACCTCTGAAGAAAACAGGATAAACAATGTACAATTTATCCTGTGGTAAAAAAACTAAAAAAAACAAAAGTACCAACTAAACTATTTTAACATGACCCATTAATCCACCCAACGCAACCCAAAAACCAATAAAAAATGTATTTTTCCCTTACTATGCAGCAAAAAATTGCAAAGGAAGGAAATCCATATAAATGCATCCCCTTTCCAGAACCTTCTAGGAGTTAATGGAGCTTTTCCTACACGGATTTATGATCTCTCCAGATTATTCTTCTTGTCTGCAGGTAGAGAGATGATGAGACGCAGAGTTGTCAACCGCGCTACTTTGATTGTAGTAAAACAGGGAAACATTGACTTTGTCTTGTTAGTCAAATTTATGTTCCCCACATGACAATTCTTTTCGCAGGAGCCGGCAGCCCGCCAGCTAAAGCTGTGTTTCATACGTCACATTTTCCTACCAGAGTGCATATAAACTGCTTTCTGAGGACTGTGTATCGGCTCTTTTACATTCCCTTTGTAACTAACAAGTCTTTTTGAACTAGATGTATGACTAACAGTGGTGAAAGTAATTAAGTAAAGGGACTTTGTTACTTTACTTATGTATGTTTTTGGCTACTGTGTACTTGTACTGAGTATCAAAAACATAATCAAATTGTACTCTCTACTTGACTACTTGTGTTGTAGAGTATCTGTACTCTTTACTCCACCACATTGGAATTGACACTTACCGTTACTCGCTACATTGTGATTGTGTGCGACAAATCAGCATTTTTTCTACCCCGGTTAATGTATTAGGCTGAGGAGGTGATATCGCCATCTGCAGGATTCTGAAGGTACTGGATGCTGTTTATCAGCTCAATCACGTGATCGTGAATCAGCGGTTGCACTTTTTTTTTAATCTTTCTTTGTATCAATTTCGTTGTGCCATTTTGATACATTGAGGTGTTACATTTCATTTCTATATTAGGAAAGAAAACCTCATGAATAAAGAGTTTCTTATTTTCCACATTTTTAGTGAGTTTTTTTTTTTTTTGCCTAAATTCAGTATTTAAGTAAAATTATAAATTCAAGTTATTAATAAAGGTTCAGTTATTATTATTATTATTATTATTATTTTGAAGCTACGACTTTTTTTTATTGCTTAATAGGAATGCTTGGTGCTACATTAATTTGACCTTTACATGATGGCTGTTCAAGAGCAAAAACATAATCCTTGCCCTTTTTGCCCATGTTGTCAAATGCCTTTTTATAACCATGATGGGATTACTGTGTGTGTGTGTGTGTGTGTGTGTGTGCGTGTGTGTGTGTGCGTGTGTGTGTGTGTGTGTGTGTATGTGTGTGTGTGTGTGTGTGTTCATGCACCTTTATATTACTTGGTAAATAAATCCTAGGTGATCATCCTAATGATAAATTGTTAAGTAAAATCGTTGAGCAAAAGATGCAAATTGTGTACATATACGTATGTAGCTTGGCAGGTTTGTAAAACTTCTTAAAGATGATTTACAGTATATTATCGCTCACAATTTTGTCTTTTATTGTCAAACATTTAGATGCGGTTAAGATGTAGTAATGTGCTATAAAAACTGTCGGTAATCCACTTTGAAAGATTGCCCACAGCGTTTAAAGACTTCACTAAAATAGCCCATAAGAAGCGGATGCCAGGTTTCTTATGCCATAACTTATCAATATTTCAATGCAAAGGCTGTAAATTTAATCTATTAATGGCGATACATTAATGTGAGACAGGAGTCTATTAAAATCTCAGATTGAAGAGTTTGCGTTGTTCGTTGGCTCTGAAGTTGGGCCTGTCTTTCCACTGCGAAAGATGTCTGGTCTGCATTAGTCCTGCTTTGACGCTTTAATTGACAGTTCCGGGTAAACGGTTTTAATCAGAGTTCAGTGTGTCTCAGGTTAATTCCACAGGAAAGCATCAATAAAGAGATCCGAGGCCTATGTAATCTGGTGTGGATTACAACTCCAACATTGTCCTATTGAAGGTTTTCCAAATATGTTATTGCAATTAATATCATATTTACGTATTGTTCTGAATCGTTTTCTGTTTTCTCCAAAGCTTTTGCAGCTGCTGGTCTCATTTTCAAGCGCTAGCCGGTTAGCCTTTAGCATGCAAACTACCGGATACAATATGGTCGGTCTGTTTAAATATTATTGATTGTTTTGTTCCAGTGTTATTTTGCATCGCGACATTTCTGATGTTTCTTTACTTCTGTAAAAGAGCTAATAAAAACTCAGTCTGCCTCCAGAACCATTATTTAACAAAGTGAGTGCTTATATATACACATGTGAATATTTGAAATTGGCGATTACAAGCACCCTGCAAGTTTTTGAGCCGCTAAATTGGGAAAAATGGGTGCTTATATTCACGTAAATACGGCCTATTAAAATACCATAAATCCTCTAATTGAATGCCATGGCCTAATTTTAATCTGGTCCGTCAAGGTGGCGCTCTATTAGATGTGGCATTCTATTAGAAGTGCAGTTCTATTACAGATTTTAGGGTATATATTTTATCAATTATATTATATTTTATCAATATTATCAATTATAAATCAGTCAAATTTATAAGAAATATCATGGTGAAGCAGCAGACGTTGTATTTTGCAATTCCACCAGAATTGCCATCAGATGTTCAAGATGGGGACCAGTAGTAGGGGACTTGGACTCGTGTCTGAGAAGTTGCAGGTTTGAATCCCCCTAACGCTGGTTCTGCAATTAAGTGTCTTTGGGCAAGACACTGAACCTCACTTGCCCCTCGGGCGCCACGGCTTAGGCTGCCCACTGCTCCAGGTTTGTGTGTGTTCACTTCACTCTGAAGGTTCGCCTAAGTATGTGCCCTTTCACTTGTGTTGGGTTAAATGCAGAGCAGATGTCCATATTGCCATCGCCTCACTTTCTCATATTTACGGCGGCACGATGTCGCAGTGGGTAGCGCTGTCACGGCAAGAAGGTTCCAATTGTGACTCGAGGTGTGAGTTTGGGTTGGGCCTTTCTGTGTGGAGTTTGCATGTTTTCCTCGTGCTTGCGTGGGTTTCCTCAGGGTGCTCCGGATTCCCCTACAGTGAAGTGGTTGAAGTAGACGCTGGCACAGATTGGCTGCCGCTGCTGTCCCGGGCAATTGGTGTGGGTGTGATTGTTGTGTCCTGTCCTGTAAGGCGACCTTGGGGGTCTCGAAAGGCGCCACAAAAATAAAAAATTGAATGCATTATTGTCATTATTATTATTATTTTTATTATTTAAATCAAAGCAGAACTAAGGCATTCCATTAAACTAGCTCTTGTGACATTGTTCAACCATCGGTGGCTTTAAATCAGCGGTTTCAACAGCCTGATAAAAAAAATCATAACTATTTTTAAACATCAGCGATGACATCTCTCTGCATTGTTTCAGCTATGATGATATGTTGCGTTTAATAAAGTCTTTGAAAGGGCAATGTGGTGAGGCCGATTGTGTGTGAGAAAAAGAGATCTTTACTCTACTAAACATTGGCCATACTGCAAAAAATAAATTCTTGACAAGCCAAAATACTTGAAATTGCACAATAGGTCTTGCTTTTTTTCTTTTTAGATAAAGTAACTAGTTTAGAATTAAGAATGAGAGATTAATTTGATCGTTTCATGAAAATTGGTCTTGTTTCACCCCGCTGGCAGAAAATGTATACTTGATTTACATTTTTTTTTTATTATTCATTTTGTTTTCTTGTTTTTATATGTGTTTTCTGACTTGACAGGCATCCATGACTTCACTGTGAGTGTGCGTGTAACACTGGATGAGCTAATATTTTGATATGGTGGCCATATTGGCAAACTCAGTCACTTGAAAATGAGTGCTGAGGTTTCAACTAAGCTTTGGTTAGGATTGTGCTAAGTTTATAGTTAGGTTGATGATGCCGGACATGTCTTAATCTCAGAGAACTGCGTTTGTTTTTCTGGCAGTGCATGTCTGAAAGAGTGTGAAAGGTGGAAGGTAAAGCCGTCTGTCCTTGCCCAATCATTCTGCGATATATTGACGAATCATCAGTCACTCTGTCGGTCTTACGCAAGACTTTCACTCTGAAGCGGCTTTGTTGCGATTGTCAAATTTTGGCCCAATCAGGACTTGAGGTCAGGCCTGGCACTGGCAGATCTCCCTTACGTAACCAGCAGGGTCCCACTCGCTCCATAATGCATTCCCTTGTCCTGACCTCGTAAAATACACTCATATAAACAATTTCAAGTTGTGCCCCGTGACTGCTGCTTTTATTTTTGTGTTTGGAATCTGTATTGAGAATTTGGAACATATTTATCCTGTTTCTTTTTTCTTTCTTTCTTTCTTTCTTTCTTTCTTTTTTCATAGTAATGTCAAACCGTAAGTATGAGGCAGGTCTCAAGTTACATTATTCATACAATATGAATTTGCACTGCAAAAAATGAATTTTCGACAAGCCGAAATTTTGATATTAGACAACAAATCATGTTTTATTTCTTACAAGATAAATTAACTATCTTAGAATTAGGAGTGAAGGATTACCTTGCTTGTTTTGAGAAAAGAGGACTTGTTTCAAGCTTTAGCAAGTAAAGATTTTTCACTCCAGGTGATTTGGCTGGTAATTTGACTTGATTTCAACTTTTTTTTACTCATTTTGTTTTTTTTATTTTCTTATGTGGATTTTTTGCCATTCTCTTCTTATCTTGCTCCTCCCTCTTCTCTCATCCTGATAATAGGTGCAATAATCAGCCTAAACTTTGCTACACAACATCCAACCAAATCTTGAAGGAATTATCGTATTTACACAATTATAATGCGTAACCATCATCACCAATGACTTTGTAATATTAGCATGCCAGGGGAGAATGGCACCAGAGAGTTGGGTTCTCCCTAGGTTTATTTCCTCTCAACCCGCCAGAGGTTTGGTTTTCCTAGCCACTGTCGCGATTGAACTTGAACCCCCACCACCAACCCCCGAATCTTTCTGGAACAAAATAAAATAATTCAGACTGAACACTTCTCTTCAATTTTTTTCTTGATGTCTTTTTACTGGACTAATAGATAAAAAAAAACAATTCTGATGATCAGAACTTCACCTCCCAGAATTCTTAGCCTCCCATGAGTCTTTGCACTCCAGTCAGCCATTTACAGCCAAGGTCTTTATCAGACGCTTCATGATGATGTGTAGTATTGTTTTGCCCTGTTCAGCAAGTTCAAGTTCAGCAAGTTCAAGTCCAAAGCCAATGTTTATATTTAGCCACTGCTAAGTGTCGTTGTGTGTCTAATGTATCTTTATTTCTGTTCTTGAGCCAATAAAAGCTCTTTTGCATGTCAACAAGTTCAAGTTCAAGTTCTGAGCATTTGTAAGGCGCTTTTCACAGTTTTAACTGTCTCGTAGTGCATGTGTGAATAGAGGATTGTTGCTTCTTATTAATTAGTAGTTGGTGTTGAAAATATGGCTATGGTTATCACTATGACTATGACAAAGACAACCTCCGGAACCATATTTTATAAAAGAAAGAAAAGAGGGCACCTCTTTATAAAGACGACATGTTTCCGCTTATTCGACATTGCTCCTAACTTGAAATGTAAAAAATGTATTTCACTTATATTTACGTTTTTTTTTTTTTTTTTATGTGCAAACAACCCCTCCCCCCCTTCTTCTTCTCCACACACACACAGTTTTCGAGCTTCTAAAATTTGAAAAATAATTGATGCTTATTTTTCAACCAATGCATTTTTTTTTCTTTTTTTGCGCTCTTTGTGTAATTAAACGATAACTTTTAGCCAACCAGAAAGTTACCTGTCTGGCTTCCACTCAGGGTCTCTCTGTGTCAGCGTGCATGTTGACTTTCAACTAAAGACCACCTTCAGCTCACCTGGGGGCTCGCAATCCTATCAGCTTAACTGTCTTGATGGCCCACATTGAGAACCAGAGGCGTTTGATCACCGGTGCTTAACTGAGAGTTGTTTTCTGGCTGATGAGAGCTGAAGGCTTTAAAATTACAGATATGGCAACCTGATCTCCTTAACTCTCCTTAGAACGATGGACAGTTCAGCACGCCACCTCTACTTTTGACACCCATGTGCAATTGCGGGTGTTTTTCAGCAGTGATAATGTGATGCATTACTCTGTGTTGTTTTTAGTGTGTTTAAACTGTTATGTGTAAATAATTTTGTCGTCGTTTTTTTATACTACTTTATACTTATATCCAACTTTTGCTTCACCTAAACCGCTTAAAAGTGTTGATCATATGCAAAGATTTTATCATTAACTTACAGATTATTTTTACATTTGTTTACATCATATCTCAACCTATTTTAATAGTAAGTTGGCATTTCTTGTAGTATGTCAAGTTTCGGAAAGCAGGGAAACAGCTCAGAAACAAATGCTTTTATTTAAGAAACAGATAGCGGACAAACAGAAACCGAAGGCAAACCGTAGCCAGTAAACATTGATGTTATCCTAAATCCAACTGGTCTAGAACTAGGCAGGAGTTGTAGATGCGTACCAAAACGGCTCGACTGTAAAATTGGCTCGAGGTCCTGCGACTAGTGATGAGTCACACAACGGCCAATTGAACCAACCACGTTTCACGTAGATGTTCTCAGGCTCATATCCCGCTCATCTGGAAAACTGGGCAGTCACGAGACAGCTGAACATAAACAAACAATAGCGCGAACGCGGAATAACAGTTCTGATACAAAAGTCTATCTGTGACAGTAATTATATGACTGTATAGAAAACATTTATGCTGTGCAGTCTGGTTTAATTTGCCCAAATGTCGGTTTTACATATTGATAACAATAATCAGTCATGTTGATAACTAATAATGTACAAAATTGTTACTAATCAAAATCAGCGGCCAAACATTTGATTGCAAAGGTTGCATTTCCCTTTAAAACATGTTAAAAGAACTAAGTGATGGGGAGACTTTGATAAGTTTCTTGTGCAATGTAGTGGGAAATTTCGATGTACAGGTTGTCCATGTTTCTCACAAACGAAAATTTCTTCATTAGAATTCAAAGCTTTGCATTTCTCACGGACCAATGATCATCTTACAGTCAAATAGTGAAATAGTGTATAGTTTACACCCGAGCCAATTTGGTACCTACACCAGAACAAGACAAGCGCATGATGACACGCAACAGACACAATGAAAATCAAATCAAAGCATAGGATTAAAGATCAAGGCAAGCAAACAAGAAAAACATACCAAACTCCCAAAACAATGGAACAGATGCAAGAGCCAATCAGAACAGAACGAGTCACAGATGAATATAGACACAAGAGACACAAGCCACATTGCCAAGTTCGACACTGCTCGCTAAATTTACTTCTCAGACCCAAAACTCAACAAGTTTTCTGTCGTTACTGGCGACTTTTTGAGACTTTGATGTGTCCGCACTTACACTTCTTACAAAACCGCTGCACTGGCTTGTAAGCGAGATGAACCGTTAATGTTAAATGTGTAATTCTGCTGAACTGCGTGAAAAAATTAAATGTTCTTTGTCTAAAAAAAATACACAGTAACTGCATTAAAATAGTTCCCTGCACTTGACTTAAACTTCCTCGGTTACTTACCTCTTTCACTGTGTGTTTGCTTCTCTGTGACAAAGTCTTCCTGGCTAGATAAAAAATAATAAAATATAATTATATATATATATATATATATATATATATATATATATATATATACACACGTAATACGTATGACAAATAATAAGTAAATTACGTCATGCAAATAATTACACGTAATACGTATGCAAATAATTTGTGTTGGCAACACTGCACAAGTGAACACAGTACATTGAGACAGAGTTGGAGTTTATATTCCGGATGCTCAGTGATGTTTTGGAAAAGCCTTTCTGTTCTGGTAAGCGATAGTTTCTTCTCGCTGCTTGGCAGTTCAGAGACCCATGTGTTTCGAAATGCTTTTGGATAGAAAATCGAAGCAAAGCTTCTCTGTTCATCAAGGAGCCATTCTGTCACCTCTTGGCTAAATCTAGCTAGAGGTCAGTCGCTGAAGTAACACACACATGAGCATTTTGTAAGTTGAAAGCTGTTTAGGCTGTGTTAAGCTATATCACCAGTGTCAGGAAAGAGTAAAAATGACTGAAGCACAAATAATCAAACAAAAAGAGCTGATGGACTGAGCCAAAACCATATAAAACTGTCAACTTTACATGTTCATGAGCCCATGATCCACAAGAAAACAGTTAAAATCAGAGAAACTGAACTAGAAATTTGATTTACACTTTGTGCGCCCCTTTATTTATGGACCATATTTTAATATATTGTCGTTATTTATTTAAGTTATTCAGTCAGTGTGTATATTTTACCAATATCTCATCTTTCTTTTTGCACCAAACGGAGTAGCAATACTAATTTGTATTCATAGCATTATTATTGTATTTATAACATTGCAACTAATTTGTAACGTTGTATCACAGGGTTTCAATGACAATAAAGGCATTCTATTCTATTTTATTCTATTCTATTCTATTTTAATTTATTCTATTCTATCAGACAGGTGTTTTAGAAAATACAGTATAAATATTGCCATATTAGAAAAAAAGAATCGGAAGCAGTTGTAAAATTATAAAAGATAGACTGAAAAACAGATGAAAGAAATTACAATAAAGAAGGAAATTGTCAGAAATAACAAGAGGCTGGACAAGGAATAGACAGTAGCCAGAAACTTGAAAATGACAATGCTAGCTTTAGCTTAGCCTGACCTGACAATTCACATGAAACAGAACTATAAAGAACACAAGACATTGTATTGAAAAGCAAGAACAGCTTTACAGGTGGTTCATGATACAGGGGGCAAAACTAAACTAATAATATGGAAATAACAAAATATCATAAAACCCACACTGACTTTGGATCTGTCCGAACACGAGTCCATTGTAAGATCTTTATATCAACACCTCCAAAACTCAATTCAGTTGAAAGAGCATATAAACATGCCATTGCTCTATTTACTGCTCGGTCAAGTCATCATCATATAGTTCAGTTCTTTTTACTGAGCAATACTATTTTTATTATTTTGTTCTGTTAAAGTGACATTTAAAGAAATCAAACTTTATGTAATGTGCTTGCTCACTGGTCTTTGTCTTGTCATAATCATAGTCATTTACTTAACATCAACAACCAGACGATCAAATGAATAAAAAGCAACAATTCTCTTACATAGTCACACGTGCGCTTTGAGACAGTTAATACTGTGAAAAGCGTCTTACAATTGCTCAGAACTTGAACTTGAACTTAATGTGATCTTTGATATGAGTCAAATGAAGCCTGTCTTAACAATAATTAATGTATTTAATTTATATGATCACAAGCATCAATAAATAGTTCAAAGTCACTTGACCATAGCAAAATACAACATATTATTTGTTTTATAATTTCCAAAGTTGTACCACAGTGGAAATAAGCCTTTTTTTTTTTACAAAACATTACGTCAATGATAACTTATTGAGCCTGTAAAAGTCCCGTTCTTTGGCCCAACGGCGGTTACCAAAGACACGGCCGAAGGATTCTGCGTGTTGTTGTCTTTCTCTTTGCAAGACAAGCCAGGGGTTGATCAAGATTGATTTATGTTAAATCTATAATTGTTGTGACTCGTTTTATCTGACTCCAAAGATAAAAAGATTTCGATATATGAAATTATTATTTGATTTTAATATTCCATTGCTTATTCTGACTTTTCTGTTTAGACTCAGTACACTTATTTACTCCTCATTCCTTCCTGCGAGAATGTATTGATTCTATTACACACAATTTTAGTACAAGTTGATAATTAGAGGGGTTAGTCCTTCTCATTAATACAATATCAATTATCAGAGTTCAAGAGCTCAAGGCTGAGGCATAGTCCAACTCACACTTTATGATGCAACTAAAATCATCATTGGCTAATGCTCAGAGGGGTTAGTCCTTCTCATAGTTATGATATCAACTTTTTTTTTTTTTTATCATGAATTCAAGATCAGAAGTTGAGGCCAAATCCAACTCCCAGAAATGTGATATCAACTTCCTTTTAAATCATGAATTCAAGATAAGGAGCTGAGGCATAGTCCAACTCACACCATGATACAACTGAATCTTAGCATACATGAATTAGAGGGGATGGTCCTTCCCATAAATGTGATATCAGCTTAATCATATATTCAAATTCTGAAAATGAGGCATAGTCCAACTCATATTAATGATACAACTAATAATCAACCTGAACTCGTGATAAGTGATTTAGAATATTATCCTCAAGAAATCTAACAGAGATAAATAATTCACCAGATGCAAAGATATCAGAACAATTCAGAATGATGGACTATAAATCCAAAATGGATTATAACAATTCATTGTCCAGATAACAATTAGTGTAAACCAAATCAACATGAATCCAAAGCCAATTCAAAATAGACAAAGTTAGTAAATCAAACTATAACTTGAAATGAGTGAGTTGTTACCTGGAGCTTGTACACACCGCAATTTTGTGTGGGGAATTTGTCTAGCAAATCCCCTGAACTAACAGACCATCCACCCTTTTATACAGCCATTCTTGGGTTGCATATATTTTCATACAGAACAAATTGAATTGGGTTGGGTTACTCTACAGATTTTAACCCAACTTGGGTATCTGAATTGTGGATTTTTGTTCCTCGAAGGAGCTGAGACGTTCTTTTCACTGAGACCATTAACAATATATCAAACATGACTGGTTTTGATGACTTGATTGGTCACATTATGAATGTATATGTATAAGTAATATATAAAGTGTTAGAATGTTGGTACCGGAAGAGAGTGTGTGTGAGTGAGGACAGGGGGGCTGGAAGGATGGGCACAGTGGGAGGGAGTTGATAAGGGATTCAGGTGTTGATCAACCAGGCCACGAGAAAGCATGGAGGTGTTGGTTCATGTGCTTTGATCCTTTCAGCAAAAAGTCTTACAAGCCTTAAAATGAGAATCCATTGTATTATCAATACAATTCTTAAAATTCATGCAAAACATTAAAAACCTTCTTCATCATGGATGAAATAATTGTGAACAATTAGCACAATGGTAGCTAATTAGCACTGAGATGGTACAGTGCAAACTTGTGATAAATAAGTGTAAATGCAATTGCAACAGCCTACATGTAATTGGCCAATATACATTAAATAACCGGCGTACAATATTTGTAGTATCCAATTCTCCAAAGTGACTAGTTCAGTATCCTAAACATTTTTTAAGTGAATTTTTTACTTCCCTATATACTTGACTTTTCCCAAAGAGAAACATAATTGAACAATATCGACAACATTCCCGCTCAAGTCCATAATTCATAAAAATGGATGCAATAACTCAGTCGTGTCATGTGTGTCTTTGGCTGCTTTTTAAAGCCATTCGCAGAATCATTTATTTGCAGAATCACTAGGCTTTTCACAGTCTCGAAATGTCTCATGGCACAAGCCTTTGGTTTTGAGGATGGGATGACCCGATCACTTCATAGACTTATTGAGTCCATAACCCTCCGAAGAGCCTTATAAGTATAAGCTGTGTAGTGCTTATAATTGGAGCACAATTTTAAAACCAGTTCTGGACTTGACTGGAAACAAGTGGCGTGAGAATAAAACTGGAGTGATGTGGGTTCATCTAGAGGCTTCTTTAAAAGCTGGAGCACTCTAGACAGTCTGGAGTCTGCTTTCTACTTCCCTTTTACATCTTCATTTATTCGGAAGAGCTTAGAGAATGAGCTCCAAGGGTCAGTGTCCTACTGAATGACAATTAAAAATCTTGTGTTGTATTTAAATCGTTTCTTGCCTTCTACAGTATATTCTGGATCACATTTTAATATTTTTGTAATGTCCCTTGCACATTTTTTACAAATAGTTTTTTTTTCTGTCATCACTGTGTCTTCAATGTACAATGTTCTTCAACTGTTTCTCTGTTGCTGCTGAAACCAATGATATTTCCCCTTATTGGGATAAATAAAGTCATTCAATTCAATGTATTGTAGGTTTTATATTGGTTATTTGGTGTGTATATTTTACCATAATCTCATCTTTCTTTTTGCACCAAATGAAGTAGCAATACTATTTTCATTGTAACCCTGTGATATAATGACAATAAAGGCATTCTATTCTATTCTATACTAATTCAGTAGTGATACCTACTAGTATATAATTCGAACGTGTCCTTTTGGCAAGTCAAAAGTGGATGTAGATTCTCAGACCATATCTCTCTCATGTTCATAGAATTATATATCAGAATCCTAACCCTCTTATTATGTTCGGGTCAAATTGACCCGTTTTTAAAGTAAAAAAAAAAAAATGTAAAAAATACTAAAGTATGTTTTTTATTTCCACTTTGAAACTTCTCCTGCTTGGCTTATTTGGTGTAATCATCATGTAAAAAATATAACAATTCAGTTTACATATTTGTAACACCACTCTACGTGTTCATATTACAAAGATTATGTTCTGGTTAAATTGACCTGGGTTAAAAGTTTAAAAATAAGCGAACATACTTAGAGTATTTGTATCCACTTTGAAAGTTCTCCTGCTTGTCTTAGTTAGTGTAACCTACAAATAAACAAAAAAAATATTCAGTTGACATATTTGTACCGCCAATATGTTTTTGTTTCAATGCTAATGTTTGGGTCTATTTGACCCTTTAAACAAAATGGAAGCTAAAAAGAGTCAGAAAGATCAAATACTACTTGTGTCTTTGGAACAATGAGACATAATACACCACTGTCGCACACTTACACACACTCTCTCTCTCTCTCTCTCTCTCTCTCTCTCTCACACACACACACACACACACACACACACACACTGTTTCTTGGTTTCTGACACTTATATGCATAATAAAAGGCCCCTGGGTCAAATTGACCCTGAACATTACTGAAGTTCCTCCGAAACGAACATAACAGGGGGGTTAACAGTGTAAAACATAAAAAAAATATTTAACAGTGAGCAGCTCTCAAGGATTTTCTCCACTTTTGTAAATAGAGCTTGAGTAAATACTGTCTGTCTTGCTTGTCAGACTGCGGCACTGTGCAAAGTTGCATTAAAAATTGATCTACGGCAGTGGCACGGTAGGAAAGGCTTAGCGCCTTGCCAAACGACTGATTAAAAAGGAAGAGCTTTAATCTTTGCTTAAAAGTGTCGACCAGCTTGGCATGCCCTCCGCCCTGTGCCCAACCTCACGCTGCAGGGGAGGCACGGAGGAGGAAGAGCGAGGAAGAGTATGTCTGTATAAAGCAGGTCAAATGTGAGGAGGCTTGTTTGGGTGGAATTTTTTTTCTTTTTTTTCTTACATCAGTCGTTTTTCTGCCGCTGCATCAAATTAAGCTCAGAACTTATAGTTCACACATTTACAATCTCACCACACATCTACTGGCAATTTACACTCCATTCACTTGTATTTTTTTGTTGAAGACAAACAAATCATCATGAGGAAATAGTGAGCAGAATGCTTCCTTCTTCCAATTAATTCTATATTCATTTCAAAATGTAAGTCAACAACCGTATTTACGCAAATATGGCTTTTTAGCCGCTCAAAAACTTGACGGGTGCTTATATTCACAAGTGCGCTTTGAGACAGTTTAAACTGGGAAAAGCGCCTTACTGGGAAAAGCGCTCTCAGAACTTGAACTTGAGCTTACAATTGTTTATATATTTTAAATATGCGCCCTTTATTCACATTTCAAGTGCCGGAGCGATCACAAATAAATGGAAATACGTCGACTTTATGCGGCACTGCACTTCTGAGTTGTGTCCTCTTTATTTTCTTTAAATAATGATTCCGGAGGCAGACATTTATTGACTCAAATAAAAAATAATAATTCCACAACGCGACACTTAACAGGAACAAATAAACACTGGAAGAAGTAAGATTAAACTAAATACAATCATTAATATTTGAACAGACAGAGCATTATGCACCCGTTAGATCCGCTCTAACGGCTAATTATGGGAGCCTAAGCTTTGCTGGAGTGTGCCCCTAAGAATTATGGGAAGTTTTTATGACTGGAATAGATTTTTTTAAACTATTAACTCAAGTAATTGAAGTGATACGAATCAAAACTTAGGTTTGTTAAAAAAAAAAGAAAAAAATTTATTTTTAAGAGAAATGTAACAAAATTTTCCCAGAAATGTAAAAATAACGAAACATTTTTTATATATTAACAGGCTGCGTAAATACAGCATTTCTAACCATGTTCTGAATGGAAGCCAATCCCAGCAGCTCTGGACCTTAAGGTGGGGACACACCCCCTGGATTTATAAACAACCAATCACAGAACAGGAAACACACACTTTCACTCACAACCAGTTGCGGTTCTACAGTGAATGACACCCTGGCCGAGACTCTTGGCGCCCGTTTACAGTATTATTTATTTACATAGTATGCATTACTTATATTCATGTATACAGAGAATGTTGTTACATGCCACTATATTTAGCTAACTTTCCCTATGTTCTCCTTTCTCTAAATTGTGCACCCCTTCAGTAAACACAAACAGGGGTGCCGCAAATATATGATGCGAAATAGAAAATCTGAGGTTTCCCTGTGCAAGAACTCCACACAGAAACGCTCCAGAAATGTCAAAAAGGTCCAACCCATTACGCCACTCTGCTGCTAAAATTGTGGATGTAGACAGTGATGCAATAGCGGGTATACGTAAGAAGCCAAGCAGTATAGATGGTGTGTGTGTGTGTGTGTGTGTGTGTGTGTGTGTGTGTGTGTGTGTTTGCACTGGCGTTGCAGAGAGGAGCAGGGGGAATAGTGAATCTGATTTCAGAGAAACTGGAGCTTGCTTCAAAGCATCTATCCCCTACTGATGGAGCTCAAACTAAAGAAAACAGCTACCAATATAACACAGACAAACAAACATACACACGTTTGACACAAATGCATACGCTCAGGCTCGCCCGCAAGCACATAACCGGCCATTTTGTGTACATTAATAATGTCTTTAGAGCTGGAGTGCTTTTCTCGTGACCTTCGGTTTCTTTCTGTCCTTTGTACATGCGTTTGATATTTTTTTGTGTGGCGGTTAAATTTTTTTGTTGTATTGTTCTGACTTTTTTTTGCATCAGAATATTACAGTACCATTATTTATCACATATACCATTATCGTCATCAATTCTAATTTAACAGTGGAAGTAAAAAGTACTGGCTTAAAGTATACTTGAACTACTGCAAGTATAAAAGTAAAAAATGGCAATAAAAATGAAATGTTTTTATTAAATTATTATATTAAATTAAATTATTTAATATATAGTGTTATATTAAAATGTTGCCGCATATAATTACATTTGAAATAATGCACTTTATTACAATGCAAACACAATCTTACATGCACACTACTAAACATTAACCTTGTGTTTCAGAATAGAAATTTTGATGACTAGTGTTGTAATGGTGAAAAAAAAACGAAAAAAGAAACGAAATACGAGTAAGGCGGCTATTTCTATTAAAATGTTAGAAGGAGAACTCAAAAGTAGTTAAAAAAAAAACCTACTCAAGTAAAGTGTGATTCGATCCAAGAGTAGAATTGCCAAAAATAGAATCAGCCAAAATTCTACTTACCTGGTAAAGTAACTAAGTATTTTTACTTTCTTGACACCTCTGGTCCTAGCAACCGAGTGTTGTTGAGACCACAATGTACATCAAGCACATAGCGATCTGTGACTTTGCAAGCAGAATCTGAAACCCATAATAAAATTCACAATAAGAGATGGGGGTGATTTTGCTAAATTTATAATCTAACAGCACTTACAGCATGAAAACTAGCAGATTTATGCCGGAAGGAATGATGCAATATGCTTTATTTGCTTTCAGCGCGTGATCTTATTCTTGTTACTAATTTAGCATGTGCAGCTAACAGTGCTGTAGCATCTTTGAACTTGTGCACACAGCATCGGGTAAAAAAGCATCCGGAATGATGCTCCACAACATTTGACCCCATTTAAAAACTTGATACCAATTAAGTCGGATTTTACGGATAAATAATTTAGCAGGTTCTCTCTCTATTTCAATCCTCACGCCGCACTCTCGTAGTGAAAAGAGACTGGATAATGAAGCATTCACTTGGGGTGAAAGTGGAGCAGACTTCCTATGGCCCATTTTGATCCGCTTCTACAAGACATTCATAATTTGATATTTATATTGTTGCAAATAATTGTGTATGCTTTAGCCCATTATTTTCTCTTTGAAGTGTTTGGCAGAAGATTCCAGCAAACGGGCGACAGACTGATGAAGCAACATCGAAAGGGGAAATACAGTGTGCATAGACAGAATTTTTAGCGGGGTATAGTAGCAAAGTCAAAATACCGTATATATGCAAATATAAGCACCCCACGAATATAAGCAGTCCCCTAATTTTTCAGGCACCAAATTAAAAAAAATTTTTTTTTTATTATCGTTTGTGATTCAATTAATTCTCTAGTTAATATTCTCTTAAAAATACTATTTTGATATTGTTTTACTTGAATAATAGATAACAAAAAGTTGATTCTAGTGGTCGGGACTGTTTCGAGTTTCTGCAATGACACATTGGACTCGTTTGTAGCCAGTTGCGCTAAGCTACTGTCATGGTCATAGTTTGTAGTCTCAAACTGACGACATGATTTGTGATTGTTCTTGACTTGAAATACAGAAAAATAGGGTCTTATATTTACGTGCACACCCTTACGGTTCACCCTCACAGTTCATTTTCAGACGCTTTACCGAACGAACTTTTTTTAACAAGAAAAAGGCAAAACGCGCTTCACATTTTAATTTTATTTTGTACGAAAAACAAAACTATTCATCAAGAAAAATGTAGAAACAAAAACAGATACTTCAAATTTTTAATTGGTGCACAACACGTATGTAAGCCCAAAACTGAGTATTTTCAGTGTGTTTTACACTGATCTTAAAAAAAGTGCGCTAGCATCGGCGGCGAGACCGTCAATCTCAGAGGGTTAGGTAAAAGTTTAGCTTATTTATTCTCTACTTGAGCAATTACAACTACTTTTTACTTCTATTCCTTACTTTAATAAAATGTATACATTTTAAAAGTGATTATTAGGGCTGTAAAAGTTAACGCGTTAACTCATGCGATTAATTTTAAATGTTAATTCGCGTTAATTAATTAAAAACGCACTGACGCTGTTACACCCAAGAGTGCTTCTTAAATTTAAAGACAGACATTCAAGCTTTATGTAGACTTATGTTTCATGTTAGAGTAATAAATAATTTAAGTTACTGTTTGTTTACAGCTGACAAAGAGAAGAAATAACGCACTTCACGCTTTAGTTTTTTTTTTTTTTTTTAATTACTATTAATAAAAATAATATTATTATTGTTATTTTTTGAATTAGAAGTGTAACCAAAAAAATGGGTACTTCAATTGATTTAAGACCAAATTTACTTTTTTCATGTGTTTTGTCTTGATAAGGTGCGCCTCGACCTCGGAATGTTAAAAAACAGAGAAAATATATTGCAAAAAGTATGCTAAATTATATTACAGTATTTAAACGAGTGTTTATTTAGTGTTGAGTTTACATTCATTGACATTGCACTTCAATGTCCAATATTACAAGCTTCAGTTATTGAATTATCGCGATTAATTTGGACAGGGAAGTGCGATCAATCAGATAAAAATATTAAATTGTTTATACACGTATGACAACATTTTAATATAACAATTCACTAAAGTACTTCAATCATAATTTTGTTTTTTTTTTTAATTACATAAAAAAAAAAATGTCTTTGATCAAAATGCTTTTTTGATCAAGGCAGTTATCAAACCAGTACTTTTCTTGTGTGAAAAAGCTGAATACCTTTTACTTTTACCCGATAGTTTTACTTCTTTACGTAGTAAAAGTTTACTTTCTTGCGTCTTTTTTTAACTCTAGTATCTGTACTATCTGCACTAGTTGAGTAATGAATGTGACTATTCTGAAAACTAATGACTGGATTTTAGTTTCTCTTTCATCGGCTATTCATCTGCTTATTATTTTTGCTTATAACATTTTCTAAAATCACTTGCAATTCTCATTTAATCACCCAATTACATCATGATGCGGAATTCGGTCTCAGTCTGTGTAGTTATAACTAAGCATTTCTCCACTGGATGTTCTGACTTATGGCTCATGCATCGCTCTTTTGCTTGGCATGACCACTGTGTTTCCAAATTTTACAAAAAAAAAGCTGCTTAATGCATCTAGCACAGATCCCTTCATCTTTCTCCTTTTGTCCCAAGCGTACAGGTTGTCTAGACTGGTCTTCACTCACACAGGGTCTGCAGTTGGCCCAACAGAGTTTGCAGTGGATGGATGCTTCATTTGATGGCCTGAAGAGAAACCCATCTCTCTGAGAGGATTTCTGACATGGTACATCAGTGTAGAAGAGTCGAGCGCTGTCTGAAAAGGGAGAAATACGGAAATGGCTTCTCATCAATCAGTTTGTGAGAGAGTAATGGCAAGCGAGGAGCTCTCTGGAGAACGCGAAGAAGCTAGTCATCATGCAGGTGTCTCCACAATGAAGGTGCAGTAGACTGCTCAAATCTAAGGTTAGATGTGTGCATGATAGAATCTGAATGGACCCTGAGAAGAACCAAAACTAAAATTAAATGTATACGATACAGAGTAACTACAGGTCCAGTATCGACAATACCGTTATCGATACTTTAGGATCCTAAATTGATTTTTTTTTTTGCGCACTGTTTATTAATATTTTTATCGGAACAGCAACGCAGATACTGCTCACGGACAGAAAAACTTTCTTTATGGTCAATATTAACATCATAATAAGTTAGATCAATAAAAAAAAATGTCTTAAATTGAAACATTGTAGTGCTCAAAAACCTGCACTACAATTATAGTCAAACATCAAAACAGTAAATATTTAACGGTAAAACATCCTTTAGCACCTCAATGACATCAGTTACATTTAAAATTTGTTTTCAGGAAAAGTTCACATTAGGTTTAAGCAATTCACACCAAAAGTTTTACAAAAATATGATACTTTACATCTACCACAAATGCTGCCAGATATTACATGAATGGCATACGGTATCAAACTTTACAATCAGGCTCAGAGATGATTGGCTCCAGCTCCTCAAGATCTAGAAATGGAAAAGGGCTTCAGGAAAAAGAAAGATGTATTGATTGTAACTCAATACAAGAATCTTCAATGACTTCAATGACTGTTTTTAACCATGTCACGACTCCATCTGGTGACACCTCTGAAGAAGACGGAAGAACCGTCAAAACATGTCAGGTAAATCTAGAACTTAAAACCCGCAATCGTGTCTGGGATATATAAATTGCTAGAGTAAAATGCTCCTCTGATGTTCACACGTGGTGGTGTGGTGAACAGGAAAAGTTGAACGTTTTAGGACTTCAGAGAGAACGATGGCTTCTTATGGTAATAAACGTGTGTCTCATAGAAGAACATTCTGTTCACGTTGCTCATTTCTCAGGTTGTAACAGGAACCAGGAGGCGAGAGAGGAAAGCGAATGATATGTCGAGAAGGTCAAGTTTAATTTACTTACAAAGTGTTTTTCCTAGGCACAGACAGTCTGAAAGCAGATGTACAAACATGATGGACAACAGAAGAACAAAGTCACAGGCTGTATTAATTATGACTATGACCAGTAAGCAAAAAAAACTCTCAGAAAGAAAAATATACACTTCTGTAATTCTATTCTTGCAAGGTCCAGTCTTGCCTTTTCTGTTAATGTCAAAAGCTGTCTCTTGCTTCAATCATCACCATTCCAACCAGTTCAGAAATGATGCCGTTCTTCATCTGAGGAGAGGTGTAGATACCTCAGGCAGATTGAGTAGCATAGATTCACAGCTTCAATAAGTTCACAGATTCAAGTAGATTGTATACTCAAAATTAACTGTCAGAAACCAAGTCCACACAATTGTCGCCTCAGCTCCTCGCGACCCAGAAATTGAACAAGTGGTAGAACATGGATGAATTTTCAACACATTTTGTGATTTGTCAGCATCTTCGGGCTGTTTGATGGTCTTGAACTGGTCTAGACGTTTGTTTAAATGACTTGCACTTGCACAGTCATTGTACCGTACACACTGGGTCACTTAAAGCTGGTTTTTTGGACACTCTAAACATCTTCACTTAATCCGGATCACTTGAGTCACTTTTTTTTTCTCGTTTTATTGTACTTTTATCTTTTTTATGTTTTTTTTTTTTTATCTTTTATCATAGTTTTTCCTTGTTTTATTAACATTTTATCGTTATCAATTTATTATGATTTGTTATTGTATTTTTATCTCTTATCTTCTTATTGTATCTCTTCCTCGCATACACCCCACACCCCACCCCTAGTTTAAATGCAGGACGATTGTAAAAATACATTTCATTGCATGTTGTACCATGTATAATGTGCATATGACAATTTAAATTTGAATTTGAAAGTGTACGGTTGAGAATAGAATCAGATTAGTGCCAAATTATCAGACATAAATTTAAAAGCAGCGTTGGAATCAGCAGTACTCCCAGCAGGCTTTGCTCTTCCTGAAAAAGACCCGGAAGCAGCTGAAAACCCCCTGTTTACGTCGGCGCAGGTTTTTATCTGAGAGAGCTCCTAAGTGTTCGACACGTCCTTTTGGCTGTCGTGGCTGTCGCCGTCAGACGAGCAAGAGCGTCAATGGCAACTCGGTTGGTTCAGGAGCGCCAACAATGGCTAGACCTCACAGACATGCCGAGCGCCGATAGGTACCAGTTCCTGAACGCGCCCATCTCTAGGTCGGTCGTCTTCGGCGAAACGGTGGAGCATCTGTGCAAATAGTTCTCCGCCCTTCAGCTGCAGACTAAAGCGACTTCTCAGGTCTTTTCCAGGCCCATGGTGAAAGCATCCCTAGCTGGAGATTCGCCTGCGGCGCCCAGTGACTGCGGCTGAGACCCCTTGACCTCCGGCCTTCCCTCCGCCGCAGCAGAAGAGCAGACCTCGTCGCGCTCTGTGCCCAAACGGCCTCCCTTGCAATCCTGATGGGTGCAGAGTGGGAAGAGCAGAGCTGGGAGTAAGGTTAACCATCCAATATCCCATAGTCAGGTAACTGACTGACCTATTCAGGGAACAGAGGTTACGCCAGTATCCACAGACGTTGATCCGCGTGGTGTTGAAAAGTCACACCTGCAACATTCTGACGTGTAAGCGTTTCTGAATTTTCATTTTTTGATGCAAAACTCTGATGGAAAAAAATAAAGCCATCATAAAAAGTTAATCCTGATTTATTGCCAGATGAAGAGGGAGAAAAGGGGTCTTTAAATGGTACTAGACTGTGTTTCCATATTGGCATAAAGTTCAAAGTACATCTCTATTTCTCTTTTTCCCTCTGCTTGAGCCAGACACTGGGTCACTGGGGTGCAGTTTCACCAAGCTCTTACCACTGAGTGTAATTCACATTTTAAAGACCAAAGACCAACAGATGTTCTTAGATTTCTTTTTTTATTTTCTTGACTAGATGTCTTGTCTTTTCTGTTTTCTTGTGTTATGATATCTGTTCTGATATCTGATAGCAGATAAAGAAAAAACGTTTGGTGAGATTAGAAAAGGCTAATGTACTACAGTTAAGTAACAATAAAAAGAGAATTGTTTCGTAGTGTACATGGTTTTGAAGTGTTAGTCATAAATGTGGCAATAATTGAAACTTTGTTTAAATTTCTTTGTATAAAGGCCATTATTTTCATCTATTTATTTTAAACTGGCCAATTAAATAAGTGTACATTGTGTTTGGTCAGTATGGTGCAACTATTTTACTGTTGTCACAGATTATTCTATTTAAAATGTTTTAATTGTTTGTTAAAAATGTGATTAATATTTATTGATATTAGAAACAGTTGGTGAAACTTTAAAGAAAATAATAAGATAATCAACAATCAACATGTAAATCAGCTGATTTACACACACACACACACACACACACACACACACACACACACACACACACACACACTGTGTGTGTGTTATGATATCCCGTCAGTTATAAAAAAGTTTAAAAAGGTGTGTTTTGAGTGCAGCCTTGAAGACGAGCAGAGTGCCAACATTACGGATGTGAGGGGGAAGGGAGTTCCAGAGAGCAGGAGCGGAGCAACTGAAGGCTCGACTCCCCATGGTGCTCAGACGGGCATGAGGAACAGAAAGGGTGATGGAGGATGATATATATGTACACTCAAACATATATACACAGTATATATACGCAGTGTTGTGCAAGTTACTTTGAAATTGTAATTCGTTACATATTACTTATTACTGTTTGTAAAAAGTAATAAGTTACATTACAATATTACTGTCTCAAAAATGTAATATATTACATTACTTCTGTATTACTTTTAAGTTACTTTCACCAAATAACTACAGAAGTAGAAATTAACGTCCTAAAATAACAAAATGTACCTTTTTTACTTGTACAGTTATTTATGTTACAACCAGTGATAGTTATGTAGCTTAATGTAGCCAATGTAGCCAAGCCTATCCAAGCTACCAATACCAATATGCATAGTCTATAATTGTAGGGTGACCATATTTTGATTTCCAAAAAAGATGACAATCAGCGCGGCCTTGAGACAAATTCACAGGCGTCTCGAAGATTAATGAAGATGCTTTAATGTGCTTCAATGTTGCTAAACTATAACTTAGTTTAAAAAAATCAGTAAAAACTTAAATATGTAACAATTTTAGTCAGACTTTTTTGAATAATGAATAAGGTTTGAATTTGAACAATGTTCAATCACAAAAGTCGTCCCATATTGTTTCAAAACAAGACGTGCGCAATTTCATTCTCAAATATTACGTTCTCAAATAATTTAAAGCACGGGTTACGTACATGTGTAATAGTCCTTTGAAGAAGAGGGAAAACCGGACGATAACGTAAATTGATAAAATCCGCCCGGATGTCTGGAGAAAAGAGGACGCTTGGCAACCGAATAATTAGCGTTAATACGTGTTAAAAGTATGGTAAATATAAAACGATTTTCCTCCAATATCTGTGAATAACTTGGGTATATTTGATATCAGATGACATGGTGTAAACTTCAGTGCTTTTTATTCATTTTGAATGACTTACCACACAATACTGTCCTGCATTCTGGCCATAAAGTGCAGAGGACACTGTCGTTGCTGTTTTCTCTCTCTTCCCAGATCGAGCGTTCGGGGTGTTTTTTTTTATTGTTTTTTGATGTCGACAATTGTTTTGCGTTTACACAGAGGTTGCTTTTCACCACAATGTTCTTTTTTTTTTTACAAAACTGAAACAATGCGCATAAGACCACCTCGCAAATGAACCTTCGGCTGTAGTTTATTAAATGTTCAAATTTGCCGCAAGTCTGCAACAGTGCAGTGCGCAGACACGATCCAGGCGGAGCCAATAGCTGCATACCTCAAGCTCAGAGCCAATAGCTGCACACCTCGAGCTCAGAGCCAATAGCTGCACACCTTGAGCTCAGAGCAACGTTACACTCCACCAGTGAAAGGCGAGACGAATGACTTACGTGTCTATTTACAAACAGAAAATATTAAATGTTTGATTTATTGTCTTGAAAGTGAAAGATTTGATGTAACGCAAGTGTTACTTGCATGTAACAAGTAATATAAGTAAGTAATATATTACCGAAGTAATATATTACCAAAAATACAATAAGTAATAAGTTACACTACTGCGATACAGCAAAAAGTAATATATTATTGTAATATATATATATATATATATATATATATATATATATATATATATAATGTATATATATATAGTTAAATGCATTGACAAAGAAGTGTAGGATCTATCCTTTAGAGTGTGTGATCTAGGAAAGTGTTATTCACGTAGCAAAATCAAATAGATACTGTTTTGGAAAACACAATAACCTCAACCCACCTCAGAACAGCTGTTATTCCATCCGGACAAGGGAACTGTGCTTCTCTGTGACAGCGTGATGGATATAAGTAAGCTGTGTATTTACAGAGGCTGATTGCATTTCAAAAAGAAAGAGTTTCCAACCATCCTTCCTCTTATCTCCGCTCATAAATCACACCTGCAGACCTGCATAAACGGGGCTCTTCATAAATTTGACACAAGCAATTTAATTTTAACCTTTACTTTGTGCACTGGCCAAACACTCTAAATACAGACGACGACCCTTTTGACCTTGACCAATCATGTTTAGAACTCATTAGAAGCCAATGGCAATCCAAACGACAAAAATTGAATCTACCGTTTGATGGCTTAAAAAGATGATTCATGGTCTTTCCATAGGACATGTTTGTAAGTGAGATATGCATAATGATTAATCCAATGGCTTTGCTGACCTTTGACCTTGCTCTTCTCTGTAAAAGATGTGGTCTTTGGCCTTCGTCAATTAGATCAAGAAAAGTATTCCTTTATGATTACCGCTGAGACAATCGGACGCACTTATGAAGGGGATGGTGGGATGTTGGGCTGACTACCATTTGGCTTTAAGGTCAACAGATGCTTTGTCCAGCCTGCCAGATTATAGAATAGAATAGAATAGAATAGAATAGAATAGAATAGAATAGAATGCCTTTATTGTCATTGTATCACAGGGTTACAATGAAATATTGTTACTTTGTTTGGTGCAAAAACGAAAAATGAGGTACTGGTAAAATATATACACTGAATAAATAATAAAAATAACTACAATATATTAAATGATGGTCCAAAATAAAGAAGGCAAAAAACGTTTCAAATATAACACGAGAAAGACCACGAGAAAAATGCAATTAACAAAATATACATAAATAAATGCAATATATATATATATATATATATATATATATATATATATATATATATA